>CM075876.1:33094244-33299244 GCA_038021265.1 Cyprinella venusta | reverse complement strand
GATCTTTCTGCTGTGGTTTGGACCCGATCGGGCGAAACGGTTTAGGAGTTATTATTAACGATTTCGTACTCCTGATCGCTGTAGCGCCACCATCAGGCCGACTGGGGCGAGGTTTGCCCACTCTGACTCGCCCAGAAAACACTACAAAAGCGCAACACGAAATAAAATACTTTTTTAATTCTCCTTTTGTGGTGCATAAAAGAAAGAACCCAGACAGCAAACTGACATTGAATCAACGTGGAAACGACGTCTCTCATGACATCGAAACAACGTTGATTTTGCTCATCGAATTAACGTTGAACCAAGGTCAGACGCGGAATTCTTCAAAGCTAAATGAAAATCGAAAATTGGTTTTCTTTCATAACGTTGAAACAACGTTGATTTCAAGTTGATTTTCCGTTAGTTTTGAATGAATGACGCGTCTGACGTTGGTTCAACGTTAATTCGATGAGCAAAACAATGTCGGATCAACGTTGTTTCGATGTCATGTTTCCACATTGATTCAACGTCAGTTTGCTATCTGGGAATGTCGTACGGAAATAGAACGACACCAGAGTGAGTAAATGATGACTTCATCTTCACTAAGGGTGAGCTGTGCCTTTAAGAGCCGCAGGAACTCAACACATTTACACATTTTTTAAACAAAAATTTTGGAGAACGGTGTGTGATCATGACAATCTGCACCATCTGAGCCTGATAACCATCTAATACGGCTATGCCTGGCTCATGTTTTACACCAAAATCAAAAGAGAAGATAGCTCACTCTATTTTGCTCTGTTTACCTGTTTACACGAGAACGATTCCGGGTGAAAACGTAAAAAAAAAAAAAAATAAAATAAAATTCGTTTACACGGCGACGGCGTTTTTGAGGCTTAAAAACGCAAAAAAGTGAAAGCACCCTCCAGAGTGGAAATCTTAAAAACGCTCCACCGCCGCGTTCCCGTGTAAACGGTAAAAACGCAAAAGTCTGCTCGACAGTGAAGGTTGTACGCGGGCGCGTGGACTTGGTGTTGTTGTAGTATGCACTCCTAGCCGCCAGAAGTGCACACTACATTGAATTTCACACACTTTTGCGTCCCCCGCGGATTTCTCACACAAAACGCTCGTCTAAACGCAGAATAAAAAGTGATGACGCAACGCCACTTTTGCGTTTTCTCTTCAGAATCGTTTCCGTGTAAACATAGCCTAAGGCCTGTTCACACCAAGCACGATAACTATAAAGATAACTATAAAGATATAATTCTAAAAATCGTTCTCCATAATAAAGAATAAAACAGTTCACACCACAGCTATAACGATACAGATACGAGGAACGATATCGTTGGGATCACTTTCAGAACGATTTTTTTCCAGCTGTCCAACGATAAAACACTGACAACCAGTCAGAATCGTGCATTTAACATGGCAGATGACATTGCAGAGAAGTTAATCGTCGAGGTACAAAAAAAGAGTCCACTCCACTGTTTGACAAGTCAAACCCACTTTTCAATGATACGTTAAAAAAGATGGATTTATGGAAAACATCCTGGGAATAAACGGTTTTTATTCGCAATGAGATTATGCAGTTTAGCATAGTGTTACAAAATTACCTCAGGTAGGATATCCAGCGCTTTGACAACATTGCTGAAGTACTAGGTGATGTTTTTATCCCATCACTGAATTCGTCTGCTATATCCAGAGGATTCACTGTTTAGATGCACTCTAAACACCTCTCGTCTTTTAAGGATATCGATCGTGTACCCAAAACAAAAAGCGCCTGTTTTTCCTTTTGATATTTGTTCGTAACGTAAGCAGCAACAGCAGGTAATTTGCGCGCGCACGCTACTCTGAAACCGCAGCGCGCGCGTGCATAAAAAGAACTTTATCGGTCGTTGGTGTGGACGCATATATAGTTATCTTTATCGTTATCTTTATAGTTATCGTGCTTAGAGTGAACGGGCCTAAGCCATCATTAACATTTTTCATTAGATTTAACCACCTTGAAAGTTTTCACGGCATGTCAATGACCCCGATGTTTCTTTCCAAAATTACACTCTATAATCATGTCTCATAATACACACACACACACACATAGGCTACTCTCTCTCTCATTTAGACACACACAAACTAAAGACTAAAGACTTTTAGAGACAGGCCCAAGACTGTATTATAAACCTGACAGACTTAATTGCAGATTAATGTACGTTATAATGCATTAATACTTATAACCAAAGTTAAAATTTGTTACCACGTGTTTTAATGCATTATATACTCTTTAAAGCTGTGTTCAGTTCACATTAGCGCTGATCAGTGAACACATGCACTGCTGCGCGCGTGCCCTCGTTACCATGACAACAGCTGCTCTGACCACGCCCTCCGTGACACGTCACACAGCGTTGCTGAGGCGAGCGTTGATGATGATAATGATGATGATGTCTCCATTTTACATCGTTTCTTTCGCTGTATTTTCAAACAATTATAAGTATATGTGTATATAAACGCGTCCCTCGCTTCACAGACTATCACATCTATAAGTCATCAAGACTCATAAGTGCACAACATTGATGATGGCAGCATGAGAATGTGTGGCCTCGCGTGAACACGCCGGCTGATGCTTCCAGACCACATCTAATCCTTATCATTTTAACCAATAACTCAAATACATAGACAATACGTCGACATAACAGGACATGTAAAACACCAAATTCAGCCCAAAAAAGATCTCGTCACATAATCTGCTGCATTCGCCGTTAATAAAAACGGATGATAACGGACGCGGCGCGTGAGGGCGCGCGCCCGCTTACCTCATATTTTCTTCTTTTTCTTCGTTATTTATAAACGTTGAATAATGTCACCGCAGTCTCTCGTCGATCCCCCGTGTGTGATTAATGATCCAACACTGCAGAGAAAAAGCGAACATCCACGAAATAAGCTGTGTGTAAATAAAAATAAAAAATATAAAAAAAACGCCGATGCTACGAAAGCCAGTCACGGATGCGGAGGAAAAAATGCGACAGATGCAAATGTGGCCGGTTCTGTGTAGATTCCGAGTCGTTTTCTGGTGTTTTGGTGTTTTTCTCGCCGTGTTGAGGCCGTGTTCTCCTCACGTCCATCTCACGGTCTCCGGTCTCCGGTAACCGCTCACTGACTCACCGGTCCTGTGCTGCCCACGGGCGCCTCAGTCAGATACACACACTACTGGAACATCTGGCGGGAAGACAAGGGTTCAAACCCACAATCCGCGCGAAACATCATCATCAACATCAACAGACACAGAACCACACCAGCGGGACTGATATCCTTATAATAAACCACTAAACTATAACTAACCCAACCCTTACACTCCTATACACACGCACTGAGCGGAAGAAAACGTCACTGTGTGGATTTAAATAGGTAAATTCTATTTTTGGATCATTATTGCCGTGATTATCATGTTTCTATCATGTTCTTCTAACCCTAATTGATGGAGTGTGTCGCTTTTCATTTCTTGAACAACCAGGAAGACACATCATGTCAAGATTCATCAGGCTCAAACTGAGAGAGAACGGTTGGGAAGAATCATTTTTACACAAGAATTGATGGCAATACATTTTTGATGTTATTGTGTGTGTGTGTGTGTATAACTTATTATTATTATTACACACACACACATGCTCACACAAATACGTTGATGTGTGTGACGGAATCTTCCTGAATTGGTCCTCCAACAGGAGTGCTAAACACCAGATTCTAGTCTCTGTTCGGGTTTTGATCATTTTTAGAGGGATTTGTTCATCAAGAAAAGTGACTCAGCTTTCTCAATGTCATCTTATATAATGAAAGGTATATTCTGGGCCAGACAGGATTAGAGCGGGATGAGACTCCTCTCGGTGAGCCAGCAGAGGGCAGTCAGGAGCTATGGCACACATGTGCAGTTCATACAATCAGAATTGACCATAATATGAAACAGATTTTATTGTAATTCTGCACCAAAAACTTTGTCTTTCTCCAGAAAATAAAATGCTAACATCAGTCAGTCAGAGCAGATGTCTGTGAGCGAGAGTCTCCATCAGTAGCAGATCTGGAAGTATTGGCTGGCCGGTTTGACAGGACTCTTGTTGTTCAGACTCGAGCTCTTCTTCTTCTTCTGGACGAGTGCAGTGACCGCCGAGCTTCTGCTCTGATCTACGGGCTCACACTCCTCAGCTGACCCAGTCCCTCTTCCCAGCGGAACCAGGTAAATCTGCAGAGTCACTAAACCAAGTGGGCAGATGAGGAGGAGGAGGAAGAGATGAGGAGGAGGAGGAAGAGGAGATGAACAGAGAGAGAAAGGATTAAGAGAGAGCCGATCATGGAGAACATAACAGTCTTGATGTGCCTCCAGTGTTCGTGAGTGAATCGGCAGAGCCGGCGGGGCAGACGGTTTACCGTCCAGGAAGGACTTTTATAATGTTTTATTGTCCAGGAAGTCTCGTGTTATTAATGTTACAAAAAAATGTGTAAAACTCAGATCCATCCGCGCAGAGCCGAAGCACAACCTCAACAACGCTCTCCGCTACATGCGTGCAGTTTTGTTTCTAACCACTAGAGGGACCAAACTCATGTTCTGGTGTGGTGTCAGACCTACCTTTGCAGCGAGTGACACGCTTGGAGCCTGAGGGACAGAAACAGACCAATAATATAATAACAATAATAATTCATCACGAAACCATTAATGTAGCGAGAGTGAGAAAGTGGGCGATGGGTTGGAGAAATGAGTTTTAGCAATTCAGAAAAACTGACTATTAGCTGTGTTTTTATCATTTTTACTTTACTTTGTTTTTTACTTTATGTCATTCGTGAAGTACATCAAGTCAAACTAAATGAACACGTCCCATAAATCCTGATGTACTCGCTACATCTGTGTTGTATAAAGCTGACTTGACTTTCAGATTCAATACAATAGAGTTGTCTTATCAGCTGGATGTTCATGCAACTGTGTTAAAGGAGACATATCATGCAAAATCCACTTTTTTAGCCCTTAAATGCATTTTGTTGTATATTTGGAGTGTTTATAAGTACAGAAAAGATGAAATTATTCTCTTCAGGTGCTTCGTTTATATCTTTATATTCTGTTTTGATCATATTTTTCAACCTGTTCGGATTTTCCTGTTGTCTATTACGTTTTTTGAACAATTACGTCACAGTATTTGCAGCGGAACTGACAAATAAGGACATTGACTACCGGTCCAACACTTCGAGCAATCCGCCATTATTATTTCTCGCTCCGATTTTGTAGTCCAAGCTCAATGATGAAGAAGTTACGAGAGGGCTAGTCAAAATGTTCGGTTGTTGGATGTAGTGACCTGAAGCACTTCAAGGATCCCCAATCCAACAACCTCCGCCAGTATACAGAAGGGTTTGCCGATCGACTTCGTCTGAATGAGGGGTAAATTCCTTCTATCATTAGCTGCTGTGTTTTCTGACGCTTTCTAAACGCAAGTTATCATATTATTATCATACAGATTTTTAGTGGTAAGATCAGACCGCAGTCATTTATCTTGTCAGAGTGCTTGTTTTAACAAGAGAAATAGTCGACTTTCACTAATAACACAACATAGTTAACTTAACTTTACATACCACTGCATCCATATGAAGACGTTGTTCTGCAGGTTCGTCGTCGTCTTTTTCAAATCGCTCGCTCTGGCTCGAATACGTAACGCTTGATGGACAAGTCTTCCGTTGTTGACATTTTGTTGACGTGTGAATAAAAATGTTCTTTGAAACTATAGTAATCGTATATCTCTTATCAAACTACAATAATGGCTGAACGCGGGGAGTTGAACCGACCGTGAACTCAGCGACCTGGAGAGCGGGAGGGGCTGACGCAACTCCTTTTTATTTAAAGGGGACGCTTCGAAACGGGTCGCTCACAGAAGCACATCAGAAAAGGGGTAGAAAAGGGGCCTGTTGAGCTATAATAATGAGGAATTCAGACCCAAGCATTGCAGTTATGCTTTATATAGACCACAAATGTATGATTTATAAGTAAAAATGAATGATTTAAAAGCATGATATGTACCCTTTAAGTTTGAGATGATTTTACAGAAAATAACACGTATAACAATAACATGTAACAATTCCTGTAATGTGCTCGTCTCACCTGACGCGCTGGCCTCCTTTGGTTTGCTGTATGAAAACAGAGGCGTTAGTAACTCATCACAACTCATCACACATCCGGCCCACATCTTCTACTGCGCCATTATCCACATGTGCCGGATCTGGGCCGGATCTGGGCCGACACTGCTCTACTCACGTGTCCTGCAGGGTCCGGTCGGTCGGTCGAGCTCTAGCCGTCGGGTCTCTAGCGCTGGAGCCAGGCGTCCTGCAGAGAGAGAGAGCGTCAGTGACCTCTAAACACACACACACACACACTCACACACCTGATCTCGGGGCCAGACCTCGGACTGCAGGTCCTGGATGAAGGAGAGGAAGGAAGAGTGGAGCTGGAGTTCTTCCTCAGAGACACCAGAGACGCCGCACGACCCACTGAAGCTGAACACACACACACACACACACACAGTACAGCACATGCATATGCACACTGGAGTAATCTGTATGTTTTTGGCTAGACATTAGTTACACACAATGTGAGTGTGTGTGACCTTTGACCGGCGCCCTGCTGCCGAGCGAGGTGGTCTGCTCCTCGGAGATGTGGAGTCTCTTCAGCACATCCGCCATGGCCATCTTCAGCAGCTGGATCTGATCGTCCTGCATCTGGACTCGCTGCTCCAGGAGAGAGAGGCGGTCGCTGAGCTGAGGAGAGCAGCGCTCATCTGACACACACACACACACACACACTGATCAGTACTGACACTCACAACTAGGTTTGGGTATCGAGAATCGAGTATTGATTGGAACCGGGACTAACTTTTCGTTTTTCCCGTAATCGTTCAAAAGTTAAAATTTCGATTCCTAGTTTCGATATTCACAGACCGCCGACCGGAAACCGCTGAACAACACCAACGAAGAAGCGTCTACCGGAAGTGTTGGCATAACCGCGCGAGTCGAACATGAGTAGCTTACGTCGGCGGTCCTAAAAGTGTGGCTTCACTTTTCTAAAAATAACAAAGTCTCAGCAAAATTTGCAAAAAAGGAGTATTTGGTTTGGTTAGCAAAGTTAGCTAAACTTTTTTGAAGCGAGAATCGTTGGGAACCGGATTCGAAACAAGGAATCGGAATCGTTCAAATTCAAACGATACCCAACCCTACTCACAACACACACTTCTCAGTGATACCCCCCCCCCCCCCCCCATAATAGGCTACTGACGAAATCCAGTCATAAAAAAGGATTTTACTGTATATTTTCGAGGAATAAATAGAAAGCGGTTCAGTACCCTATGAAACAAAAATCGCGATATAGACTAGTGTGTGTGAATATTAGACCACAAATACTATTTAAATACGAATCCTGTTCGTATGAATCGTATGTTCCGTGTGAATGAATAGTGCAGCCCAGAGCCGTTAAATATGAATTTTCAACGGCTCTGGTGCAGCCGACGCGCAGTTTTATTTACCACACACACACACATACACTGAAGACACACGCGTGACGCTTGCGCTGTTTTTGACAGAAATGATTGAAACTGAATGAAACTTCCTCTCCAGGCTCTTTATCCACTCTGAAGGTCACTTGGTAATCATTTAACCGCTTCATTTGTGAAATTATCATCATGACGATCATGACAAACACACGGAAACTCCAAAGGGCTTCACGGCAACCCGTCAAAATAAAAGTTCGGTTTAACTTGACAGAAATATATTACTGTTGTACACTTGAAATAGGAAATGTCCAGATGTAATAATACATTAACACTAATACGAATAAATTATGAATTTTTTAAACAAAACTGAATTTTAGGAATAATCCATGTTTTAATTTTAACAGTAAAGCTCAGTGCAGCACATTATTTGACAAAAAGTTTATGATAAAATTAGTGTTTTATGGCTTAATTTTGTTACCAGCAAAAACACAGAATTAGTGTGAATATTTATCATATATCTATATATTTAAAGACATTAATAATACATGATTTGAATTACTATACATTCTTTTTGATGTCTAATAATAAAAAAAAATTACATGCCCGCTCCAGGTAATGTAGTGTACTTTTAGTTGATAAGCCAGTTGATAATACCTAGAATATCGAAATCGACTGCAGGCGGGAGATCCTTTCCATATTTAGCACCAAAACTCTGGAACAGTCTTCCTAACACTGTCCGGGAAGCAGACACACTCTGTCCGTTCAAATCTACAATCTTAAAGATGTTTGTTTAACTTTTTGATTCAGTTTTATATGTTCTGTTGGTTGTATTTTATCCCAGCTTTTATGCAGTGTTAAAGAAAACTGAAACAGGAAGTGCTTCTGGACCAGTGTTGTTTACATCTTGCAAAATGGTCTATAGACTTCCTATAAATTCAATGTCAGGCTGCATAGTTTAGATCAGCCGGAACCGGGAACACGTCCCGTAAATCCTGATGTACTCGTCGTTACATCATAAGAAGAACGGCGTCTACGCTAATAAGTCTTTCCCCCCGGGCCGGATCTTGAAATGTACATGTACAAAATCACAGTTAGAGAAAAATGTGTCATTTCAAACAATGTAACAATTTAAGGCATAAACAATCAGCTCATTGAAGTAATGAATACTAACAAATGATTATAACATTTAGAAAAATGTATCATTGCTGCATGTACAGTGATAAAGTATATTTCCGAGCTGTTTAATTTATCAAATGTAAAACAAAAATGAGTGAATTACAACTAAACGCTCCAATGATTCACTATATAAGCGTTTCTTCTTCTATGAGCTGATGTTTGAGAACCGATAGAGAGTGTGTGTGTGTGTGTGTGTGGATTATATCGGCCATAATCCCACTTCAGAAAGGAATTAAGACTAGCAAATCCCACCGGATCCATCCTGACCTTCCTCCACAACACACACACACACACACATCAGCAATGTGTGTTTAACACACAGTCAAACAGCACGATCAAAGCAGAATAACAGATGTTTTCAACAATTATAAGCACTAAACTCTTTAAAGCAGAGGACTGATCAGCTGGGATGTCTCCGAGAGAGCCTGACACGTGCTGATCACACACACACACACACACATTATAAACCTCAGTCAACTCAAGACAGACACTTCTAACACTGAAAATATAAATATGTGAACCTCAGAACTAAAACCACATTTATATAACCAGCCCAGTTTCTGAAAGTCTACCTGTGGTATAAATAGATTTTGAGATATATTTAGAATATTTTCACTTAAAAACAAGAGAAAAGAACCTAATGCACTGCAAACACGATGTTTATAGAGTTTCTGAAGACATTGAGTCTTCTTTTGAAAACAATTGAAGAGTTCAGACGCAAAAGCCTCTAAGTGCCATTTGAAATTTTCTTCTAGAATTATAAATTTTATCAAGCTTGTATATTTAAGTTCAGTAATTTCACTTAAATGACAATTAACAGGTAATCTTCATTGCCATTTAAGTGAAATTACTGAACTTAAATATACAAGCTTGATAAAATTTGTCATTGTAGAAGAAAATTTCAAATGGCACTTAGAGGCTTTTGCATCTGAACTCTTCAATTGACTTAATGCTAAACCCAGATCAAATATCTGCAGTGGAGTCTGAGAAATAAACTTAATTCAAAGAGAAACAAGATGATTTTTCTGACTCTAATAGTAGATCATTGTTCTTGTCATACATTGTTGAGTTTCTATCTTCAGTCCTGTTTCTCCTGCAGTGAGTGTGTGCTGGTGTACGAGTGTGTGTATGTCAGTGCTGATGGACAGAAGCCGATCCTCGAGATGTTCACTGACCGGTCATGAAGTCGGTGTCCGGCGGCAGGAGACACTCGCTGTTGAAGCCGCCGCTGTGTGACGCTCCTCCGGCCTCCGTCAGGACCTCCATCACCTCCATCACCAGTTCAGTGTGTGTGTGTGTGTGTGTGTGTGTGTGTGTGAGGGATAGAGAGAGGAGTCGTCCTGAACGAGAGACGAACACAACACATGCTCCTCCTCTCTGACGAGCATCATAATCCACACACACACACACACACACACACACACACACACACACACACACACACACACACACACACACACACGGATTCCAGAAGAGAATAGCGTCACCGTCCAGCTTAAGTTCAGTGATGCTTCATTTCTGTGTAAAAAAAGTTATTAATTTAGTTCATTTATATATATATATTAGACCTATATATAAGAAAACCGTGATCGTCAGCTCAGCTCAGCTCTCATAATGCTGTCAGTAAAATTGCTGAATATTACACTCTAAAAAATGCTGGGTTGTTTCAACCCAATTTTGGGTAAAATATGGACAAACCCAAATGTTGGGTAAAAAATGTAATAAAAAAATTAGGGCTGTCAAAACGATTAATCGCGATTAATCGCATCCAAAATAAAAGTTTGTGTTTGCATAATATATGTGGGTGCACTGTGTGTAATTATTTTGTATATATATAAAAACACACATGCATGTATATATTTAAGAAAAAAATATTATTTATATATAAAATATTTATATTTATATACAATATAAATTATAAATCCATATACAGAATATACATGAAAATATATATACAAGCATGTGTGTGTATTTATATATCTAAAATAATTATACACAGTGCCCCCACATATATTATGTAAACACAAACTTTTATTTTGGATGCGATTAATCGCGATTAATCGTTTTGACAGCCCTAAAAAAAATAAGCTGAAGTTGGGTTAAAATTTTAAATTACATTTTAACCCAACATTTGGGTTTGTCCATATCTGACCCAAATTTGGGTTGAAACAACCCCTTTTTTACAGTGTAAATGTGTAAATGAATAGCAGCAGTAGTACTGAACTCGTGATCGATAATAAGACGTCTCTTCATTTACTTCACACTGATAACGGTCAGACTCTATTTAAAAGAATGTTTGATGGTGTCAAATGCAGCACTAGAGAGATACAACACACACACACACACACAAACTGATGATGATGATGTCATGATGGATTAGGGTGTGTAATCGTCTCAAGTGCTCGTGTGCAGAAGTGTGTCTGTGTTGCTCTCATGAACAGAGTCCATGTGTGTGTTTCAGTAAAGGAGAGACAGAAGAACAGAGAATCCTGGAAACAAGAGAGAGAGAGAGAGAGTGTGTGTGTGTGTGTGCGTGTGCGTGTGTGTGTGTGTGTGTGTGTGTGTGTGTGATCGAGACTATTGGACACTAATGTTTTGAGGTTCACGCTTAATTAAAGTGTTCACCGGAAGCCTTTCACACAGAACCGGACTCATCTGAGTCGTTAGATCATTAATTAATACACAGAGATCTGCTGATGTATCAGTAATATTAATCAGCGCCGTATGTTCATTAGTTTAATCAACACTCATAATCTTGCTTTCTGTCAATGCTGCACATTCACAATCATATAGTCATACATAATTATTCTTCACGGATTATTTTCTTCTCTGCACTTACAAAAAAAAACAGCTTGAATCATCAGTTCTGGTATATTATATGGAATAAATTATATTTGTTTATATTTGATATTAAAATATATCAACATTTCAAAGTCTACTTTTATCAAGTCATCATTGTTTGAAAAGAATGGGTCTATGTATAATTTTTTTAGGAGAAGATTTTGAAACACTTCATTATCTTGAATAATATAATTATAAATAATAAATATATAATTCATCGTAATAATTTTGCAGAGCTGCGGGTTTTAGACTGATTTCTGCAGATTTATTATTCTCCGTCTCTCTCCAGGAATATGAAACCCATTTAAATGAAATGTAGATCAGCTCTAATAAATCCATGATCAAGTATCGTGTCAGTCCATCCGTAAAGAGGATCAGATCTCATCACGAGCACGCGCGAACGAGCACGCGAACGAGAGCGCGCGAGACAAGAGACTACAGAGCATTGCTATGTTTTGTGAAATATTGCGGTGTTTAGGCTATTGTAAGTGATATATAATTGTTTTAAATGCTTGGAAATGTTGAATCAGAATCATCTGTTCTCTGATGATGTGGGCGGGGCTATAACCTGTCACTCACATGAGATCAGCCAATAGCAAACCACAACCATCCAATCAGTTCCCCACAGACACAATCAAGCCCCGCCCACATGTGTTCCTGCCGGTTGAAGCACCAAAGTGTAATTTTCCCTTAAGTTCACCTTATGTTTCCCTTAAACCTAAGGGGTGTTGCAGAAAAAAACCCTTATCTGTTAGGTCCTACTTAAGGGTTTCTTTAAGTGAAACGTCATAAACACTTAGATTTTCCCTTAAATGCTGTTTTATCACTTAAGTAATCCCTTAAAAAGCGTCAAGTGTTGCATAAAACCCCTTAACGGTCATTTAAGTATAATTTAAGGGAACTAGTTCTTTCTTTCTTTCTTTCTTTCTTTCTTTCTTTCTTTCTTTCTTTCTTTAGGACAACACAAATAAATAACTAAATCTTAAATAACAATTTACAGTGTTTTTGGGAACTTTTAAACATTTAAAATATATATATTTTTTTGTTTTTGCATTTTAATAATCTTGGTAACAATTAAAAAAAGATTTTTAACGTTTGTATATTTTAAAAAAAATTGAAAACATTTGTTTTTTATTTATATTACAGTAAGGTTGATATACCTCGCAGATGCTTCTGGAAACTCCTCTGACACACACACACACACACACACAGTCAGTCAGAGAATGTGCTGGAAAACAGTAGCGCCCTCCTCTGGTCAGGAAACCACTAGAAAGCCTCGAGAACTAGTCCGATTCATTTCCGCGTTTCATTGTATTGGTTCAAAAGAATCATTCATTGGTTTCAATGAATCGGTTCAATAGAATCCCACTCTTTAATCAGCTCTACTAAATATTGGCAACATATATATTTTACAATATATATATTCACCTTGTGAATTCACCTTTTGATCGATTTGAAAGCTGATTGATAGTTTATTGGGGGGTGAATAAACTTGAGTGAACTTTTTTTCTGGTGTATATTAGCATACTGAGAGATAGCCTATACAAAGCAATTTAAAGAGTTAGTTCACCCAAAAATGAAAATAATCCCATAATTTACTCACCATCAGAGTTACATTAAAAATATCCCGTCTTTATAATGGGAAAGGCGCTCCTGATTTTGAATCCCAAAGAAGGGCATCCATCATAAAAGTAATCCATACGGCTTTGATTTAGCAATGCGTCGAATTGCATTGAAAACAATGTAGGTCATATTGACAACTAAAGAGAGAAACCATTTTATTTATTTTTTTATTTGGATAATTTCTCATGTTTCATATTAATTAGTCGCTATAGGCGTCACGTTAAGTGTTTGTAGTGTTTTCCCATGTTTCACTGAAATCACTTGTTGTCTTGTTAACTACTGTCGTCATGAGTTTGTCGATCTTTGTTCTGTTTTGAGTTAAAGATTTGAGTTATTGCTGCATTTATATCTTCACCTCGTCTGCAACCGAAGAGGTTTATGTTTTTACGTGACTAGTGTTTTTCATTGTGATTATTTTTGGCAAAACTGCACTGAACCCTAAAGAGATAAAAACTATTTTTTGTTTATAATTTCTCACAATCCATATTAATTTAGTCAGTATAGTTGATGTTTTTTTGTTTTTTTTTTTGCATGACTACAGTTTTTCATAACCTCGATTTCTGGCGAATTGCATTGAAAACAACAGGTCAAAATGACCAATAAACAGATTTTAAACACAAGAATTATATTTTTTCAGTCTCTAACAACCTAAATTAGAGTTTTAATGTTTTTATATGACTATAGAGTTTGTCATAGCCTTGATTTTTGGTGAATTACATTCAAAACAATGTGGGTCAAATTGACCACTAAAGAAAGAAACTATTTTTTGATTGATACTTTCCCATATTTCATATTTATTTAGTCAGTACAATAGAGGCTTATGTTTTTACATGACTAGAGGTTTATAGCCTTGATTTTTGGCCAATTGCATTGAAAAACAATGTGGGTCAAAATGACCAAGTAAGAGTTTTTTAAACACAAGAGTCTCTTTTTTAGTCTCAACCTACATTAGAGGTTTTATGTTTTTGCGTGACTCGCAGTGTTGACATTCGCCAAATTATATGTAAACCAATTCGACACAAACACATCATAAGGTGAAACTAGGCCTACAAGTTCAGACTTCCACCTTTTATAGAGTTTTATCTCTTGATTTGATTGTGAATTGTGGCACCTCAGTGATATTTCGCTGAATCAGCCAATGAGCTTTCGAGACTTCACTAGGAAGAAGTCACCGATGGACACACACGTGTTATCCGGAACGTTCTTCCTTTGATTGACAGACACTTCTTGTGACTCCATGCCCCAAAAAAGGACAAAAGGGGTCTAGGATAGCAAACACACACACACACACACACAGTCACACACACTCAGCCTGGTGGTCTTACTTTAGCACTCCTATCTGTAGTGGGCATTCCTTCTGGAAGTTTCTCAATGGGGGTTTCGAGAAACTTGTCACAAGTATATAAAGCCTGAAGGCCTTCTCCTCGGCAGATAAACCAAAGCCAGCGACTAGAAGAAGTCAGCGTTCACTGAACTCAACCCAAACTCAAGTGGAGTACGATCTCCATACGCCTGAGACCTTGTTCTACACCCCAATTATCAAGGTAAGAGGAATTACTCTCTATAAACTGAGTTTGGGATTCGCATTGATTTTAGATTATTGAGTGATTAGAATTGTGTTAATATCTGATTATTTACAGCTTTACAGTTTAATGCCAGTCCATTTTATGAGCATGACATTAGGTAAAATATGCACAAACCCAAACATTGGGTTAAAAATTAAGGTTACACTTTATTTTAAGGTGTTTAACAAGTTTTAGCAAAGGTAATTTAAAAATATTACCTCAACCCAGCATAGTGCAGACCTAAAAAAAAGAAAGACATTTCCAATTAAATTGTTGTGCATCCTGAAATCACATCAGACCAACGTTTGGCCACTTTTGAGAGCAGACGCTTGGAAGATTACCGTAGAAGTGAAATCATTTCAATGCAAGGCAGTTCAATGGGTTTTATATAGAAACGAGGAGCGCGTGTCTGCGTGCATGCCGACACAGCTGTGGCTTTTCAACCTGAGTAACCCAAAACAACATCCTAAAAATGAGAATAGGTCAGATTGCGTTAGTAAAACTCTCCAAAATGTGCTGAAAAGGTTGCATAATTAAAGCGTTTGCCTGAGGACATGTGACACTCCTCCCCCATTCTGGAGCTCATGACAGGTGCTGAACATGTGCTTTTACACATATAGAGTGGGGGTTCATCAGCTGTCGCTTCATCAAAGCCTCGAGCACAGAGAGAAGAGCAAATCATAAGAACCAAAATGTATTATTTAATATACAACTTTTTAGCTACGAACAACATGCAATTTTGTAAATTTTAAGTGATTTAAGATGCAATTATAAAGTCGTAATTGAGTCTTTTAAAGTCTTGCAATTCTGCAAAACTTTTTTTCGCAATTCTGACTTTTCTCACAATATAAACTCCGAAATTGCATTATATAAAGTCAAAATTGAGTTTTATAAAGTGTAACCTGCGAAATGTAAATGTAAAGCGATTCTAACTTTTTTCTCGTAATTCTGACTTTCCCTCACGATTGCGAGTTATAAAGTCCGAATTGCATAATATAAAGTCGCAATTGGGTGTTATAAAGTCTAAACTGCGAAATGTAAAGTTGCGATTCTAACTTTTTTCTCGCAATTCTTACTTTTCCTCACCATTGTGAGTTAGAAAGTCCGAATTGCATAATATAAAGTCGAAATTCAGTCTTGTAAACTTTAAATTGTGAGATGTAAACTTGCAATTCTGCTAAACTTTTTTCTCGCATTTCTGACTTTTCCTCACAATTGCGAGCTATAAAGTCCGAATTGCATAATATAAAGTCGCAATTGAGTGTTATAAAGTCTAAACTGCGAAATGTAAAGTTGCGATTCTAACTTTTTTTCACAATTCTGACTTTTCCTCACAATTGCGAGTTATAAAGTCCGAATTGCATAATATAAAGTCGCAATTGAGTGTTATAAAGTCTAAACTGCGAAATGTAAAGTTGCGATTCTAACTTTTTTCTCGCAATTCTGGCTTTTTCTCAAAATTTTCAAGTTATAAAGTCCGAATTGCATAATATAAAGTCGAAATTGAGTGTTGTAAAGTCTAAACTGCGAAATGTAAAGTTGCGATTCTAACTTTTTTCTCACAATTCTGACTTTTCCTCACAATTGCGAGTTATAAAGTCCGAATTGCATAATATAAAGTCGCAATTGAGTGTTATAAAGTCTAAACTGCGAAATGTTGCATTTCTGACATTTTTCTCGCAATTCTTACTTATTTCTCACAAATAATATGTATCCATTTCCTTTGTTACGCAGATGCCTGAGAAAGCAGCACAGCCCGTGATGGAGGAAGACGTCGAGACCTTCGCCTTCCAGGCTGAGATCGCTCAGCTCATGTCTCTGATCATCAACACCTTCTACTCCAACAAAGAGATCTTCCTCAGGGAGCTCATCTCCAACTCTTCAGACGTGAGTTAATCAGAGATTTAACCTCATCTTTCCCTCACGGGTCAAAATGACCCGAAGCCCAACAATCCCTCTGATGAACAATAAAGTTTTTAAAACATTTTACTAAATGATCTCCGAGGGAAGAATGGGGGTTAACGTTCACCATTTGTTCCAAAATTCACACAATCCACCATAACCAAATGCTAAATCCAATTTTTTTTTTACGTATCTTCAAAACAGGCACTGGACAAGATCAGATACGAGAGCTTGACAGACCCAAGCAAACTTGATTCATGCAAGGACCTGAAGATTGAAATCACCCCCGATCAGAAAGAGCGCACTCTCACGATCATTGACACCGGCATCGGCATGACCAAAGCGGACCTCATCAATAACCTGGGCACCATCGCCAAATCCGGCACAAAGGCCTTCATGGAGGCCCTTCAGGCTGGAGCCGACATCTCAATGATCGGTCAGTTCGGTGTGGGCTTCTACTCCGCCTACCTGGTGGCCGAGAAAGTCACGGTCATCACCAAACACAACGATGACGAGCAGTACATCTGGGAGTCTGCAGCTGGCGGATCCTTCACAGTGAAGCCAGACAATGGTATGAGCTCTTAAAAGTTTTGATCCAAATCAAACGGAACTCAAAAAGTACTAAATAACAAATCATGCTTTGCAATTATAGGTCAATCAATCGGACGTGGTACCAAAGTCATCCTCCACCTTAAAGAGGACCAGTCCGAATACGTTGAGGAGAAGCGCATCAAGGAAGTTGTGAAGAAGCATTCTCAGTTCATCGGCTACCCCATCACGCTTTTTGTAAGTGCCTCTACTTTGGTACTTGGACTGCAAATGCTTCCAGTGCCCCGATTTTAAAACAGAGAAAACATTGCATGATATAAAGACACAATTGGGTGTTATAAAGTCTGATTTGCGAGATATAAACTTGCAATTCTGACCTTTTTTCTCACAATTGCGAGTTATAAAGTCCAAATATGATATAAACTCGCAATTGGGTGTTATAAAGTCTGATTTGCGAGTTGTAAACTTGCAATTCCGACTTTTTTCTCACAAAATTGTATAATATAAAGTCGCAATTGCCTGTTATAAAGTCCGGGGGAACAAATTCAGCTTTTTGTAAGTGCCTCTACTTTGGTACCTGGACTGCAAACCTTCAAATGCTTCCAGTGCCCAGATTTTAAAACAGAGTAAACATTGCATGATATAAAGACACAATTGGGTGTTATAAAGTCTGATTTGCGAGATATAAACTTGCAATTCTGAACAATTGCGAGTTATAAAGTCCAAATATGATATAAACTCCCAAATTGGGTGTTATGAAGTCTGAATTGCGAGATGTAAACTTGCAATTCTGACTTTTTTCTCACAAAATTGTATAATATAAAGTCGCAATTGCCTGTTATGAAGTCCGGGGGAACAAATTCAGCTTTTTGTAAGTGCCTCTAATTTGGTACCTGGACGGCAAACCTTCCAATGCTTCCAGTGCCCACATTATAATACATAAAAATACATTCCAGATCGAGAAACAGAGAGAGAAGGAGGTTGACCTTGAAGAGGGAGAGAAGGTGGAAGAGGAGGTGGCTGGCGATGACAAAGACAAACCCAAGATTGAGGACTTGGGGGCTGACGAGGATGAAGACACCAAAGATGGCAAGAACAAGAGGAAGAAGAAGGTCAAGGAAAAGTACATCGACGTTCAGGAGCTCAACAAGACCAAACCCCTGTGGACCCGCAACCCAGATGACATCACCAACGAGGAGTACGGCGAGTTCTACAAGAGTTTAAGCAACGACTGGGAGGATCACCTGGCCGTCAAGGTTGGTGGTAATATTGAGTCAGAAATATAAGATGAAAATTGGACTTTTATTGAGAGGACCACCAATCTTCTTCTTGTTGATACAGCACTTCTCGGTTGAGGGCCAGCTGGAGTTTCGCGCTCTGCTGTTTATTCCCAGAAGGGCCTCCTTCGACCTTTTCGAGAACAAGAAAAAGAGAAACAACATTAAGTTATATGTGCGCAGGGTCTTTATCATGGACAACTGCGATGAGCTCATTCCTGAATACCTCAGTAAGTGTCTCTAGAGTTCATTATAAATGATTCCTAGACATTGACCCAAGAGTTTAAGTGTTAACGAGTTAAACTTCCCTCCCAGACTTCATCAAGGGTGTGGTGGACTCTGAGGATCTGCCGCTGAACATCTCCAGAGAGATGCTCCAACAGAGCAAGATCCTGAAAGTCATCCGCAAGAACCTGGTCAAGAAGTGTCTGGATCTCTTCGCCGAACTCGCCGACGACAAAGACAACTACAAGAAGCTTTACGAGCAGTTCTCCAAGAACATCAAGGTATATGAGCTTTTTGAGTAGCTAATGAAACTCATAGATGAAGGTATCCAAGACGTGTCCTAACGTGTATTTCCTATTCTAGCTCGGCATCCACGAGGACTCTCAGAACCGCAAAAAACTCTCGGAGCTGCTTCGCTACTACACATCCGCTTCTGGAGACGAGATGATCTCCCTCAAGGACTATGTGTCTCGGATGAAGGACACCCAGAAGCACATCTACTACATCACCGGTCAGTAGTTGGTTAATGAACTTAACCGGTCGGTGTTCTTCTACTGAGGAGCACCAAATTAAACATTACTTTAACCCAAAGATACCATTTTCTTACAATTCTCAAAGGGGAGACCAAAGACCAGGTGGCGAACTCGGCCTTCGTGGAGCGTCTTCGCAAAGCCGGCCTGGAGGTGATCTACATGATCGAGCCCATCGACGAATACTGCGTTCAGCAGCTGAAGGAGTACGACGGGAAAAATCTGGTGTCCGTGACCAAAGAGGGTCTGGAGCTTCCCGAGGACGAGGAGGAGAAGAAGAAGCAGGAGGAGTTGAAGACCAAATATGAGAACTTGTGCAAGATCATGAAGGACATCCTTGACAAAAAGATCGAGAAGGTAGAGGCCGTTAGCATACCAGTCTGAGATTTAGACGTGCATACTCTTCAGAGCTCTGAAACGATAATTTGTATCCAAACAGGTCACCGTCTCGAACCGCCTGGTGTCTTCGCCTTGCTGCATCGTCACAAGCACGTACGGCTGGACGGCCAACATGGAGAGGATCATGAAGTCTCAGGCCTTGAGAGACAACTCCACCATGGGCTACATGACTGCTAAAAAGCACCTGGAGATCAACCCCCTCCATCCCATCGTCGAGACCCTGCGAGAGAAAGCAGAAGCCGACAAGAACGACAAGGCCGTTAAAGACTTGGTGATCCTGCTGTTCGAGACCGCCCTGCTCTCCTCCGGATTCACCCTGGAAGACCCACAAACGCACGCCAATCGCATCTACAGGATGATCAAACTTGGTCTTGGTAAGTTTGATGTCTACAAGCCATTTTATTACGCTCTACTAAATGCTGCGTTGTTTCAACCCAATCAAATATGGGCAAACCCAACAGTTGGGTTGGTTTAAAAATGTAACTGTTGGGTTTGTCCGTATTTGACCCAATTTTGGGTTAAAACAACCCAGTATTTTTTGAGTGTAGCATTATATTGCACTCTGCTCTTTGGTTATTGGGAATGCCCATTAAAAAAAACCAACCACTCACTCTTAAAAATAACGATTCTTTATTGGAATTAATGGTTCTATTAAGAACGTTTAACCTCCATGGAACAAAAGTTTCTTTATAGTTGAAAACGTTTCTTTAGATTAGTCTTGGTAAGTTTATAAGCCTTAACATCGAGCAATTTTGTGTTGGGCTGTCAGAGAAAATGTAATAGACAAACACCGGTTTACTTTGCTTACATGATGGAATCTCACACATCTCGCAAGTTATTTGGGCAAAAACGAAATGTAAACAAATTATTTTCGGCTAGATGTGAGTCATAGCCAGACTATTTTGGTTCTATAGTTAACATGGACGGTGAAATGATGGCTTGTGCTTTCTGTGTACAGTTTTTACCATTAAATTTCACCCTGCTTTTTAGTCATTGGTAATGTCCATCAAAAAAACACTCACTCTTAAAAATAATGGACATTTTTCTTGGGGTTGATGGTTCCCCATGAAGAATCTTTAACATCCATGGAACCGGGTTTTTGTTGTTGTTGTTGTTTTTTTAACCCAAAAAATGGTTCTTCAAAAGCATCACTTAGAAAATCCCATTTTGGAACCTTTATTTTTAAAATCAGCATGAAACCTTAATGTTGTCCGTTGGGAATTGATTGGATCGTTTTCATATATTGCTGAAGTGCATTATTTTATTTATTTTTTTTTAAATAATGATGTACATTGTTAAATCCTCACTGCAATATTCCATTAAAAATGTAATTGTAAATTTTGATATCATGTTGACTTTAAGATTGTAGTCGTCATATAAATGAAATTTCAGAGGAAAAAGTGGCTTAATTATATTTAATCTGTATTTTGCAGGCATTGATGATGATGACTCTACTGTAGAGGACATTACTCAACCCGCTGATGAAGATATGCCAGTTCTGGAGGGTGATGATGACAGTTCTAGAATGGAGGAAGTTGACTAAAGAGTTTTAGTGTAAATTGTTAATGTATTTTTAATGGAATGTTTTTTTTTCTGTTTGTGTGTCTACATAGTGACCAGAAAACTGTATGTTCAGAGCTTTTCTAATTTAAGCTGTTTTTGTAAACATGAGTTGAACATTTTTAATAAATGATTAATAATAAAAATGATCTGAAGTCTGTCTTTATTTCGCAGTACTTCTGCTTTCATTTTCCATAAGCAGCGATCTAGAAATTTCATGTCCCTCACTTGACTGTTGGACACGCCCCCTAGCCGATGTAATGGTGACGAGTGGATGATTGACAGCCAAGCCCCTCCCCCGCTCCCATTGGAAAGCATTGAGAAGATTCGAGAGATTTGTGGAACGTACGCGTTCTCGAACTCTCTCAACTGTACGTATATAAGTAAGCGTAACGCACGCGCAAGTTTGTAAGTCTCTCAAAGTGACGGTTGAGGAGAAAATTCTCACAGCTTTCGTCAGGAGAAGCGCTTAATCTATTTCACTTTCACAAATCGTTAAAGGTAAGAAAATATAATCGCAATAACGTCCTAATTCAATACCATTTCACTTGTTGTGATATATCACGCAAATGTTGTGAGGTTATTCGACGTTTAATCCCGTTTCATTCATTCTGTCGACGGTTGTGATGCTACTTAACGTTTAACGTTTACGTACACGGAGATTTTTTTAAACTTGTAGCACTAATGTTATTTGAGCAAACATATAGTTCATTTAAGTTTTTCTTACACCTGTAAGTCGCTGTTATATTCAAAAGGTCTTATATTTAGGAATGATGCGTTGGATAAGGAGTCCATCTGGAGTTTTACCTCAGAGGATTTTCATCAGATTAAACGAGGCTATTAAAGATTCACACTATCAATAAATTTGCTCATGAAAGCATTTGAGGACATCATTATTGCATGTTCATGTTAATAAGAGCCATTTAAAATATGTGAGGTGTATATATGAATATCGAGGATGTCAATATTAAAGCATAAGTTAACGTATTGGTATTTTTCCCGACTGAAATTAATGGCATTGTAGTTTCTCAATCACATATTACACGTTTGTACTGTGATAACTGAAGTGATGGTCTCCATGTTAATGTATGGGAGATATAGAGAGAGTTCGGTAGGTTCTAGAAGCTTGTAATGATCCGCTTGGACCGGCAGGTGGCGCTCATTTCCCTTCAGCTTAGTGTGGGTGTTAACATAAAATAAATCCCTGTCTAATGAGTTTAATGGGTTAATAATAGAGTTAATATGTTTTATGTGCATAACACTTTTGAATTAAAACTCGCAATGGTTCAGGTTAGGATAAATTGAAGTATCCACATTTAAGCAGCTTCCTTTGAATTAAATACTAATGCTTTTTAAATACTAAAATCAATGACAAAAGCAACATCTCGTTTTATTGTTTATTTCTTTATTTTTGCAATGTCTACAGGCAACATGCAATTTAAATGATTAATTTATTACGTTGTTTTAACGTTACATTGTATAACTGATTTCATAATAATACCATTTATAATTATTTTTTATATAAATTCATTTCACACATGCATTTATATATATTTAAGAAATGTTTGCATGTTTATAATGTATTTAAACATAATTTATATTATATATAAATATTTGATATACAAATAACACCTTTGTCTTAAACGTTTACATGCATTATATATATATATATATATATATATTGTGTAAACACAAACTTTTATTTTGGATGAAATTAATTTGTCCTTCCTTCTACTGCCATTTCATTTGCTTTTCACACATAATAACTCAGTGTCTGAGATGTACAAATGATCCTCGTCAAATAGTGTGTGTGTATGTAATATTGCGTTTGTCCCACACACTCACAGATGCCGGAGGCGCACGACCAGCCGATGGAGGCCGAGGAGGCCGAGACCTTCGCTTTCCAGGCTGAGATCGCTCAGCTCATGTCTCTGATCATCAACACCTTCTACTCCAACAAAGAGATCTTCCTCAGGGAGCTCATCTCCAACTCTTCAGACGTGCGTAATCTTGGATACCCAGCACTGGAAATTATAGTTAACCACTGTAAAACCATAACATGAATTGGTAACACTTTATTTTACAGTGTCCTTGTAACATGTGTTACATGCAACAGTAAATTATTCATAAATTACATGCAACTAACCCTCAACCAAGTCCTAATCCTGTACATAATCGCTAGAGTAAGCACCAGTTGCTTAATATTACCCAGTACTTAAATAAACAAAGTACTTTGTAACAATGACACCTTAAAATAAAGTGTTACCCACTTACAATGTCTCATAAGAAAATTAAAGTACCCGTTTTTGACGCATTTCTAAGTGAAAATAAATAGAGTCATTTCAATGTACAGTATGTTCAATGTTAAAGACAAAAGTAGGAACCTTTTAAAAAGCATAATAACGGCACTTTAAAAACATTGCATCCATAAATGCATGCAAAAAAACTAAAACACATTTTTCAGTGTTTTAATAAAACAGTGTAACGCATAAGGAACTAAATATTCTGTTTCCCATCAGGCTTTGGACAAAATCCGCTATGAAAGCCTCACAGACCCGAGCAAACTGGACTCAGGAAAAGACCTCAAAATCGAAATCATTCCCAACAAACAAGACCGCACACTCACGATCATTGACACCGGCATCGGCATGACCAAAGCGGACCTCATCAATAACCTGGGCACCATCGCCAAATCCGGGACAAAGGCCTTCATGGAGGCCCTTCAGGCTGGAGCCGACATCTCAATGATCGGACAGTTCGGTGTGGGCTTCTACTCCGCCTACCTGGTGGCCGAGAAAGTCACGGTCATCACCAAAAACATAGATGACGAGCAGTACGCGTGGGAGTCGTCCGCCGGCGGATCCTTCACCGTTAAAGTGGACAACTGTAAGCGCTCCTTTAAATACCATCGTCTTTGAATTGTTTGAACCCTCTGGTGTTTTTCGCATGTCGGTCAAAAATGGGCGAAATTAATTTTTTTATTTCAATTTAATTAATGTACTATTTTTTTAGTTCGCTAATGTTTTATTTAATATTTTATATTGATTTTATGGTACTAAATTAAGTTTATGCTTTTTTTAATAATGGATTTATTCACTTTTTTCTTGAGCGTCGACATGAAAATAGAAAACTTTAATTTTTTAGACCGACGGACTGAAGTTTGGTCTCTTTTTAAAGACGACACGCGGCAGGTTATTGCTGACGTGAAAAAAAGTGAACTTAAAAGAAAGTTACAGATTTTTACATTTATTGTTACGAAAATGTGCAAAAATACTATTTTCAATTTTTATTATTTTCAAAAAAAAAAATTACTCTAAAAATTGAAACAAAAAATAATTTAAGTTTAAGTAATATAATTTTAGTAATAAGTAATTTATAATTTAATTTAAGCAAGTGTGTGTCCGCATGTGAGTTGATCTCTCAGTAAACGAGCGTTCAGTGAGAGTGTGTTTGGCTGCAGTTTCAAACGCTTCCACTAGAGGAAACTCTCCATTCATTTCCAATGCGGCATTTCTGACACGAGGAGCACAAGTGAGACTGTTGTTCACAGCACCATTAAACTAATTCACATCATGGCCATGTTTTTTTGTGTGTTCGCATAACAAGTGCCAAAACCTTTACCAAGTTTCGAACCATTCCGATAAAGTAAAAAAAAAATCCGTCAAAAGTTACAAAAGAGGGTTAAAGACGATTATCTTTGAATCATTGTCCTGGAACTGTGACGTGAAGTGAGTGTTTTCTACAGCCGAGCCGATGGGCCGCGGCACTAAGGTGATCCTGCACCTGAAGGAGGATCAGATGGAGTACATCGAGGAGCGGCGGATCAAAGAGATCGTGAAGAAGCACTCGCAGTTCATTGGCTACCCTATCACGCTCTTCGTGAGTCTTTCATTGTTTTAAATTTGTTTTATTTTTATTTGTTTTATGTATTTACATTTATGATTAAATTATTAGCTTCAGTGCGGGGAAACCCTGGTTTAGGTTAATTAATTTAATTTACTTCCAGGAGGTATTTTGTTGAAGTTTATTTACTTAAAAAAAAAAAGAAAAGAAATTGTGTTTTTTTTTTCCTGCAATGTATCATTCAGCTACCATTCCTTAATTTTAAAAAAGACCATATTTAATTATTTTTTGTATTTTGTTTAATTTAAATTGTTGCTAACATTATAGTTTAACTACACCTACTTTTAGAAAGACATCATATATAATTAGATCTTTAGTATTTTTTTCATAATTAAAAAAAAGAATATTTTTTGTATATTTTTTTTAATGTTTAATTAAGCTAATATTATAAGGCATAATACATAGTTTTTTTTGTATTTTATTTACATTTTATGCCAATAAAGTTTCATTTAGCTACTATTCCATAATTTAAAAAAATAACTAGGGCTGTGCAAAAATAAATTCGCGATTAATCGCATCCAAAATAAAAGTCTGTGTTTACATAATATATTTGTGTGTGCTGTATATAATTATTTTGTATATATAAATACACACACATGCATGTATATATTTAAGAAAATGTGTTATTCATATATAAAATATTTATACAATATAGAATATGTATTTATATATATACAGAATTAAAGCGCAAATAATTCTTAAATATATACATGCATGCAGAGGTATTTATATATACAAAATAATTATATACAGCACACACAAATATATTATGTAAACACAGACTTTTATTTTGGATGCGATTAATCGCAATTAACTTTTGCACAGCCCTAAAAATAACATATTTAAGATTTTTTGTATTTTGGTTATTTGACATTTTTTCTGATATAATGTATCATTTAACTATTACATTTAAAAAAACTGTCACACTCGACTAGTTACTTTTATGAAGCAATAATTACATTTCAATTGCTTTTTTTAATTTAGCAATTTATAAATGTGTACATTACACCTTTCTTCTAAGAGAATATTTGAAGATCTTACTTAAATTAACTTGTATAAATGAGGAAAATGACAACCCTATCCCTTTCATGGATGTACAAATTATTAATTTGTAATCTGAAAACAAACATTTTTTCTTTTCAGGTCGAGAAGGAGCGCGACAAGGAGGTGAGCGATGACGAGGAGGCGGAGGAAGAGGAGAAGAAAGAAGAGAAGAATGAGGAAGAGGAGGGCGAGAAGGATGAGGACAAGCCCGAGATCGAAGATGTGGGCTCAGATGACGAGGACCATGATGACAAGAGCTCCGACAAGAAGAAGAAAAAGAAGAAGATCAAGGAGAAGTACATCGACCAGGAGGAGCTAAACAAGACCAAACCCCTGTGGACACGCAACCCCGATGACATCACCAACGAGGAGTACGGCGAGTTCTACAAGAGCCTGACCAACGACTGGGAGGATCACCTGGCCGTCAAGGTGACTGTCTTGATTTGCAGAATAAAGTGGTGCTGTGAACAACAGTCTCACTTGTGCTCCTCGTGTCAGAAATGCCGCACTGGAAATGAATGGAGAGTTTCCTCTAGTGGAAGCGTTTGGAACTGCAGCCGAACAGATATCAACCTCAAATTTGGAGCACAACTTGTTTATGGTTTTGATTTTTCTTGAAATTTAAAAGTAAAACGTAATTTTAAAAATTTGAAAATAGTATTTTGTGCATTTTTGACAATGCACATAAAATTCAAGTTTTTAAATTCATCTCTTTTTTTAAAGTCTGTTGCTCTAAAGCGTTAGATATTCTCCACAGTTTTCAGATCTACACTCAAAATGTGAATAAATAAATTAAAAATTCAACGAAAATGTAATGTAATATCTAGGGGCTGTCAAATGATTAATCGTGATTAATCGCATTCAAAATAAAAGTTTTTGTTTACATGATATATGTGGATGCACTGTGTATAATTATTTTGTTTAATATAAATACACACACATGCATGTATATTTAAGAAAAAAATATGTTTATATATAATATAAATTATATATAAATCTATATACAGAACATACATGGAAATATTTCTTAAATATATATAAGCATGTGTGTATTTATATATCTAAAATAATTATACACAGTGCATCCACATATATCATGTAAAGAAAAACTTTTATTTTGGATGTGATTAATCACGATTAATCATTTGACAGCCCTAGTAATATCATAAAAATACTAAATATGAAATAAAAAAAAAAAACATTCAAACTGACTTGTATAGTACACTAATCAAAACATATAAATGAAGTTTAGTTATATTTGACCTGACGTACAAAGGTTTAGTTTAACCGACTGATTGTGTGTGTGTTTTTCCAAACAGCACTTCTCTGTGGAAGGTCAGCTGGAGTTTCGCGCGCTGCTCTTCATTCCTCGCCGAGCCCCGTTCGACCTCTTCGAGAACAAGAAGAAGAAGAATAACATCAAGCTGTACGTGCGCAGGGTCTTCATCATGGACAACTGCGACGAGCTGATCCCAGAGTACCTCAGTAAGAATCAAATCAAAGTCTGATTCTGAATATACTCTTAAGACGCAAACGCCACACAGATTTCACTGTGCTTTTAGGTAACCTTAAGTCTCAGTGTTGTTTATTTTGCTGTGTTTTTAACCCTGTAAAGCTTAACATATGTATTTTGAAGATATATATTAAAAAAGAGGTAATATTTTTGTTTTTATTGCTCGTAAAGTATGATATAGTGAGGAAAAAACAGCAGATGCTGATAATCAAATAAGATGAAATGCTTGTATGTATATCAGTTTTTTATAACAGTATCAGATACTTTAAAAAATTATTTAAATGTCAATATTTGCCAATAATGTTTTAGTCAGATGATATTGAAATGCTTAGTTTTGTGACAATTAAACCTTCTTTAAAACCTTACAGAATAAATAAAAAAGAATAAATAAATAATAAAAAAACTTAAAGAATAAAATAAACCGTCTTTAAAAGCCTGATCATATTTGATATGTTCTAATAAATGTTGTCCTTTAATCAAGTTAACTGAAGCTGCTTCAGTGCACTTGAAATATTAATAACAATATAAAAGTTATTATGTTTACTTGTTAAAAATCTGATCTAGATTTTGATTAGGGATGCACTGATGTAAAAATTTTGCGATACCGATCCTAAGCACACCGTTATGTGCTCTTTATAATTTTGTGACGACTATATGATCTTGCTTGCGTATTTTCCTTTTCAAAGTGATTCCGATCATATTTCAATGTTCACATCTGAAGCGTCTCAGCTGAAGGAAATAATACATTTTTTATCGGCTTTAATTTATTTATAGGAGAATAACACTGTATAGACTTTTCAATTTTAGGAGGGATGCACCGATACGAAAATTTCAGCCGATAACCGATATTTCGACCGATAGAACTAAATATTGATTTGATTTTTGATTTTTTTTTTTTTTTTTTTTTTTTTTTTTTAGATCATAAGTATAAAAACAAAAGTCTCACAAATAAAAGCCATGACCTCAGCTTAAGGAAATAATCCATTTATCTGCTTTGATATATCGAACCGATATCAGTCGAAAACTCTATGGAGCCCGATATATCGCGCATCCCTAGTTTTGATAATTTACAGGCCTTTGAAAAGAGTTGCATATCAAATATGAGACAATAGGGTTAATATGAACCATCTTCCCTCCTAGACTTCATCAAGGGTGTGGTGGACTCTGAGGATCTGCCGCTGAACATCTCCAGAGAGATGCTCCAACAGAGCAAGATCCTGAAAGTCATCCGCAAGAACCTGGTCAAGAAGTGTCTGGATCTCTTCACCGAACTCGCCGAGGACAAAGACAACTACAAGAAGCTTTACGAGCACTTCTCCAAGAACATCAAGGTGAAAACTGATCGCTTAAAACGAGTGCTGTAATCCTTCCCTTTGGTCATTTTGACCCGAGTTCATCAGAGTAGGATGAACGAATGCTTCAGTACACATAGAAAAACCTAAAAATGCCAAAACTTTACCAAAAAATTATCTTATAATGTCTAAAACAGCTCCATATAGAGCTATAAGCCCATCTACTGTCATGAAATATCATCTTATATTATTGATTTTCTACAAGAGGTCGGCAAAGACTCCCAATGTGGAGCTGAATTATGCATGAAATTGAGTTATTTTGAATTTAAGTTGAAAGAATGTGAGGAATTTGCTTAAATTACTATTTATTTATTATTAATCGATCAAATCTAGTAATTTTAAGGTAAATGACAAAAATAACAGCATTAAAAAATAGAAAACAATATCAAATTAGTATCATTTTAAAGCTTCGGCTCATTTAGGACCCGTGAGGGGAAAGACGTGGCATTTGAATGCAGGGCTCCTACAGGGTCTTAAAAAGCCTTAAAAGCATTGAATTTGGAAATAATACCTTAAAAAGTCTTGAATTTTGATATCTGGGTCTTAAATTGTGCTGTATGTCAGTGTTGATTTCATTGACGAAAATAATTATAAAAACTTTTCTTCAACAACATTTTTTCACTGACGAAAACAAGACGAAAATCTATTGGCATTTTCGTCAACGAAAAAAAAAACTAG
Source organism: Cyprinella venusta (assembly GCA_038021265.1). Lineage (NCBI taxonomy): Eukaryota > Metazoa > Chordata > Actinopteri > Cypriniformes > Leuciscidae > Cyprinella > Cyprinella venusta. Next base: position 33,269,623 of record CM075876.1, on the reverse strand, counting down.
ATGAAAATGTTAGATAGTGTGGATCTGGGAAGCGATCCAGTCAGAACTGATGTCAGATCAGTCCGAACTGATGTCCTGTGTGTGTTTAGCTAATGTTAAAACACAACTTCGGCAAACTTTCTTGTGGCCTACTGAAATGTTTTTATTTTACCTGCTCGACTGATCATCTTTTACCCATTCCACATGTGAACAATAAATCAACACAAGTTGAAGGATTTTGTTGTTCTTTGCTGGTAGGGACAGGAAATTGGTATTAATTTTTTATATAAATGGTCTTTAAAAGTCTGTGAATAAGTAAATGAATATGTTTCCTCACACACAGCTGGGCATCCACGAAGACTCGCAGAACAGGAAGAAGTTGTCGGAGCTGCTTCGCTACTACACATCCGCTTCTGGAGACGAGATGGTTTCCCTCAAAGATTACGTCACGCGCATGAAGGACACGCAGAAGCACATCTACTACATCACCGGTCAGTGGTGGCTTAATCAACTTCATTATTTTAATTAGGGCTGGGTATCAATTCAGATGTCCCAATTCTACTTTGATTCACGATTCGATTCTTGATTCAATGAATACAGATTTAATCTAATACAAATCCTATATTTATAGGCGAGACCAAAGACCAGGTGGCGAACTCGGCCTTCGTGGAGCGTCTTCGCAAAGCCGGCCTGGAGGTGATCTACATGATCGAGCCCATCGACGAATACTGCGTTCAGCAGCTGAAGGACTTCGAGGGCAAGAACCTGGTGTCCGTGACCAAAGAGGGTCTGGAGCTTCCCGAGGACGAGGAGGAGAAGAAGAAGCAGGAGGAGAAGAAGGCCAAGTTCGAAAGCCTGTGCAAGATCATGAAGGACATCCTGGAGAAGAAGGTTGAGAAGGTAATGATCAATTAATGCAGGGATGCACACATGTGAACATTTTGGGTTGATACGATAACCGATAATCTTATTTTTAGCCCATATATCGTCTGATAAATCTAAATCCAAATTTTTATTTAATATTTGTGAGCCTGACAAAAAAAAATCAACGTCTCAAACATACAATTATATACTATGTTATGACTGTACTCTCCAATTAAATACATTTTTGGCAACACAGACATGCAAGTTCAATTAAACAAAATGCAGGTTTATTTTGCCACAGCTATGAATGTGAATTTTGCCTTTTCTCTCTCAGTATTTTACTTAAAAAAAAAAAAAAATCAACCTCAGAGTGTCTATTAACTGAATGAGTTAATGGACTAAATCATTAATATTCATCCACACAGCTGATTTATGTAGACGAATGTAAAACTAAATGCGTATCGCAGCACAGTATTGTCAGCTTATACATTAACGACGATTTTAGACCAATAAAAGTCAGTTTTATGTAAAACTATTAAGCAGCGCTCTGATTATGAGACCAGTTAAATAAATAATATTATTGGGCTGCATTTAATTCTGATTAATTAATTTTAGAATATTATTTTGACTGAGAAATTAAAATTTTGAGACGAAATTAAAACACGATGAAAATAGCTGGGCGGAGGAGAGCAAAAATGACTTGAAGAAAACCGCAAAACAAATAAAGTAAAAATGTTGCATACAAAAATATGCAGTGGCGCTTCTATACATCTGGTTTATGTTTGTGTTTGTGTCAGGTCACCGTCTCAAACCGCCTGGTGTCTTCGCCTTGCTGCATCGTCACAAGCACGTACGGCTGGACGGCCAACATGGAGAGGATCATGAAGGCTCAGGCCCTGCGAGACAACTCCACCATGGGCTACATGGCCGCCAAGAAGCACCTGGAGATCAACCCGGACCATCCCATCGTCGAGACCCTGCGGACGAAGGCAGAGGCTGACAAGAACGACAAATCGGTGAAGGATCTGGTGATCCTGCTGTTCGAGACCGCACTGCTCTCCTCGGGCTTCACGCTGGACGACCCACAAACGCACTCCAACCGCATCTACAGGATGATCAAACTCGGCTTAGGTGAGGAGTTAAAAAAATATATACTCGTGTTAAAAATATACCTTATTTTAAAAGTAAACTTAAAAAAATTAATTCTACTTCAGAGTTAAAAATATACCTTATTTTAAAAGTAAACTTGAAAAAAAATAGTTCTACTTCAGAGTTAAAAATATACCTTATTTTAAAAGTAAACTTAAAAAAATAGTTCTACTTCAGAGTTAAAAATATACCTTATTTTAAAAATAAACTTAAAAAAAATAGTTCTACTTCAGAGTTAAAAATATACCTTATTTTAAAAGTAAACTTGAAAAAAAATAGTTCTACTTCAGAGTTAAAAATATACCTTATTCTAAAGTAAACTTAAAAAAATAGTTCTACTTCAGAGTTAAAAATATACCTTATTTTAAAAGTAAACTTGAAAAAAAAATAGTTCTACTTCTGAGCTAAAAAAATACCTTATTTTAAAAGTAAACTTAAAAAAATAGTTCTACTTCTGAGCTAAAAAAATACCTTATTTTAAAAGTAAACTTAAAAAAAATTCTTCTACTTCACACCGTGTCCTAACTACACGCGACGCGACGCCGCGACACGCGATAAAAGGTATCTTTTCCATGTTAATCAGAGTTTTTGTCCTAACCAGACGCGACGGCGACACACGAAGTTTCTAATTTAGAAACGGTTCCTATTTCTGCGACGTCGCGGCTGACAGAATGAAGAAATTACACTGTTTATGAGTACACATTATTTATTTTTTAGTTAAAAATAGGTCACTGTGCCACAAGCGATAACGGATAATTTACCTCAGATTTTGAAATCATGTAATATAGCGTTCAAAATGAATTCTATGCAAACATACGGCTGTACTTCATAACAAAATTAGTAAATGAGTATATTTTGTTAATGTTTTGATTTTTAATAATACTATTTCTTGATTGGATTGTCCTTACCCATTTACAAAGCGAGTGCGGGCCAATAGTGCGCTTTCACACGGAGACTCTGCTCACACCATAGGCTCAATACATGGCTCTGCATAGGCTCACACGCTGTTCTGAATGTGTAGGCATCTCACAGTCGCATCGCGTCTAGTGTGGACAGACCCACTTGCTGTCGCTGGAATTTTATCGCGTCGCGTGTAGTTAGGACGCGGTGTCAGAGTTAAAAATATACCTTATTTTACAATGTTACAAAGAAAACGGTGAAACAAAAACATTAATTTAAAAGTATTTCAAAAATGTTTAATCAAACTCAAACACTGAATGTGTAATCATAACATTCACTGACTTAAGGAGTGTGTGTGTGTGTGTGTGTGTGTGTGTCAGGCATCGACGAGGACGACGTTCCGACAGAAGAGGCGAGTTCGGCCGCGGTGGAGGAGATGCCTGTGCTGGAGGGAGACGACGACGACTCCTCGCGCATGGAGGAGGTGGACTGAACACGTGAACCGTGATTATCATCATCATAACGACGCCTGAGGACGCTCTCGCTGTCTCCAGCTCTGTGTACAAAGATCTCATTTACCTCGTCATTTCACCTTCTGTTTTTTGTATTCTTTTGAGTTGTATTTGCACATTGTTTTGTAAAAAAATCGTTCATGTAACATTTAACATTCCAATGTTTATTTTTGAGTGTTTATGGGATGTAAAGTTTTGACATTGAAACTGTATTATTGACCGGATGGAATCCTGAAATAAAGTTCAGCATATCGGGTTATTGATAATGGCGTGTTCGTGTTTATCATCCAAAACTAGAGACGGTAAACGTCTGAATCAGAGGTTACAGTGAGTTTCTGTCAATCAAAACATAAACGGGTTAGTGAAAAAAGAATCAGATTAATTACATGACACCATGCGTTCTTATCTGACAAATGTACTTAACCATTTAAATTTATGTTTTAATGGTTAATGCATCCTCTTAAAAGCAAAAAAAAATGTGTTATAAAATACAGCCTTATTGTAAATTAATTGGGGGGGGGGGGGGGGCACAACGTTAAAAACAAGACAAAACCTTATTTCAAATTATTACAAAAAAATTACTTCAAAGCAAGAATGTTTAAAAGTAGTTAGTTGAATTACAAAGTTTGAAAACCTTTTTTAAAAAGTGTTTAACTTATTTCCTAAATATTTTGTGGATTTTTTTAACAAAAGTTTCAATCTTAATGTAAATAAAAAAAACAAATGTTTTCAATATTTTTTTTTTAATCTACAAACTTTCAAAGCCTTTTTTAAATTGGAGCATAAAAATGCATAGACTAAAAATATCTATATAAAAAAAAACGTGTTTAACAGTTCCCAAAAAACATAATTGTAAATTGTTTTTTAAAAAACACCAAACGAATGCATAATGTTTTTTAAAAAAACGTTTTAATATATATATATATATATATATATATATATATATATATATATATATATATATATATATATATATATATATATTGTTTTAAAATGTTAGGTACCACAAAACATGAAGAAATTTTCTTTTTTAAAATGTTACATTTTATTGTAAATTGTTGCTATTTATAGAGCTGTGAAACATTATTTGGCCCCTTATGATTTTAAGTTTTTTTTAAATCAAAATTTGATCATCAAACTAATTTTAATATTATACCAATATAATCCAAATACAAAATGCAGTTGAGTATATATATACATATATATATATATATATAGAGAGAGAGAGAGAGAGAGAGAGAGAGAGAGAGAGAGAGCTTTCAATTGATTAATCGCATCTGACAAAAGGTTGTGTACATAATATGTATGCACACATGAACGTTTGTTAGATGCGATCTAATAGTGTAATATATATATATATATATATATATATATATATATATATATATATATATATATATATATATATATATATATATATATATAAAATGTGTTTTTAGACTGAATCGAGCTCATGCAGTGGGTGTCCATCAGATGGCAGCAGAATAATACAAAACACATACTAAAACAGCGCCAACATTTCAAACACTCGAGACACACACGAGTCCAGAAAGCAGCGAAGTGAACATGAATCATAGTGTGTCTATAAAGCACACATTATTGATCTGCAACACTGAACTATTAATGTCCTGCTCAGTGTAAAATATTACACTAATAAAATGCGTTATTTCATGCCCATTGCATATTCCTCAGATGAGAATGAAAGAACAGCTGAAGTGCAGGAGAAGTGCAGGATGAGTTCATTATCTGCTCAGTTCAGTTCAATTTAATTCAGTTTAATTCAGTTCAGTTTAATTCAGTTTAGTTTAGTGTGTTAGTTTACCAGCTGCAGGAGTTTCTGACAGAGACACACACTCACTGACTGACTGGCTGGAAACACACGCTTCTGAGTGCCATGCCGAATAAAGTCAAGAAAGACAAGGTGAGATAGATATTCCCGAGATCTTTTGTGGAGGAAAATCTGAGAAAATTGGGAAAAATGTGGATTTATACGCGGATCAAAGCGGCAGATATGTTTCATCCCTCAGCTCGAGACATTAGCATTCATGCTAACTCCAGCTCTGCACACCATAAACCAGGATATATAGGCGTGGGATTTAAAACATTCAACAGATTTACATCCCTAGATGCCAAACTGAGCACTTTAAGTGACTTTAAATGAACTGTGTGTGTATTTATGAACAGTTTATTTATGCATACGTTCAGGTTTCGTAGCGAAGCTAACTTTAGCTTGTTAGCAGGATAATATTGGTGGTTTCTCGTTCATGTTAAATATTGTTTTCACCGAATGCGTGATTGAATGAACAACATCCTTGCACGCAAACATAAAGTTAAGTTTTTTTAATAGTGTATTTGGTGTTCAGTCCAGGTTTGAAGATTAGGTGCTTAAGCTGGATTGCTAAAAATTAGCTGGTCTCTTTCTGTTCACAAAATTATTAAGTTGTTATTTTATTAGGGGGAAATGCAAGATCACTTTTTATAGTCTTTATTTTCTTTATAGGATTCAACAAAATCGGCAAAAGTTGGTAAAACAGGAGGACAGGACAACTCCGAACATGAGGTAATTCAGACAGGATTTTGTTTAGCCTATCTATCTTGATATCTATCTAATGTGTGTGTGGTAAATTTATTATAATTTTGTTGTGTTTTTTTGACTAATTCGTTAATATTTTATATTAAGCACATCAATTTAAATTAAATGACGATAAGTATGTACGGATATGAAAATTTTGGACGATAACGGTAATTCTTTATATTTGAAAGCTGATAACCGATAAATTGGCCTATAAATCTAAATCCACATTTTTTAAAATGAATTTTGAGAGCTTGATAACAAAAACAAGTCTCATCATGTCCCAATCACACTATTATAATGTTCTCATTATAATTTCATGTAGCCTAGATGACAAAAATATGGGAAATAAGACTGATTTCATTTTCAAAGTGATTCCAGTCATATTTTAAGTATTTCAGATCCATCATGTTGAACAGTGTACATCTGAAGTGTCTCAGGATACTACATTATCAGCTTTAATACAGCGGCCGATGACGATAGTATTACAAATAAACATAAATTGGCCGATATCGATATGGTGGCATCCATAAAAATAAGAATTGTTTAATAAAATAAGTTTACGTTTTTTTAAATATTTTACTTTAATTCAACTAACAAAAATATTTTAATATCACGCAATTGTTACTTTATATCTCGCAATTGTGACTTTATAACTCGCAATTCCGACTTTATATCTCGCATTTCTGACTTTAGCCTATATATCTCGCAATTCCGACTTTATATCTAGCAATGACTTTATATCTCGCAATTAAAACTTTATATCTCCCACTTATGACTTTATATCTCGCAATTCTGACTTTATATCTCGCAATTGCAACTTTTTATCACACAATTCTGACTTTATATCACACAATTCTGACTTTATATCTTGCAATTCTGACTTTCATCATTTTCCCTCATCAGGGATCGAACAAGAAGGGTGGGAACAGCGTCCCGCCGACCACACAGCTGCTAAAGGGGAAAACGTCGGGAACTCAAACCACGCTCAAGAAAGAGAAGAGAACGAGCTCGTCCAGATTCAGCCTGAGCAACAACCGGGAACTACAGAAACTGCCTGCGTTTAAAGGTGAGACGCGAGACCTGACGCTCTGTTCATGCGTCTAACGGGATGTCCAGTTTGCAGATTGTATTTGTAGCGATTCGATTGGATCATGAAACGTGTTCGGTGATATTGTTGGTGCATATTATTTAGCCCCGCCCACATGGCCTTGGTTACATCAGCAGAAAAGGAAAGTCGTTTCACCGGTGGAGCAAGTCATTTCATATTGATTTTCACGTTTGCATTGTAAACATTTTCCAGACAGACAGAAACCAGTGTTATTTAGTGTCATTTAGATGCTATTATAGTTTTTATAAATATTTCAAATTCTTTTTTTTTTGTAATTTGGTATGTTTGTTATTTTTATGTCTATATAGTCATTATTTATTTTATTTCACAAATTCAGAAATGTAGTAAATAGCTCTCTTTATGAATGAGTCATTGAATCATTGGTTCACCCGATTGATTCGTTCACACGGCTGATTCATTCAGAAATGTAGTAAATGGCTCTCTTTATGAGCGAGTCATTGAATCATTGGTTCACCCGATTGATCACTCAAAACGTCCTTTTAGTGTTGCTCAGAGACGCACAACATTTTTAAATATGAGATCATATTTAAAAATGCAAAACCATAAAATAAGACACTAAGATGTGCACATGTTCTCTGATCATGCAAGTCACACGTTTGCAGTGAAATGCCGTGTTTTTTAATTAAACTTTAACTCGATAAACAGAAAAAAATGATCGCAAAATGAATGCGTTAACTTTGACAGCCCGAATAAATTTTGAATTGCTTGCCTTGAAATATGATTGGAATCACTTTGAAAACTAAAACAGTCATATTTTCAATCATATTTTGTCATATAGACTACAATAAATTATGATAAATAATTTATAAAAATAAATTACATCATTATAATTTTTTGAGACTTTTTTTTTTGTAATCAGGCTCTCAAAAATTATATCAAAATGTGGATTTAGATTTATCGGCTGATATATCGGATATCGGCTTTCAATTATAAAGAATTATCGGTTATCGGTGTCAATGCATCTACACTTATTTTCATTTAGGTTAACTTGATTTGCTATAAATATATATATAAATAAATATATATATATATATATATATATATATATATATATATTTTTTTTTTTTTAAATATAATTGATATTTTTACTGGAGATATATATATATAGGGCTGTGCAAAAATTAATTGCGATTAATCACATCCAAAATAAAAGTCTGTGTTTACATAATATATTTGTGTGTGCTGTATATAATTATTTTGTACATATACTGTAAACACACACATGCATGTATATATTTAAGAAAATGTGTTATTCATATATAAAATATTTATATTTATGTAATATAGATTATGTATTTATATATATATATATATATATATATATATATATATACATAATTTAAGCGCAAATAATTCTTAAATATATACATGCATGCATAGGTATTTATATATACAAAATAATTATATACAGCACACACAAATATATTATGTAAACACAGACTTTTATTTTGGATGCGATGAATCGCAATTAACTTTTGCACAGCCTTAATATATATATATATACACCCAGTAAAATGTATTTTCTTAAATAATATATGGATGCCTATTTCTCTCTACATTCTATATATGATCTGTATATATTTTACATAGATAAATAATATATTGATTTAATAGCATGAATGCATCTGAAAGGCTCCCACTTTTCAAATTTTACAACCTAAAAGTGTCAGATTATAGTGTAGAGTATTTTAAAAGAGTGTTGGTGTGTATCCTCTGAGCTTGGAGGTTCAGCATCTGCAGGTGTTGATGCGGTTTCCTGTCAGTGTTTGGCTGCGGTTCGTCATGCGTCTGAGAAGGGCTTTTGTCAAACTGTTATGTCATCGTTTTCTCTTTATTTACCATCAGATGGTTCATTTCCGGCTGCCACCTTGCACAGGTAAAGCCGAGATATGGTGTTTCCCGCTTTAGACAGGGCAAGGGTTGCTGTGCTCCAGAAGTGCTCCACATCTGTGCAGTTTTCAGGAACATGATGACGCACGAGAGCATGATGATATAAGAGAGATGCCAGGGCGTTAAAAACAAACCTTTTAAAAGCTTATGCATTACCACGCATTATGATTATAAATGCTATAATATACATAATCCAGAATATATAAAACAGACGTTATTAAAAAAAGAAAAGGACATTTCATAGAAATTCTGTTGATTAGACTTTTTAAAATTGTATTTAATTAAACAATTAAAATCATAATTTCTGAAAAGTCGAGCATGGGGAAAAAATATTGTAAATATTTATAAACAATTTAAAAAGTTTTATGAATTCAGTTTTATGAATTAGACATCATTTTTGATTATTAAAATATAATCAAATCCTTAAAAATGGATTCCAGAAAAAAAAAGTCAGGAAAAAGTCAAACGCAAATTTCATTGGGCACAAATATTATAAAAATTGTAATAAACTAATGCATTTCCTAAATTTTATGATTTTGAATTATTAGACATAATTTTTGATTATTAAAATGTAATTAAATAATTAAAAATGCATTCCAGAAAAATTAAAACCGGAAACAAGACATTTTTTGAATTTTTTCTTTTTTTTTTTTTTTAAAGTTTTATGAATTCAGTTGATTTAGAGATTTGTTTTTTGATTATTAAAATTTAATTAAACCATTAAAAAAATTCCAGAACAAAGGGTAGAAATATTGTTAAAATTGTAATAAACTAATGCATTTCCTAAATGTTATGAATTCAGTTGATTAGACATCATTTTTGATTATTAAAATTGATTATTAAACCATTAAAAATGGATTCCAGAAAAATTTTAAACCGGAAACAAGAAATTTCAGATATTTAATTTATTTATTATTATTATTATTATTTTAAGTTTTATGAATTCAATTGATTAGACATCATTTTTGATTATTAAAATTGATTATTAAACCATTAAGAACCGGAAACAAGAAATTTCAGATATTTAATTTATTTATTATTATCATTTTTTTTTGTAAGTTTTATGAATTCAATTGATTAGACATCATTTTTTATTATTAAAATGTAAATGGAAAAATTAAAAAATGCATTCCAGAAAAATAAAAACCGAAAACATGAAATTTCAGAAAAAAATAAAAACCGTTTCATAGGTCACTGTTGTTAATAAAAATATAATGCATTGATAAATCGTTTTAAGAATTGAATTTGATTATTCAAGTTAAATTCAACAATCCAGGAATATTTTTAAATCCGCTTCCGTTCACATTACAAACACACACTTTTCCCACAATTCCAAGCACCAGAGCGGCACAGTAAAGCGCACACGTCGCGAGCGGCCGTTATCCTCTGCTCCTGCCGTTACCAGTGTGAAAGATCCCACAATCTGCATATTCCCTGCACTCAGCCAATCAGATCCACAGTCCCGCCTCCTCCAGCCACTCAGCAGCCTCCTCTCCTGGGTAAGATCACATGATCCCCTCCAGCCAATCAGCAGCCTCCCTTTGATGTGTGACATCACTAGCTAGCAGCTTCCCTCCAGCAGCGGAGCTTCATTTTCTGCTGAGAGTGTTTGTGCTAAAATGGAGGCTAACAGCTCAAGTTAGCCGGGCCCGTTTGGACTGATAGATGTTGACATGCTCTAAAGACGAGGCCAGGATGGTTCTGGACGCCCCCAACGCCAACGGGCCCTTTCAGCCCGTGGCCCTCATGCACTTTAGAGGTGAGGCGTGTGTGTGTGTGTGTTTTGTGTCTGTCTAGGCTGAGAGTGACGAGGAAGGTTCGCTATGCAATGACCTGTGGCCGCCGTTACCAACACAGAAGAATTTACAACGTTGGAGGGGTTTTATTTGACATTTTTTTTTGGGAAAACACTCATTTTGTCCAAATGTGTTGATTGCTTCCCACCTTTTTGGCATTTTTGTGCATCACAAACACATGCATTTGTGGCTGCCGTCACCAAGACAAGAATTAAAAAAGTTGGAGGAGCTTTATTTTTATTTTTTTATATATATATATAATTTTTTTAAAGAAAAACACAGATTTTTTTTTTTTTTTTTTTTTGGTGTGGATTCCAAATGTTCATTGCTTCCCACCTTCATTTTTTGTGCATCAAAAACACACTTTTGTGAGTCTACTGGATGTATTCGATGCATAAAAATGCTGTCCTCGGGTTAATGTGGAAAACTCTGTTTACAATGCGCTGGTTAAAGAGAGAGAGGGAGAGAGAGAGGGGGGGGGGGTCTGTTTAACTAGTCCCATCCCCCCTCAACCAGACCCCTGATGTCACAGGAAGTGATGTCACAGCTTCAGGAAGAATGCATGAAGCTGCAGCTCTTGCTGGAAACGCTGTGCATTACTCAGATGAACTGATTACTCATGCATTTCTTTAAAAAGTTGCATGCAACTGGAGATTGCTCACTAGCGTTTATAGTATGCGTACTGTGTGAATGTTATGTTGCATCCAAAAATAAATGTGCTTGCATAATATACAGTCAAACCAAAAAATGCATTCACACACATTTCTCACATCATCACAGTTTATTGGCTATATGGGCAACGATTAATCGCAATTAATCATTAGCAAAACAAAAGTTTGTGTTTACATAATATATGTGTGTGTGGTGTGGATAATTAATTTGTATATGTAAATACACACACATGCATGTATATATTTAAGAAAAAATGTGTTATTAGTATGTCAAATATTTATATTAGGGCTGTCAAAACGATTAATCGCATCCAAAATAAAAGTTTGTTTACATAATATATGTGGGTGCACTGTGTATAATTATTTTGTATATATATAAAAACACACATGCATGTATATTTAAGAAAAAAATATTATTTATATATAAAATATTTATATATAATATAAATTATATATAAATCTATATACAGGATATACATGAAAATATTTCTTAAATATATACAAGCATGTGTGTGTGTTTATATATCTAAAATAATTATACACAGTGCACACACATATATTATGTAAACACAAGCTTTTATTTTGGATGCGATTAATCGTGATTAATCGTTTTGACAGCCCTAATATATATATAATATTAATTATGTATATACATGCAAATATTTCTTAAATATATACATGCATGTGTGTGTATTTATATATACAAATTAATTATACACACTTCATACACATATATTATGTAAACACAAACTTTTATTTTGCTAGCGATTAATCGTTGCCCATCCCTAGTGGTTATATGTGACTGGTTTTGACTCTCACACATGAATTATGTTGAATATCTGTCAGCTGCACTCTTATTTCTTAAATATACATGCATATGTGTGTGTTTATATTGGCAAAAGTACATGCATGTATTGTGTAAACACACACTTTTATTTTTGGATGTGATCAATCGAGTCCCAGCGCTAGTAAACATGCATAGAACCAGTGAAAAAGGACGGTTGCATTGCATTATGGGATGCAATATTCAATCCATGCAGGACATTGGAGACGTTCCTTGGATTTAGATTGAATTGAGTCCTCGATGCACATCGTTTTGTGCACTTAAATAGACATATTGCACACAAAGAAAAGCTCTGAGAATGCAACGCTCTTGATGTTGCATGAGTCGGAGCCGTGTGACGCTGGATGAAATGTCGGTGTGATTGCAGGGAAGTTTCCGCATGTGAACCACACTCGCCACTCCCATGTGCATGAGGGGAACCGTGAGTCGAGTTTCTCACGGCGTGACCTTTACAGACCGCGCTTCGGTGTCACGACCAAAATCATCAAGATATTGAACATGCAAACTGCACGTTCACGTTGTTTTAGACTGGGCGTTAAGATCAGGCTCTAGTGAGTTCATTAAACACAGGTGGAAATGTGATTTTGCAAAGAATCACTGTGCAAAAATAAAAGGCATTAAAACAGTAGCTTTAAATTGATTAAAAATACAATTAATAAGAGAATTAATATCATTATGCATTGAAAGCACGGCTAAAAAGTTGAACTTGAGCAATATATAAACCAATATTATGTAGCGTTTGCGCAGATCTTTAATTTCTCCGTCCTTTTAAATGCTTCGTTTTATGATCAAAACATATAATGCAATGCAGATCGGGTTGATGTTGACATTTTTAAAAGCATAAAAACACGTTTAAAGTTTGCTCGACGTCAATGCAAACCTGCTGAAAAAGCCTGACGTGAAATAATTGTTTATTTTTACGCAACATCCGAACCCGTTTGATTGTGTATTTTATGTTTTTGGATTTTATCTGATAGTTTTATGGCTCATACAGAGCCATATAGTGAGGGAAAGTTTAATTTTATTCAGAGACGGAGCAAAAATATGCAATTTGCTGCAGATGCTGGTATTTATATAAACACAAATGCTTATGCATATCTTTATTACAGTATAGCTGATACTTGCATAAAATACATATTATCATTATCAGCCAATAATATGATATTTAACCCTTGTGCATCCTTATGGACATTTTTGTCCTTTTCAGTTTTGTTTTCTTGATCACTTTGCCTGTGTTAAAGCTAACTGCAAAAAACTTGGCTCAGGTGTGTATTTTTATTGGAATTTTACTATTTCACCATCATTTTCTTAAAAAAATAATTTTTGCATTAGGTACAAAAATCCTCCCTCTCAGCACCTTTTGGACAAAAATGTCCCCATTGAAATCCATTAAAACTGACATTTTTAATCCCTGGTTCAGTTAACTATAAAATTATGCAATCTTTGTTAAGAGGCTTTCATTCTGAAGGCAAGGCTTCAAAATTTTATATTTTACTATTTTTTATCAGATGGTGGTTTTTTTAAGTTTGGCCTATAAAACAAATATGGCTTTATTCCTGTTTTCTGCTTCGGCATACTATAGAGAAAAAATATGGAAAACAAGCATTTATCGTTAGCTACAGTGTATAGTTAGCACGCGGTGTGAAAGGTCGTGTGTGTAACCGAAGGTCGTGACCTTGCAGATGTTGCCCCGGCCGAGCAGGAGAAGCTGTTCGTGCAGAAGCTGCGGCAGTGCTGCGTTCTCTTCGACTTCGTGTCGGACCCGCTGAGCGACCTGAAGTGGAAGGAGGTGAAGCGGGCGGCGCTCAGCGAGATGGTGGAGTACATCACACACAACAGGAACGTCATCACCGAGCCCATCTATCCAGAGGTGGTCCACATGGTGAGTACACACACACACTTGCATGGACAACTTGTGTTTCGGGTTGATGTGTGCGCTCATGAGGTCGACCAATAGGAGCACAGAAGCTTTTCCGTACGCAACTTTCAAAAATGGCGAAACGAAAGAGAGGCGATGGTGCTAACGTTAAAAGTAAAAATATATTATATAAGAAAACAATATTTTACCTCAAGTTCTCTTTGGAGGATTGACAGCCCATACTGTCCGTCGTCGGGTTTTCTTTTAGGGCTGGGTAATAAATATCGATTTCGAATTCATAAACAGGTAAGATTTAAAACATTAGCTAATCTCATTATCAATTCAATATGTCCCCGTAATTATGTGGTAAAAATAAAATCGGTTTAATACGTGATGTACTATCCCTTAAAATATCACTCTTAAAGGGTACCTATTTTGGATTTTTGAAAATTGCCCTTCATGTAGTGTTTAACATAGATCTAAGTGAACGAAAACATCCTGCAAAGTTTTAAATATGAAAGTTCATCGTATACAAAGTTATTGTCTCTCAAAAGTAAGAGTCGACTCTGAGTCGCTGATATGAATCGTTGGAAGAACGATGCTTTTCCTTTGTCTGGTTGACGTCAACTTGAGTTATTTGAATAAGAAACGCCCACTTATTGCGCTCGGAGACGCCAGGGAAAACCGGAGCTCCAGGGGTGGCGGGCAAATCTGAAACTGGCCCAGGACGGGCCACCCTGCCTGGGCTGGCCAGGGAGGTCTGAGAGCAAAGAGGTTTGGACCCACCGCACCTTTTTGGACTCTGTCGTTTTTCGAGATCTGAAAACAATCATGTCGACGAGACGCTGTGTTTTGAAGTGCGACGCAAAAGCGAACTTTTTTAACCTGCCAAGTGAGGAGTATTTGAAGACTAAGTGGCTGCAGTTCATATATACAAGTACTGCTATACCACACAAGTATAGCCCAAACCTTGTTCTGTGTTCGCCTCATTTTGAAGATGATTGCTTCACAAACCTAAACGCTATAAAGTATGGATTGGCGAGCCGGCTCTATCCTAACGAGCTGAGGATCTGAGGTGTGTTAAATGAGGGAGACATACACAATATGCAGAGCAGTGGGTCGAGGACTGGAGTTGAGAACCCATTTAAGGTGATCAGAGTTCAGTTTTTCTGCACAGAGAATACCAATCACAACTGACTAGGTCATCTGACCAATCACCGCAGATTAGCGTCACGCAAAGGCGGGTTTCGGAAAAGGACTCGCTAAACGATTCATATGGGAGTCGGTGCGCAATTCAGGTAAAAATAAATGCATATTATAAGACAACAAAAGTGTTTTTTGTCATTGCATGCTTGTAAAACTGTTGTTGGGGACTCCCAGAACAATATTAGGAACATTTTAAATGCCATAATAGGTACTCTTTAATAATAGTCTTGTTTGAAGTTTTTCGCTCGTCTTTGGCTCAAATCCACTCGCTACGAACTTTTCTTCGCGGAAGCTTCACGTCTATTTCAAGCGAGTGACATAAAACGTTTCAACTCAAAACAACATTTCGTGCCCAATTGTTTCCAAGACGTAGTTTTGGTATTAAGGTCAAAGTTAACTTGCCTTGCGTCGGTTCGGGTGATGATCACACAAGACGACTCGGCAGATTTGAAGTGTTTCTATTGCAGTGACTTTTTGTTCGGGGTGACCATCCTCGATCAAGTTTCCCTCCCAAAATATGACCACACCTCAGATTTGGTCCTTAAAAGGCTGAAAAATCTCCCGAGCACGCTCACTGCCTTCCGCCATTCCTTCTCCAATAGTAATTAAAAAAAATATTGCGTGCCGCGCGCCTGCGTCAGACTGGCCGACAGAATTCAGTGAGTCATTAAAATCACGATAATCAAACACGGTTTTAATGATAATTAAATTTTAAACGATAATACTAACCGTCAGTACATTTTATCGTGAAACCGGTTATCGTCCCATCCCTAATCCGTACTTATAAGCTACCTGCAACCTGGATCAGCAGGTTGTGGCGCCGCGCGTTATACACGAGTGTTGCCAACAGGGACGGTGTAGAGCGCCCTCTGGTGGACAAACTATACAACTCCAACACTCATGACATGATTCAAGCGTGTTTCGTCCGTTTTTATTTTATTTTTGAAATATTCATTTATCGGCCATTATAACTGCAGATACCGATAGTTTGGAAAATGACTAATATCGGCCGATAATATCGGTCTGACTCTATTAGATTATGATCAAAATATATAATGATTGACAGATGAACACCTTCCTCAAAAGCCTGATGATCATATTCAACACTCATGATTTTTCTATTAAATGTTGTCTGATAATGGAGTATAGCGATCGGCAGGTGAAATGTGAGGAGTGTGTTCGGCCCTTGTAAGGCTCGGCCGTTTCTGATTCCTGGATCTCTTTGATGTGTGTCGAGCCCCTGTGGCCTATCCAAGTGCAAATGGACCCGCAAAAATAAGCATGATAATATGTGCTCAAGCACACACACACACACACACACACTTTGATGATTAAAGCCGAGAACTTCAAAGTGATGCGATCGGGAGGATTAAAACCCTTTCTTTGGATTCATTGACGCCACGTTTCATTAATCAAACCAGTGTTATGTGTATATACATATATACAGTCAAACCATAATTATTCACACACCAGATTTAATTGTTGATATGTTTTCATTAGTGTGATATAGTTGATGTGTGTGTGTGAGGAGAGCAGAATAAAGTAAACTACACACTGAAGTGTGTTTTCTGTCATTCACACACACTGAACAACATGAAGCATTGCTTGAGCTAAACTAGTATTATCTGATTGACCAGCTGACAGATATTCAACATAATTCATGTGTGAGAGTCCAAAACCAGTCACACATCCACTGATCTGAGAACTGCTCATCTTCATCCCCACGTTTATGAGTTTTATGTGGTTTGTCCTTTTCAGTTTGCAATCAACATGTTTAGGACGTTACCGCCTTCATCGAACCCGACCGGCGCCGAGTTCGACCCGGAGGAAGACGAGCCCACGCTCGAGGCGGCCTGGCCACACCTGCAGGTCAAACACACACACACACACACACAAATCATGTACACAGGTGAACCTCGGAAAATCAGAATATGGTGCAAAAGTTCATTTATGTCAGTAATTCAACTTAAAAGGTGAAACTTAGGGCTGTCAAACGATTAATCGCAATTAATCACATTCAAAATAAAAGTTTTTGTTTACATAATATATGTGGGGGCACTGTGTATAATTATTATATATATATATAAAAAACACACATGCATGTATATTTAAGGAAAAAAATATTTATATATATAAAATATTTATATTAATATATAATATAAAATATATATAAATCTATATACAGAATATACATGAAAATATTTCTTAAATATATACAAGCATGTGTGTGTGTTTTTATGTATATATATATAATAATTATACACAGTGCCCCCACAAATATTATGTAAACACGAACTTTTATTTTGGATGTGATTAATCGCGATTAATCGTTTGACAGCCCTAATATTTAAGAAAAAAATATTATTTATATAATATTTATATTTATATAAAAATATAAATTATGTATAAATCTATATACATGAAAATATTTCTTAAATATTTAAATATATACAAGCAAGTGTGTGTATTTATATATATATATATATATATATATATATATATAAAATAATTATACATAGTGCATGCACATATTTTATGTAAACAAAAACTTTTATTTTGGATGCGATTAATCGTTTGACGGCCCTAGTGAAACTACTATATTATATAGACTCATTTCATGAAAAGTGAGATATTTCAAGCCTTTATGTGTTATAATTGTGATGATTATGGATTACAGATATGAAAACCCCAAAGTCAAAATTAGAATATTGTGCAAAGGTTTTCATATCTGTAAGCCAATACAAAAATGTCTTAAAAATTTGGGAGTAAAATGTGCATAATTGTAATGAAATATAAAGTATTTCCCCACTAATAGTGCTGTGGATGAAAGTGGTTTTAAACGCATGTATTATTCCTCTTTCCACAGCTCGTCTATGAGTTTTTCCTGCGTTTTTTAGAGTCTCCAGACTTCCAACCAAACATAGCCAAGAAATACATCGACCAGAAGTTTGTGATGCAGGTACGTTTGCGTTCATGTCAAGTTTGCCGTCGAGTCGACCAATCATGAATGCACTTACTCAATGTGAGTTTCTATTTCCCTGCATTAATATATTGCCAGTGTGTGTATTTAATGCAGACATGTGTGTCACCCTCAATCATAAATTACAACTAAATGCAACTAAACTACAAACTAAATGTAGTTTAGTGTTTCATGACCGTTTAACATTTCCTGTGCATCATTAAGATATTCCTGCACTGATTGATTAATTGATCATTTTAACGGCTTGAAGCTCCTGGAGCTGTTCGATAGTGAAGACCCTCGAGAGCGGGACTTCCTGAAGACGACTCTCCACCGGATCTACGGGAAGTTCCTGGGTCTCAGAGCTTACATCAGGAAACAGATCAATAACATTTTCTATAGGTGAGAGTTTGTGTGTGTTTACTTGAAACTACTGTAACAAAATGTAACTGACAATACATTAAAAATACATACGTATCACACACATCATAATTCATACAATATTAGGGCTGGGAAATGATTAAACGCGATTAATCGCATCCAAAATAAAAGTTTGTGTTTACATAATATATGTGTGTGTGTAGTGTGTATAATTATTTTGTATATATAAATACCCACATATGCATGTATATATTTAAGAAAAATGTGTTATTAATATATCAAATATTTATATTTATGTATAATATTAATTTTATAGAAATATATATATAAAGTATATACATGCAAATATTTCTTATATGTTTACATGCATGTGTGTGTATTTATATATACAAAATAATTATACACGCATATGTTATGTAAACACAAACTTTTATTTTGGATGCGATTAATCGCAATTAATCGTTTCCCAGGCCTAATACATATATATATATATATAGTATATATAAACACAAAAAAACCTCCTATGAAGCGATGGTTCAATAGACCAACAGCCACTGACACAAATTTATTTATTTATTTTCTAAAATTTGATCAATTTTGTAAAATTGAATCTCTTAATCAAAACCTGTCGAAAAGAAATGAAGGTTTTTGATGAAAACATTCCAGGATTTTCTCCATATAATGGACTTCAATGGGGTCCAAACACTTCAAGGTCCAAAAGACAGTTTTAGTGAAAACTGTTCAAAGGGCTTTAAACGACTCCAGACGATGAATAAGGGTCTTATCAAGCGAAACGATCATTGAATGAACCAAATGACTCAAAAAAAGATTCGTTCATTTTGATGAACAAGTTCAAACAGTAGAGTCACACAGAACAGAGCAAGGTGAGCATTTGAGCTTATAAAACTTAAACTTTGTTATTTATTTATTAAATGAGCGATCGTTTCGCTTGATAAGACCCTTATTCATCGTCTGGAATCGTTTAAAGCCCTTTGAAGCTGCGCTGAAACTCTCATTTGGACCTTGAACCATTTGGTCCCCATTGAAGTCCATTATATGGAGAAAAATCCTGGAATGTTTTCATCAAAAACCTTCATTTCTTTTCCACTGAAGAAAGAAAGACATGGACATCTTGGATGGATTGTTGTAAAGTGAACAACTCCTTTAACAAGACTATTTATTTTATTTCTATTTGTCAAAGTTAATTAGCCAAACCAAGCTACAATACAAGAGGAACAAACTGATTCAATAAAATAGTTATTATCTTAAAGCATTTATTGAATGTTTTCATCTTCCTTAAATTGAAACAACAAATCGTTTTTTGTTTTTTTTTCAAACGATCGATACATTTGCTTCAAAACTTATTTGTCCCAGATATTTAGGCTATAATTGCCAGTCATTTTAATATCCACATCATTGTGTGATCTTAAACTATTAATCATCCAAATCATGAAATTGTCGATTCATATATTGTTTTGTGGCCAGAAGAAATGTTGTTTCCGTTGAAATGTTGATTTGATTTGTTTCTCTTTGGGATAATTGGTTTTAATGAAGGAAATGGAGTCTATTGTGATTGAGTGATGAGCTTGCTGTGTCGTCGGCTGTAATTATCGTTCTGCAGATTATCTGATTTTTATCTCCATGCAGGTTCATCTATGAAACGGAGCATCATAATGGAATAGCCGAATTACTGGAAATCTTAGGAAGGTATGAAACGTGTGTCTTAAATCTGAAAGGCTGGAGTTTGTGTGATGATTTGCTGTTTCTGATCCATGCCTCTTCCTCCCTGTTCCCAGTATAATCAACGGCTTCGCCTTACCGCTGAAAGAAGAGCACAAAATCTTCCTTTTAAAAGTGTTGTTACCTTTGCATAAAGTCAAGTCCCTCAGTGTGTATCACCCACAGGTACGGTCGCCGCGCGTGTGCGGTTTATGTCCGGTTCATGTGCTCGGCACATTTGTTGTATTGTTATTTTAAAAAAAAACATATTACATATATTAAATATTATAGATATTATACACAAATATATATATATATATATAAACATTAATATTTAATTTGTCTATAATATACATTTATTACATATATTAAAAATTATAGATATTATACACACATATATACGTTAATATTTAATTTGTGTATAATATATATATTAATTACATATATTAAATATAGATATTATTAACATATAATTATATATATATATATATATATATATATATATATATATATATTTGTGTTTAATATCTATTTATATATATATATGTATACGTTAATATTTAATTTGTGTATAATATATAAATTACATATATTAAATATTATAGATATTATACACAAATATATATATATATATATATATATATACACATTAATATTTAATTTGTGCATAATATATATTAATTACATATATTAAATTTATAGATATTATACACACATATATATACGTTAATATTTAATTTGTGTATAATATATATTAATTACATATATTAAATATTATAGATATTATACACAAATATATATATATATATATATATATATATATATATATTTGTGTATAATATCTATATATATATATATATATATATATAGTTACATAGTTGCAACTATATAAATAATATATAGTTACATATTTATAAAAAAAATCATAAAATGAAATTTGTATTTGTCTTGTATTATTACTTTATTTCATCACAAATTACATTACATTCTCATTAAGAAAGATGTTCATTGAGAAAAACGGGAATTACAAACAAACTCAAAAGTGAAACGTCCTTTTGTATTACAATAATGTGAATTTTGGGGGAAATTGTGCTAAATTATCCTAAAAATTGTGACCTATTTTTTTTTAATACCTTAATGATTTTTATAAAGGCTTTAGTTTCTTTGATCCCTAAATTTTTTGTGTTTTAGTCTGAAGAGTGTTGTGCTTGTGTTTCAGCTGGCGTACTGTGTGGTGCAGTTTCTAGAGAAGGACAGCACTCTGACTGAGCCGGTGGGTTACAGCGCCATCTAGTGTTCACCTTCTGCACTCCCTTTGTTTACATTTACATTATTTACAAGCGACTTACATTGCATTTTAAGGGTCACATTTCTTTTTTTAACATGATTTTACATTTTCCTGGGAATCGAACCCATGACCTTGGCGTTGCAAGCGCCAGGAAAGCTCAAGAAAGAAAGAAACATTGCTTTATGCACGTGTTGTTATTCCTGCTGAATGAGAAGCAGAGCTGGTTGCCAGCGTACGCATTTTTTGTGTGTGTGTTTAAAACCGTATTTTAAAACGTTACCCCCAAAAAATGTAAAAGCAAAAATGTTTCAACTTAAGTCATTGCAAAGTTTATTGTTACTTTTAAAACGCAATGAATAAAAATGTTTTGTACATTTATTTGATTGTTTTTAAAAACGTTTTTGATCTTTAATAACTGCAAACTTGTAAATTGTTACTTGAAAAACTAAATATTTTACTAACTAACTATAAAATTACATGAAACTAACTATGTATTTACATGTTTTGTTTATAAACACTTTTTGTTTTTAATAACATAAATGTGAAAAGAAAAGACATCTTTAAAATTTATAAAAACAAATATTTCAAACTTAAATTGCTTACTTGCTGTAGATTGTTACATTTTATATATTTATATTTTTTTGTTTTTAAACAGTTTTGATGTGTTTAACAAAATATTTGTAAAAATAAATCTTTAAAAATGTTTTTAAACTTAAAATGCAGACTTATTGTACTTTATACAATAATCTGCAACCTTATTTGTGCTTTAAAAACATAAAAATATTTTATATTTACATGTTTGTTTTTAAACATGTTTTTTGTGTTTAGTAACATGAATGTAAAAAGAAATCTTTAAAAAAATTATAAAAACAAAAATGTTTTTAAACTTAAACTGATTTTAAATTGTTACTTTAAAAATATAAAAATATTTAATATTTACATTTTTGTTTTTAAACACATTTTTGACGTGTTTAGGAACAAATGTGAAAAGAAATCTTTAAAGATATAAAAACACAAATGTTTTTAAAATCAAACTGCAAACTTATTGTAAATTGTTACTTTAAAAACATAAAATGTAAAAACAAGGATGTTTTAAATGTTAACACAATTTTTTTTATGATTATTATTATTATTTATTTATTTCAAGGTTTAATATAGTCAACAAGTACGACCACATATAACTATGTACAAAACCAGGGTTTGCTTGTACTAAAAACAAAAAATAATAATAATAATAATGTTAACAAAAAAATTTTAAACTGCACTTATTGTAAATTGTTCATTTTTAAAAACATTTGTATGATTTAAATTTTAAATAAATTTCGAAATATATTTAAAATTTGAAATTTTGATGCGTTTAGTAACAGTTTAGTACTTAACAGTTTAAAAATATATATGAAAAACACAAAAATGTTTTTAAACTTATACTGCAAACTGATTGTAAATTGTTGCACAAAAATGTTTAAACAAACTTTAAATGAATTCTTCAAAATAAAAGTTAAAATAAATCTTCAAACATGTAGTACATATGAAAGCGCTACATAAATGCCTCAATCATTCATAAAAAAAAGAATGTTAACAAAACAAATGTTAGAAGAAACCTTTATAAATGTACCAAACCAGCACGACCTGGTAATGATCAGCTGATGTCTGGTTAATATTTCACGTTGTGTATCTCGATGTGTCTGTCGCGCTGCAGGTGGTGATGGCTCTGCTCAAGTACTGGCCGAAGACTCACAGCCCAAAGGAAGTGATGTTTCTGAACGAGCTGGAGGAGATCCTAGACGTCATCGAGCCGTCGGAGTTCGTGAAGGTGATGGAGCCGCTCTTCAGACAACTGGCCAAATGCGTCTCAAGTCCACATTTCCAGGTCCGCTCAAACACACACACACACACACACACACACTCCCAGTCAAACGTTTGGGATCGGTAATGGTTTTGTATGTCTTTAAAAGAAGTCTCTTCGGCTCAGCAATCTAAAACAGTAAATATATATATATATATATAAAAAATTAGGGCTGTGCAAAAATTAATTGCGATTAATCGCCTCCAAAATAAAAGTGTTACTGTGTTTACATAATACATAATACTGTGTTTACATAATATATTTGTGTGTGCTGTATATAGTTATTTTGTATATATAAATACACACACATGCATGTATATATTTAAGAAAATGTGTTATTCATATATAAAATATTTATATAATATAGATTATGTATTTATATATATATATATATATATATATACAGAATTTAAGCGCAAATAATTCTTAAATATATACAAGCATGTGTGTGTATTTATATATACAAAATAATTATATACAGCACACACAAATATATTATGTAAACAGACTTTTATTTTGGATGCGATTAATCGCAATTAACTTTTGCACAGCCCTAAAAAAAAAAAAATATATATATATATATATATATATATATATATATATATATATATATATATATATAAGTATTGATTTATTTTATTTCTTTCTCCCAAAAAATGAAATAATTCGTACTGACCCCAAACAGTTGATCGGTAGTGTTTAATGTTAACACTACCGATCAAAACAACACACCGAACACAGATCAACATGGAGAACACGTATTTTAACTGATGTTTCTAAAAGTGAAAACATCCCTATTTCAGTTACTCCACCTCGTTTACGTGTGTGTGTGTGTGTGTGTGTGTGTGATCCTCAGGTTGCGGAGCGAGCGCTCTACTACTGGAACAACGAGTACATCATGAGTTTGATCAGTGACAACGCTGCGCGGATCCTCCCCATCATGTTCCCGTCGCTGTACCGAAACTCAAAGACCCACTGGAATAAGTGAGTCCCAGATTAACCTTTAACCCCTGGAGATAAACCCGCCGCTCCTCAGAGATTCAGCTTTTGGACTGAACACTTCTCAAACAGTGTGCTATCTTGTGCAAGGTGTCGCCTTTTTTAGAAAAAGATTAGCTTTCTACAAATTACACACATGCACACACGCACACGTGACTCTCCTGTTCGAACTCGCTCATCAAAATGAACGAATCTTTTTCCGAGTCAGTTCGTTCGTTGAATGAACCAAATGACATGAAAAAAGATTTGTTCATGGAATCGTTTAAAGCCCTGTCTTTTGGACCTTGAACCGTTTGGTCCCCATTGAAGTCCATTATATGGAGGAAAATTATATATATATATATTAGGGCTGTCAAAACGATTAATCGCATCCAAAATAAAAGTTTGTGTTTACATAATATATGTGGGGGCACTGTGTATAATTATTATATATATATATAAAAACACACATGCATGTATATTTAAGAGAAAAAAATATTATTTATATATAATATAAATTATATATAAATCCATATACAGAATATACATGAAAATATTTCTTAAATATATACAAGCATGTGTGTGTATTTATATATATAAAATAATTATACACAGTGCCCACACATATATTATGTAAACACAGACTTTTATTTTGGATGTGATTAATCGCGATTAATCGTTTTGACAGCCCTAATATATATATATATATATATATATATATATAAGGGCTGTGCAAAATTAATTGCGATTAATCACATCCAAAATAAAAGTCTGTGTTTACATAATATATTTGTGTGTGCTGTATATAATTATTTTGTATATATAAATACCTATGCATGCATGTATATATTTAAGAATTATTTGCGCTTAAATTATGTGTGTGTATATATATATATATATATATATAAATACATAATCTATATTATATAAATATAAATATTTTACACATGAATAACACATTTTCTTAAATATATAGATGCATGTGTGTGTTTACAGTATATGTACAAAATAATTATATACAGCACACACAAATATATTATGTAAACACAGACTTTTATTTTGGATGCGATTAATCGCAATTAATTTTTGCACAGCCCTATATATATATATATATATATATATATATATATATATATATATATATATTAGAGCTGTATTAGTAAGTTTTACTTTAAAAGACTCAGTCCGTCTGCAGTGTTGAGCTTGTTAGGTGTGTGTTTCGCTGTTGTGTGTGTGTGTGATGATGAACGCGCTCCTCTTGCTGCTGCTCAGGACGATCCACGGGCTGATCTACAACGCCCTGAAGCTGTTCATGGAGATGAACCAGAAGCTCTTCGACGACTGCACCCAACAGTTCAGAGCAGAGAAAAACAAGTAGGAAACACACACACACACACACACACACACACACACACACACACACACTCAGACCCACTCTCGCCTGCTGGTGCATGTAAACGTGTCCTCTCTCTGTGAACATTAGAGAAAAGGCGAAGTGGAAAGAGCGCGAGGAGGCGTGGATAAAGATCGAGAATCTGGCCAAATCAAACCCTCAGGTGAGCCACTCTGGAATATAATTATAGAATTAGCAACTTATTAATATAATTAGCAACTTATCACACGTGTAAACTGACGGATGATTATCAGCTATTGTCATCGGCCACAATATCGTCATTACTATTAATTTGCATTTGTCTTTATCATTCCTCATTCTTCCCTCGCGGGTCAAAATCACTTCCTATTTTTTTTTTTTTGTCTAGAAAGTTTATTTTATTTTAATACTATTTTATGCATTTTTAAAAAGTTTATTTTATTTACTTTTAAATGACTAGATTTTAGCAACAAATATAGTAAATTAGCACATTCCTTGCAACTTAAATTCAAAATAACTCACTATTTCATTCCTAAAAATCTTACATTTGATATTTAGAGCTGAATTAAAAATTACAAATTAATAGATTTAAATTAATTAAGCATAATTAACCAATATTATTTGGTTGGTCCGATCGATTTTCGAACATAAAGTGAATATTGATTTTAATAATGAGGTTTTAGTGACGAGTGTTTGTGCCGTAGTTCGTCATGTACGTGGACTCCTCGAGTCTCAGCAGTCCGGTGGACATGGAGACGGACGGGCCGATGATCGATGATGTCGTGATGCTAAAGAAGACCGTAGAAGAAGAAGCCACTCCGGTAAACGCCATGGAGTCCCTCATACTCGTCAAGGCTGCGTTTATCTGATCAAAAATACTGGAAAAATAGTGAAATATTATTATGATGTAAATCATCACTTTTCTATATAAATATACAGTGAAGTGTAATTTATTCCAGTGATTTTCATCATCATTACTCCAGTCTTCAGTGTCACATGATCCTCCAGGAATCACTCTAATATGAGGATCTGATGATCGAGACACATTTATGATTATTATCAGTGTTACATTTTATTTCTCAGGATTCTTTGATGAATATAAAGCTCAAAAGAACTCATTTGTTTTTTGAAAAACTGTCTTACTGTCACTTTTGATCAGTTTGACTTGATGTTTGCCTTGATGAATAAGTGTTCATTTCTTTCAAAGCAGTGGACATCCTCGCCTGATTCTGAAGGATTACATTAATTAGTTAATAATGTTTAATAATTAACACGAAAAAGTTTGTGTGGAGAATTTCATATTTCAAGTTTGCTTGGCTGATTTTCCTGTTGAAACAATCTGACGTGTGTGTGTGTGTGTGTGTGTGTGTGTGTGTGTGTGTGTGCTCAGCTCCAGCGAGACCAGCGTAAGGAACGGCCCCTGATGCGACGCAAGTCTGAGCTCCCGCAGGACTCCTGCATGATGAAGGCCTTAGAGACGCACCGGCGCGCAGAGGACATGATCGGCCCGCAGGACCCCCACTAGAGGACCCGACACACACACACACACACACAGCCGGATCTGCCCTCCAGAAGCATCGCACCGGAGACCGTCCTCCATCCAGACCCTCTCCAGTCCTGTCTCTTTCTGCTTACGCTTTCCTTCGTTCGTATGTTCGTTCACATGTACGTATGTTCATTCGTTTGTTTGCTCGTATGTACGTACGTTTGTTAGTACTTGCGTTCATTCGTATGTGCGTTCGTTCTTTTGGACATACTGTCGTTCTTATATACGCTCATTCGTATTTTTGTTCGTTCGTTCGTTTGTTCATACGTACGTTCGTTTGTACATACTGTCGTTCGTGCATGCGCGCATTCGTATGTTCGTTCGTTCGTATGTACGTTCCTTTGTTCATACGTTTGTTCGTTTTAGTACATGCGTTCGTTCGTACATACATGCGTTCATTCGTACGTTGATTCGTTTGTACGTACGTTCGTTCGTACATACATGCGTTCGTACGTACGTACGTACGTTCATTCTTTTGGACATACGTTTGTTCGTATGTACGTTTGTTCATACGTTCGTTTGTACATACGTTCATTCGTATGTTCGTTCGTTTGTAAGTTTGTTCGTACGTTCCTTCGTTCGTATGTTCGTTCGTTTGTACATACTGTCGTTCGTTCGTGCCCTCATTCGTATGTATGTACGTTCGTTCGTACGTACGTACGTTCATTTGTACTTACGGTCGTTCATACATACACTCATTCGCATGTTCTCTCGTTCGTATGTACGTACCTTCATTCTTACGTTGATTCGTTTGTACGTGCGTTCGTTCATACATACATGCATTCGTACGTACGTTCGTTCGTTTGGACATACGTTTGTTCGTATGTATGTTTGTTAGTTTGTTCATGCGTTCGTTTGTACATGCGTTCATTCGTGTGTATGTTCGTTCGTTTGTTGGCTTCTTGTTTTAAGCTGTTACGTGCCTGCGTCGTCTGGAAAAGCAGGCAAAAGCACTTGAACCGCGACTGCATTCTGAGCGAGCAAACGATTCTCAGGTTGTTCGGAGGCCGAGAAGAGCAGCGCTGCTTTTGTCTCGCTTTCTTTCTCCGTCTTTTATCGTGTGACGGTTCTTTGGCAATGAAGAGAACTCGCTCCTTCCGGTTTTTTTTTTTATTTTGTCCAGAAACTTGGCAATAAGTTCGTCCTGGAGATTTTGGTTGTTCAAACAATGGCGAACGGCCTTACGTTGGTTAAACTCTTCCTCCAATCTTCGCTTTTTAACCGGCAATATTAAACGCTAACGTTTTTTTGTGCGTTTTTTTTTTTTTCTCGACCAAGCCTTTATTTGCATAGTGCCTTTTTAGATAAAGGAAACCTTCTATTATTTATTTTTTTGGCCTGAAATTTGCTACTTTGGCTTCACACAAATGCATTTTGCCCAAAAAAAGTAGTCAGAAAACATTTCCTGATAAACTTGAACGACTTTACGGATCCTCTCTGAACCATTGTTTGAACTTCCACTTCTGGTTGGAGCTACGGTGCAATTTTCTGTCTGCGTTTGTTTTCCCGTGTGTACGTCACGTGATTTTAAGACGCTTGCTTTTTAATTCTCGGCCCTCTCGTGAGCTTGTCGATGTTCGATTTGAATGTGCACATTTAAATCTGGCTGTAGTGCTGGAAACTATTAAAGCTTGTTTTCCGCCACAGAATAAAAAATAAAAAAGGTAATTGCTCGCGATTGAAAGTTATAATCATGCAATTCTGAGGAAAAAATTTAATTTCGACTTTATATCTCACAATTCTGACTTTATAACTCTCAATTGGGAGAAATAAACTTGCAATTACGACTTTTTTTCTCAGAATTTCAGTTTATATTTCGCAAGTCTGACTTTTAACTCGCAATTGGGAGAATTGCATGATGTATAGTCGCAATTGTGTGTTATAAAGCCAGAATCGCGAGATATAAAAGTCGAAATGTATAAAAAAGTCAGAAATGAGAGTTTATACCACGCAGTTCTGAGATAAAAAGTCGCAATTATCATTTAAAATTTGATTCTGTGGCGGAAACAAGCTACCATAGAAAACTAAAAAGATAGTCTCAGTAAGATTACTTTCTCCTCCGGTGTCGATAGCATAACTGGAAGCTTTTATTGTGGTGAATTTCACTTTCCGTTTCATTTCATGAGAGAAAAATACAACTGCGATAAAGTGTCCTTTAGTACGCGTCCCTCTACTAAATGGCTTCATCTGATATTGTACATATTATGTACTGTTATGATCCATCTATTATTGAATGGTAGATCTCTTATTTTGTACAAATTTTCTTGTGTACAGATGAAAACCGTTATTAGCCACTTGCAGACAGTTGGTATTTGACAGACTTCTGTAACTGCGTTAGAAATCTTTTAGAATTTAATTTCTAATGTATTTTTTTTTTTTTACTATTTGTAATTGAGAACTTTTCTGTCTCTGCATTCAGCTGTCTGATGAGATCATCATAAAATAGCCTTCATATGTGCTTTTCTCCAAATCTCAAGTGGTATATGTCTATATACAGGAAATAAAGAAAACGTGTTTTATATTTTCATCTTAGAAGAATGATGTTCGTTGTTTTCTGTCGAGTGTGTGTTTGTATTGGCTTCGTCTATATTATTTTACCTCTAAAGAAGATTTTGAAGAATATTGTCTTACAATCTTTAGGTATTATCCCTTTAAGTTCGATTGCATCCTTTAGAATTTCATATATTGAAGTTTCTGAGTGCAAAATCTAGAATGAATCATTGACCAATCATTTTATAGAAGCTCCTTATAAATAGGGCTGAGAAAAATTAATTTACTTTTGATTTTTCAACATTTCAGTGGTGAGTCTAATGGGAAGTGTGTCTTAAGTGACAAACATTTTACAATTACAAACATCTTCCTTCTCTTAACATAGGCTTTTGTTGATTATTATAGAATTTGTTATAAAAAAGACATGGACATCTTGTATGACATGGGGGCCAGTAAATTATCAGCAAAATTTGTTTTTTAAAAGTGAACTACTCCTTTAAGGTTTTCACGACGCGTCATCAATCCGGAAGTCGGCCATTTTTGAGGGACAGAACATAAAAAATATTCTTCTCTCCTGCTTGATAAATCCTTCTCTATATGATTTCGCTCATACCACGGGTTTTCCTGTGTTTTTTAGCGTAACAATGTGTTCAGTAGTACATAAACACTGTTGTTTACATCCGAGTGCCTCTATAATGGCCGCTCATCCGGGTTACCGCCCAGAATGTGACGTCAGTGAAAACCCTCTATTAAACGTAAATGTACATCAGACGGAATAGAAGGAAAAGCTCGGATGAATCCCAGGAGAAGGGCAGAAATCTTCGAGTGGAAGATCCATCCTCAAGAAAGTAGATCCGGGAAGACCGTTCGCCTTCAGAGACGCAGGTAGGCTACGTCATCCCCGCACCTTCAGCTAAGCCCCGCCCTCCTAGTTACTGTTGCTACATGCGTCAAACTTCCTCTGGGCTCTGGTTTGGTATCAACATTGCTTATGCTGTGACAGCTTTTCCTGCTGAAATGTTATCAAACGTTATAAAGCAGCAAATAAAGTGTCCGATAGAACTGCAATATGCGTTCGAAGGCTATATTCAAGACATACAGGTGAAACGCAATAAACAAGGCATCCAAAATAGAGGCAAACGCATAACGTTAGCGGTCACAGTCAAAAAATGAACCACCGCATATCCTACTAATCCAGACGGAGGCTGGGAATAACAATATCAGGGAGCAACACTGTTCAAGCAAAGCTGGGTAGGTCTCTATTCACTTCTATAATCGTTATTACAAAGCAAACGGACTACACGAGTATACCGCTTTATTGATTAGCAGCGTGTGCTAGCGTATCAACAGCCGGTGTGAGAACCGAAATCATAACCTAAAACATTATAAAACGGTCTAGTATAACTTCACAGTAAGGTTAGAAGCAAAAAATATGTGCTTTGTTGATCTTAGAGGGGTTTAGATGACTGAGGACGTAACGTTATACAGTTTAATCCAAAAACGACACTTGTGAGGATTTGACTTCAGTTTTTGACTGCGGTCACGCTATCTGTGGCTCTGAAAAGCGCGGTCACGCCATCTACGCTTAAAATTTTACTGCGCGTCTACACGAGGTTGCGTGGTAGTCTCAAGATTTATGCGCTTGGTGTCGGCAGACTTTTAAAAATATGTATTAATAATAAAATGAATAAAATCACATGGTTTTCTGCAAATTCCACCAGATTCCTGTTCTACATCTCACATACTACGACTAATTTTCATGTTGATCTAGCCTACTGTTTTATTATTTAATCATTAACTGACGTGTCCTATACTGTATACCTGGCTAAATAGCAATATTGAATAAATTCATAAAAAATACAAATCAAATTGTTTTCTGCAAACTTCAACAGATTATTTTTCTACATCTCACTGAATACCACTGTGGTGATTTTCATGTTATTTTACTGTTTTATTATTTAATAATTAACTGCCAAAGTCATATACTGTATACCTGGCTATATAGCAATATTTAATAAATTCATAAAAAATGCAAATCAAATAGTTTTCTGAAAATTCCACCAGATTATTGTTCTTCATCTTACTGTCTACCACTGTGGTGATTTTAATGTTGTTTTACGGTTTTATTATTTAAAAGTTAACTGCCAAAGTCCTATACTGGTTACCTGGCTATATGGCAATATTAATAAATTCATAAAAAATACAAATCAAATTGTTTTCTGCAAACTCCACCAGATTATTGTTCCTCATCTTACTTTCTACCACTGTGGTGATTTTCATGTAATTTTACTGTTTTAATATTTATTAATTACCTTCCAAAGTCCTATACTGTATACCTGGCTATATAGCAATATTAATAAATTCATAAAAAATCCAAATCAAATTGTTTTCTGAAAACTCCACCAGATTATTGTTCCTCATCTTACTTTCTACCACTGTGGTGATTTTCATGTAATTTTACTGTTTTATTATTTAATAATTAACTGCCAAAGTCCTATACTGTATACCTGGCTGTAATGCAATATTTAATAAATTCATAAAAAATACAAATCAAATTGTTTTCTGCAAACTCCACCAGATTATTGTTCCTCGTCTTACTTTCTACCACTGTGGTAATTTTCATGTAATTTTACTGTTTTATTATTTAATAATTAACTGCCAAAGTCCTATACTGTATACCTGGCTATATAGCAATATTTAATAAATTCATAAAAAATACAAATCAAATTGTTTTCTGCAAACTCCACCAGATTATTGTTCTTCATCTTACTGTCTACCACTGTGGTGATTTTCATGTTGTTTTACTGTTTTATTATTTAATAATTAACTGCCAAAGTCCTATACTGTATACCTGGCTATATGGCAATATTAATAAATTCATAAAAAATACAAATCAAATTGTTTTCTGCAAACGCCACCAGATTATTGTTCTTCATCTTACTTTCTACCACTGTGGTGATTTTCATGTAATTTTACTGTTTTATTATTTATTAATTAACTGCCAGAGTCTTATACTGTATACCTGGCTATAGCAATATTAATAAATTCATAAAAAATACAAATCAAATTGTTTTCTGCAAACTCCACCAGATTATTGTTCCTCATCTTGCTTTCTACCACTGTGGTAATTTTTATGTAATTTTACTGTTTCATTATTTAATAATTAACTGCCAAAGTCCTTTACTGTATACCTGGCTATATGGCAATATTAATAAATTCATAAAAAATACAAAACAAATTGTTTTCTGCAATCTCCACCAGATTATTGTTCCTCATCTTACCGTCTACCACTCTGGTGATTTTCATGTTGTTTTACTGTTTTATTATTTAATAATTACCTGCCAAATTCCTATACTGTATACCTGGCTATATAGCAATATTTAATAAATTCATAAAAAATACAAATCAAATTGTTTTCTGCAAACTCCACCAGATTATTGTTCTTCATCTTACTGTCTACCACTCTGGTGATTTTCATGTTGTTTTACAGTTTTATTATTTAATAATTAACTGCCAAAGTCCTATACTGTAAACCTAGCTAGATGGCAATATTAATAAATTCATAAAAAATACAAATCAAATTGTTTTCTGCAAACGCCACCAGATTATTGTTCTTCATCTTACTGTCTACCACTCTGGTGATTTTCATGTTGTTTTACAGTTTTATTATTTAATAATTAACTGCCAAAGTCCTATACTGTAAACCTAGCTATATGGCAATATTAATAAATTCATAAAAAATACAAATCAAATTGTTGTCTGCAAACTCCACCAGGTTATTGTTCCTCATCTTACTTTCTACCACTGTGGTAATTTTCATGTTGTTTTACTGTTTTATTATTTAATAATTAACTGCCAAAGTCCTATACTGTATACCTGGCTATATGGCAATATTAATAAATTCATAAAAAATACAAATCAAATTGTTTTCTGCAAACTCCACCATATTATTGTTCTTCATCTCACTGAATACCACTGTGGTGATTTTCATGTAATTTTACTGTTTTATTATTTATTAATTAACTGCCAGAGTCTTATACTGTATACCTGGCTATAGCAATATTAATAAATTCATAAAAAATACAAATCAAATTGTTTTCTGCAAACGCCACCAGATTATTGTTCCTCATCTTGCTTTCTACCACTGTGGTAATTTTCATGTAATTTTACTGTTTCATTATTTAATAATTAACTGCCAAAGTCCTTTACTGTATACCTGGCTATATGGCAATATTTAATAAATTCATAAAAAATACAAATCAAATTGTTTTCTGCAAACTCCACCAGATTATTGTTCTTCATCTTACTGTCTACCACTCTGGTGATTTTCATGTTGTTTTACTGTTTTATTATTTAATAATTAACTGCCAAAGTCCTATACTGTAAACCTAGCTATATGGCAATATTAATAAATTCATAAAAAATACAAATCAAATTGTTTTCTGCAAACTCCACCAGGTTATTGTTCCTCATCTTACTTTCTACCACTGTGGTAATTTTCATGTTGTTTTACTGTTTTATTATTTAATAATTAACTGCCAAAGTCCTATACTGTATACCTGGCTATAGCAATATTAATAAATTCATAAAAAATCCAAATCAAATTGTTTTCTGCAAACTCCAACAGATTATTTTTCTACATCTCACTGAATACCACTGTGGTGATTTTAATGTTGTTTTACTGTTTTATTATTTAATAATTAACTGCCAAAGTCCTATACTGTATACCTGGCTATCGCATAAATTTAATAAATTCATTACAAATGCAAATCAAATTGTTTTCTAAAAACTCCACCAGATTATTGTTCCTCATCTTACTGTCTACCATTGTGATGATTTTCATGTTGTTTTACTGTTTTATTTTTTTAATAATTAACTGCCAAAGTCCTATACTGTAAAGCTGGCTATGGCAATATTTAATAAATTCATAAAAAATACAAATCAAATTGTTTTCTGCAAATTCCACCAGATTATTGTTCTACATCTCACTGAATACCACTGTGGTGATTTTCAGGTTGTTTTACTGTTTTATTATTTAATAATTAACTGCCAAAGTCCTATACTGTATACCTGGCTTTATAGCAATATTTAATAAATTCATAAAAAATCCAAATCAAATTGTTTTCTGAAAACTCCAACAGATTATTGTTCTTCATCTTACTGTCTACCATTGTGGTGATTTTCATGTTGTTTTACTGTTCTATTATTTAATAATTAACTGCCAAAGACCTATACTGTAAAGCTGGCTATATAGCAATATTTAATAAATTCATAAAAAATCCAAATCAAATTGTTTTCTGAAAACTCCACCAGATTATTGTTCCTCATCTTACTGTCTACCATTGTGGTGATTTTCATTGTGTTTTACTGTTTTATTATTTAATAATTACCTGCCAAAGTCCTATACTGTATACCTGACTATACAGCAATATTTAATAAAATCATAAAAATACAAATCAAATTGTTTTCTGCAAACTCCACCAGATTATTGCTCCTCATCTTACTGTCTACTATTTTGGTGATTTTCAGGTTGTTTTACTGTTTTATTATTTATTAATTACCTTCCAAAGTCCTATACTGTATGCCTGGCTATTGCAATATTAATAAATTCATAAAAAATACAAATCAAATTGTTTTCTGCAAACTCCAGCAGATTATTGTTCTTCATCTTACTGTCTACGACTGTGGTGATTTTCATGTTGTTTTACTGTTTTATTACTTATTAAGTTAAGTAAGTTGGTAAAAAATAATGATAATTATCCCCTAAAACACAGCATAGATAGATAGATTATGGCAGGGAATAATAAAACTGTAAAACAACATGAAAATCACCACAGTGGTAGACAGTAAGATGTAGAACAATAATCTGCTGGAGTTTGCAGAAAACAATTTGATTTGCATTTTTTATTAATTTATTAATATTGCTATGGCCAGGTATACAGTATAGGACTTTGGCAGTTAATTATTAAATAATAAAACAGTAAAACAACATGAAAATCACCACAGTGGTATTCAGTGAGATGTAGAACAATAATCTGGTGGAGTTTGCAGAAAACAATTTGATTTGGATTTTTTATGAATTTATTAATATTGCTATAGCCAGGTATACAGTATAGGACTTTGGCAGTTAATTATTAAATAATAAGACAGTAAAACAACCTGAAAATCACCAAAGTAGTAGACAGTAAGATGAGGAGCAATAATCTGGTGGAGTTTGCAGAAAACAATTTGATTTGGATTTTTTATGAATTTATTAAATATTGCTGTATAGTCAGGTATACAGTATAGGACTTTGGCAGGTAATTATTAAATAATAAAACAGTAAAACACAATGAAAATCACCACAATGGTAGACAGTAAGATGAGGAACAATAATCTGGTGGAGTTTTCAGAAAACAATTTGATTTGCATTTTTTATGAATTTATTAAATATTGCTACAGCCAGGTATACAGTATAGGACGTTGTCAGTTAATTATTAAAAAATAAAACAGTAAAACAACCTGAAAATCACCACAGTGGTATTCAGTGAGATGTAGAACAATAATCTGGTGGAGTTTGCAGAAAACAATTTGATTTCTATTTTTATGAATTTATCAAATATTGCTATAGCCAGGTATACAGTATAGGACTTTGGCAGTTAAGTATTAAAAAATAAAACAGTAAAACAACATGAAAATCACCACAATGGTAGAAAGTAAGAAGAGGAACAATAATCTGGTGGAGTTTTCAGAAAACAATTTGATTTATATTTTTTATGAATTTATTAAATATTGCTATATGGCCAGCTTTACAGTATAGGACTTTGGCAGTTAATTATTAAATAATAAAACAGTAAAACAACATGAAAATCACCACAGTGGTATTCAGTGAGATGTAGAACAATAATCTGGTGGAGTTTTTAGAAAACAATTTGATTTGTATTTTTTATGAATTTATTAATATTGCTATAGCCAGGTATACAGTATAGGACTTTGGCAGTTAATTATTAAATAATAAAACAGTAAAACAACCTGAAAATCACCAAAATGGTAGACAGTAAGATGAAGAACAATAATCTGGTGGAATTTTCATAAAAAAAATTTGATTTGCATTTTTCATGAATTTATTAAATATTGCTATATAGCCAGCTTTACAGTATAGGACTTTGGCAGTTAATTACTAAATAATAAAACAGTAAAACACAATGAAAATCACCACAATGGTAGACAGTACGATGAGGAATAATAATCTGGTGGAGTTTGCAGAAATCAATTTGATTTGCATTTTTTATGAATTTATTAAATATTGCTATATAGCCAGGTATACAGTAAAGGACTTTGGCAGTTAATTAATAAAAAATAAAACAGTAAAACAACCTGAAAATCACCACAGTGGTATTCAGTGAGATGTAGAACAATAATCTGGTGGAGTTTACAGAAAACAATTTGATTTTATTTTTTTATGAATTTATTAAATATTGCTATAGCCAGGTATACGGTATATGACTTTGGCAGGTAATTAATACATAATAAAACAGTAAAACAACCTGAAAATCACCACAATGGCAGACAGTAAGATGAGGAGCAATAATCTGGTGGAGTTTTCAGAAAACAATTTGATTTGTATTTTTTATGATTTTTTTTAATATTGCTATAGCCAGGTATACAGTATAGGACTTTGGCAGTGAATTATTAAATAATAAAACAGTAAAACAACATGAAAATCACCAGAGTGGTAGACGGTAAGATGAATAACAATAATCTGCTGGAGTTTTCAGAAAACAATTTGATTTGCATTTTTTTATGAATTTATTAATATTGCTATATAGCCAGGTATACAGTATAGGACTTTGGCAGTTAATTAATAAAAAATAAAACAGTAAAACAACCTGAAAATCACGACAGTGGTATTCAGTAAGATGAAGAACAATAATCTGGTGGAGTTTTTAGAAAACAATTTGATTTGCATTTTTTATGAATTTATTAATATTGCTATATAGCCAGGTATACAGTATAGGACTTTGGCAGTTAATTAATAAAAAATAAAACAGTAAAACAACCTGAAAATCACGACAGTGGTATTCAGTGAGATGTAGAACAATAATCTGGTGGAGTTTTTAGAAAACAATTTGATTTGTATTTTTTATGAATTTATTAAATATTGCTATATAGCCAGGTATACAGTATAGGACTTTGGCAGTTAATTATTAAATAATAAAACAGTAAAACAACCTGAAAATCACGACAGTGGTATTCAGTAAGATGAAGAACAATAATCTGGTGGAGTTTTCAGAAAACAATTTGATTTGCATTTTTTATGAATTTATTAAATATTGCTATATAGCCAGGTATACAGTATAGGACACGTCAGTTAATTAATAAAAAATAAAACAGTAAAACAACCTGAAATTCACCAGAGTGGTATTCAGTGAGATGTAGAACAATAATCTGTTGGAGTTTGCAGAAAACAATTTGATTTTATTTTTTTATGAATTTATTAAATATTGCTATAGCCAGGTATACGGTATATGACTTTGGCAGGTAATTAATACATAATAAAACAGTAA
The DNA here is from genome assembly GCA_038021265.1 of Cyprinella venusta. Lineage (NCBI taxonomy): Eukaryota > Metazoa > Chordata > Actinopteri > Cypriniformes > Leuciscidae > Cyprinella > Cyprinella venusta. Next base: position 33,231,125 of record CM075876.1, on the reverse strand, counting down.
AACAACCTGAAAATTACCACAATGGTAGACAGTAAGATAAGGAGCAATAATCTGGTGGAGTTTTCAGAAAACAATTTGATTTGTATTTTTTATGAATTTTTTAATATTGCCATATAGCCAGGTATACAGTATAGGACTTTGGCAGTTAATTATTAAATAATAAAACAGTAAAACAACATGAAAATCACCACAGTGGTATTCAGTGAGATGTAGAACAATAATCTGGTGAAGTTTTTAGAAAACAATTTGATTTGTATTTTTTATGAATGTATTAATATTGCTATAGCCAGGTATACAGTATAGGACTTTGGCAGTTAATTATTAAATAATAAAACAGTAAAACAACCTGAAAATCACCACAATGGTAGACAGTAAGATGAAGAAAAATAATCTGGGGGAGTTTTCAGAAAACAATTTGATTTGCATTTTTTATGAATTTATTAAATATTGCTATAGCCAGCTTTACAGTATAGGACTTTGGCAGTTAATTATTAAATAATAAAACAGTAAAACAACATGAAAATCACCACAATGTAGACAGTAAGATGAAGAACAATAATCTGGTGGAGTTTGCAGAAAACAATTTGATTTGCATTTTTTATGAATTTATTAAATTTATGCTATAGCCAGGTATACAGTATAGGATTTTGGCAGTTAATTATTAAATAATAAAACAATAAAACAACCTGAAAATCACCACAGTGGTATTCAGTGAGATGAAGAACAATAATCTGGTGGAGTTTGCAGAAAACAATTTGATTTGCATTTTTTATGAATTTATTAAATATTGCTATAGCCAGGTATACAGTATAGGACTTTGGCAGTTAATTAATAAATAATAAAACAGTAAAATTACATGAAAATCACCAGAGTGGTAGACAGTAAGATGAAGAACAATAATCTGCTGGAGTTTTCAGAAAAAAAATGATTTGGATTTTTTATCAATTTATTAATATTGCTATATAGCCAGGTATACAGTATAGAGCTTTGGCAGTTAATTATTAAATAATAAAACAGTAAAATAACATGAAAATCACCACAGTGGTATTCAGTGAGATGTAGAACAATAATCTGTTGGAGTTTGCAGAAAACAATTTGATTTGTATTTTTTATGAATTTATTCAATATTGCTATTTAGCCAGGTATACAGTATAGGACACGTCAGTTAATTATTAAATAATAAAACAGTAGGCTAGATCAACATGAAAATCAGTCGTAGTATGTGAGATGTAGAACAGGAATCTGGTGGAATTTGCAGAAAACCATGTGATTTTACTCATTTTATTATTAATACATATTTTTAAAAGTCTGCCGACACCAAGCGCATAAATCTTGAGACTACCACGCAACCTCGTGTAGACGCGCAGTAAAATTTTAAGCGTAGATGGCGTGACCGCGTTTTTCTGAAGCACAGATAGCGTGACCGCAGTTCGGTTTTGGGAAGGGAAAAAAAACGGACACCCCCCTCCAAACTCTCTGGGAAACGCGTATCTGTGTTACAAAATCCCAAGACACAATGTTTAACCATACTTTTGATAAAATTACGACGGTAATGGCCTGCCGAGACCAAAAATTTGAAAAAAGTTGACTGTTGAAAGTCAATAGAGGAGCGCTGTGAAAGAGTGTCGGACTGTCGGACCTCTGTGGGAGACTAGCTCGTTCTTGGCTGCGCTGTGATTGGTCAATCTACATTCTAGGGCGTGGCTTAGCCAAAGGGGAGATCAAACACTGTTTGACAGATGACAATCAATTAAACGCGTACAATCCATTGTTTCTGCATTAAATCACTCCGTTGTTTAAACTAACTATTTCTGAAATCCATAACTGATAACAGATCACTGTACACTGTGATGTGGACTCATGCACTTTCTGGAAAGCTGCTTTCAAATGATGTGTATTGTGAAAAGAGCTATAGAGATAATGTGAATTGAATATAGGCTGAATGAAAGGGTCTTGTTAAACGTGAGGATAAAAGGTTTGATTATGGATAAAAACTCAATATGTGTTTGATATACAGTCAAACCAAACATTATTCAGACACCAGATTTAATTTTTAATGTTTTCACTAGTGTGATCAGGACACTATAGTTTAATTATGTGAGTGAGGAGAGCTGAATAAAGTAAACTGTGATGACGTGAGGAGATGTAGGTTTGTCTGTATATAAACCAAAGGAAACGAGAGACAGTGTATTTTTAGGTGGTTTCTGCATAGAGTCCACAGACACAGAATAGAAAAGTGAAGAATTTGTCCATATTTTTCTCACAATTCTCATTGATATTCCATGTAAAGTAGACTTCTCTTATTCCTTTGCAGACACAGTTCTCCGGTGTGACAGAAGATGGAGCCGAAGCCCTCCGGACTGCGAGAGCTCGACCCGTGACGCTCAGGTGCGCTCTCTCTCAACACGGGAAACACACACATACAGTTGTGTTCAAGGTTTATTAGTTCATGTGTTGACCAACAATGACCAATTAACTTATTACACTATTTATTAATCTTAATAAAAACACAGCTGTTCATGTTCACAGTGCATTAACTAATGTTAACTAAAACAACCTTTGATTTTAATAATGTATTAGTAAATGTTTAAATTAAATATATACAGATAGATAGATAGATAGATAGATAGATAGATAGATAGATAGATAGATAGATAGATAGATTGATAGATTGATAGATTGATTGATTGCAAAATTACTATTTGAATGTCCTGGGAGAAATATCTTCCTATAAAATAACACTGGTGAAAATGACAATTTTATTTGTTTGGGATAGCAACACGCGTCAGAATCGTGTCTGACCAATCAGATTCAGGCGAGATCATTCGTCGTATTCCTGACGTTGAACATTTGTAAAAAGGATGCACTCTTAGAAATGCTGGGTTGTTTTAATACAATTTGGAGTCAACCCCAAAAAAATTTAATTTAAAAATTGAATTTTAAAAATGTAACCTAGCCATTGGGTGTGTCCATATTTGACCCAAAGTTGGGTCAACCCAAGAGTGTGTGTCCATCTCCGAGTGTCGTTTTCCCTGTCTCTCCGTGACACACACTCCTCGTTCAGAGAGAGGCATCATCCCACAGGGAGAGACACGAACACACAGCCTCCAGTCTCTGTGTGTGTCGGGTTCAGTTGGGGTGACTGGAGTGTGTGTGACCCAGACCTGCATCAGAGAGAGAGCCTGTATCTGCAGTCAGATGAGCTTCTCTTGACCTACTTTCGGCGTGATGCGTACGCCATGGCTTTCAGACGTGCTGGTTTAGACCTTGACTCTAACACTGGGTCTTTTGAGGTGAACTGAGGAACGTGACTGCGACTGGAAAAACCTGCAGATCTCTGACTCATAAAGTGTTGCCGAAAAAAGGATGCGCAATTAAGTGAAGCGTCATCGCTCAACACACATTAGCGTTTATGCTTCTTTTGCTTGTCATAAAATGCAGAAGGCACCAGCGCTGCGGTGTATGCATGCCTGGAGGAAAGACAAAAGACTTCTGTCATGACTCTCTGAGTGTTTGGCGTGCTAGTGGATATGACAATGTTGATATGCTCGTTCTTGTCAGAATAGAGCTGCTACTGCTGCTTTTGAGTTGAAAAAACAAACATCAAACAGACAAAAATTAATTATCGTTGCTGTTTATTTTCACTTCAAAACTAAACAAATAATTCCAAGTCTTTTTTTTAAGAAAACAAAAAAACTATCAAACAAAAAACAAAACAAAACAGACAAAAATTAATTATTGTTGCTGTTTCTTTTCACTTCAAACGAAACAAATAATTCCAAGTCTTTTTTAAGAAAACAAAAAACCATCAAACGAAACAAAAAACAAAACAGACAAAAATTAATTATTGTGGCTGCTGCTTTTCACTTCAAAACTAAACAAATAAGTCCAAGTCTTTTTTTAGAAAACAAAACAAAAACTATCAAACAAAACAAACATAAAACAGACAAAAATTAATTATTGTTGCTGTTTCTTTTCACTTCAAACGAAACAAATAATTCCAAGTCTTTTTTTAACAAAACAAAAAAACATCAAACGAAACGAAAAACAAAACAAACATAAAACAGACAAAAAATAAATTATTGTTGCTGGTTATTTTCACTTCAAAACTAAACAAATAATTCCAAGTCTTTTTTTAGAAGAAAAAACAAAAAACTATCAAACAAAAAACAAACATAAAACAAACAAATTAATTATTGTTGCAGTTTCTTTTCACTTCAAAACTAAACAAATAATTCCAAGTCTTTTTTTCTAGAAAAACAAAACAAAAAAACTATCAAACAAAACAAAAAACAAAACAAAAACATAAAACAGACAAAAATTAATTATTGTTGTGGTTTCTTTTCTCTTCAAAACAAAACAAATAATTCCAAGGCTTTTTTTTTCAAGAAAACAAAACAAAAATCTATCAAACAAAACAAACATAAAACAGACCAAAATCCATTTATTGTGGCTGTTTCTTTTCACTTCAAATAAATAAATAAATAAATAAATAATTCAAGTCATTTTTAGGAAAACAAAACAAAAATCTATCAAACTAAACAACAAATCTAAAAATAAACATAAAATAGACAAATTATTATTGTTGCTGTTTCTTTTCACTTTAAAAGTAAACATATAATTGCTTAACATATTTGTAACATATTTATAAATATTTGTAACATATTTATAACATTGTTGTTACTTGTTACATTATACATAGTTGTTACTCTTTATATTATTTATACATATTTATAGTTACTTGTTACATTATTTATTCATATTTATTACTTGTTACATTATTTATACATAGTTGATTGTTCTTTTTAGTATTATTTTAGTTTTTATTTGAAAATTTACTAGCAATTTCTGATTATTTTTCTACCTCGTACATGTGTTTGTTTTATTTCTCCTTAGGAGTTTTAGAGCAAACACTTCCTCAAAGTCCTGAAAGAGCAATAATCTTCTACTGATCTGCAACGGTGGAAAATGTAACCAAAGCAATTTGGCTTTACATAAGGTCCGATTAGTGAAGCTTTATATGAATTCACTCATTTAGCTTTCTTTCAGGCTTGTGTCCTCTTAAATAGCTTGTCATTTCCAAATTATTTCCATTTAACCACCTCATTTCATGCACCATAGCGTATTTCAGTAAATACATTTACACGCCCTGTGTTTTAATTTTCTGGATGCCTAGTTCACGGCAGAAACAACATATTGTTAGGCCTTGAAACCCTCTGACGGACCCTCAAGTGGACAGCCTTTGAATGGATGTTCAAAACGACTGAGAATGATCAAAGACGCGTCAGAAACACACATCTGAATGCTGTAATCCTGCAGTCTCCACTAGGAGGCGCTCCGTTAGCACCTTTAGCTCTTTATATGTCCACCTGCCTCTCAACAGTGCTGCTCTATTTGATTTTTCTGTGAAATCTACAGTTTTTCAGGCACTCGCACTAGTTTCCAGAGCTGTCTCGCAATATCCTGTGGGAGTCTTCCCAGAACTCCCCAGTAAACTTGTGATGTGCATTACCAACAGATGCAATTTCCAAGATGTTTTGCGAAGGCATAAAGGGATGTAGGTGACGTCACAATACTGGGAATGAGGCAGTAGTGAGTCAACTGTAGAGTGCTTTGTCTCTTATTTGTGTATTACGCCACCGGTGACCCCGATGGTGGAGGTCATGACGTGTCAAATGCCAAATTAGCTTTAGAAAGATGACTAAAGACATGAGTATCGAGCAATCCAGTGTGTTTGGGAAGTGTGGGGGGTTGAAGTGAGGAAATATAAAGCTCCTAAAATGGGTTTGACAGACTGGATGAAGTCTGAACTCAAAATCAGACTGGAATTTGTGTCTTTTCCAGTAAAAATTGTGAGAAATTCTTAAATCAATCTATATGAGAATCAATATAACTTGTACTATAAATATCATATCTTCAGTTATGTTCTCTGATTTTTTATTTATTTTAGGGCTGTCAAAACGATTAATCGCGATTAATCGCATCCAAAATAAAAGTTTGTGTTTACATAATATATGTGGGTGCACTGTGTATAATTATTTTATATATATATATATATAAAAACACACATGTATGTATATTTAAGAAAAAAATATTATTTATATATAAAATATTTATATATAATATAAATTATATATAAATCTATATACAGAATATACATGAAAATATTTCTTAAATATATACAAGCATGTGTGTGTATTTATATATATATAATAATTACACACAGTACACCCACATATATTATGTAAACACAAACTTTTATTTTGGATGCGATTTTGACAGCCCTAGTATATATATATATATATATATATATATATATATATATTTTGTGATGTTTTGGTGTTTTTTTTATAAATTTTTATGTTTTGTGAGGTTGAAGCTACTTATTATATAGGACAAATAGGACAGATATATAGGACAAATAAAGATTTTACTATACTATACTATACTATACTATGAATAAGGGTCTTATCAAGCGAAACGATCACTCATTTAATAAATAAATAACAAAGTTTAAGTTTTATAAGCTCAAATGCGCGTTCGTGACTCTCCTTTTCGAACTTGTTACAGTCGTAACCCGAGATGTTTTATTCTGTAGCAGACAAAACAGTATAGTTGTTTTACAGTAACACACTGTATTTTTTAGTCGCACTCTACTGCCAGTAGTTTACTGTTTTTTTACAGGAATATTTTTTACATTTTACTGTAAGATAACAATATATATATATATTTTAATCACTCACAATCTCCACTTCTGTACTTTTCCTAAATACATTTTTTGTACTTTTTTTGTGTAACTGCGACACATGTGCTCTGCATATATGAGTTAAGTGTAGTGTAGCTGTGGTTTAGCGTGTGCATGGATGAGTCGGTGAAGTGTACAGCACTTAGTTTCAGGTCGTGACCTCGTGAACTGTGGATTATCGGGTGATGTTTGGGATCAAGCGTGATTCCCTCGTTCACAGCTGGATTACGCCGGAAAACCACCCCGGCTGATCCCCGACGCCACAAATAAGTTTGATTTGACGTCGACGAAGAACTAATCGTGATCCTCGCCGTTCCCCGGATCTGTTGGATTACTGGATATTATCGGCGTGGCGGAAGTTATCCTCAGGAAACCTGCATTCCCCTCGCGCTCTAATGTAGATTAAAACAGCCGGATATCCGTCTCGCTCATGCTGTTCCCTGGAAACGTACATGATAAAATGCATATTTCTGACGTGTTTTTTGTAAATCTAACATAGTGCAAAATATATTTTTATAACTGTAAATTATATGGCCATTATTTTAATTTTAAAATCACTTATTTGTGAATGATTTGCCTTTATATATTTCAAAATACATTTATATATATATATATATTAGGGCTGTGCAAAAATTAATTGCGATTAATCACATCCAAAATAAAAGTCTGTGTTTACATAATATATTTGTGTGTGCTGTATATAATTATTTTGTATATATAAATACACACACATGCATGTATATATTTAAGAAAATGTGTTATTCATATATAAAATAGGGCTGTCAAAACGATTAATAGCGATTAATTGCATCCAAAATAAAAGTTTGTGTTTACATAATATATGTGTGTGCACTGTGTATAATTATTTTATATATATAAACACACACACATGCTTGTATATTTTTAAGAAATATTTTCATGTATATTCTGTATATGGGTTTATATATAATTTATATTATATAAATATAAATATTTTTATATATAAATAATATTTTTTTTTCTTAAATATACATGCATGTGTGTTTTTATATATATACAAAATAATTATACACAGTGCACCCAGATATATTATGTAAACACAAACTTTTATTTTGGATGCGATTAATCGCGATTAATCATTTTGACAGCCCTAATATAAAATATTTATATTTATATAATATAGATTATGTATTTATATAATATAGATTATGTATTTATATATATATATATATATATATATATAAATATATACAGAATTTAAGCACAAATAATTCTTAAATATATACAAGCATGTGTGTGTATTTATATATACAAAATAATTATATACAGCACACACAAATATATTATGTAAAAACAAACTTTTATTTTGGATGCGATTAATCGCAATTAACTTTTGCACAGCCCTAGTTTTTAATTATATCAAATGGCCATTTTTTTGATCCAAAATTATTTGATAAATAATTATTATAAATAATTCTTGGTTTTCGCTGCACAATTTTGGCATTGTCTCATATTAACGCTTATTTATGAGTAGGGCTGTCAAACGATTAATCGCAATTAATCGCATCCAAAATAAAAGTTTGTTTTTACATAATATATGTGGGGGCACTGTGTATAATTATTTTGTATATATAAATACACACACATGCATGTATATTTAAGAAAAAAAATATTATTTAGATACAAAAATATTTATATTTATATATAATATAAATTATATATAAATCTATATACAGTACATGAAAATATTTCTTAAATATATACAAGCATATGTGTGTGTATATATATATATATATATATATATAAAATAATTATAAACAGTGCACCCACATATATTATGTAAACATAAACTTTTATTTTTGGTGCAATTAATCCTATTTATGAGCTGGGACTCGTAGCTATTAATGACCTTGTCTTGCAAATCGTCATATTAGAGTGATTTCTGAAGGAACGTACTCTAAAGGAGTATTACATATTTTATTACATATAAATGTGAAAAATATCGAAGATGTCTGAATACGTTTAGGTTTGACTGTATTTACTCTCCCATCTCTGTGTGTCATTTGTCTATAAGTTATATGCAGCAGTGTCATGTTAATAAAGATAATAAGCGGTGTGTAATCCCGTGCGGGCCGGAAGATGCCACAGATGGACAGGGGTCACGGCGGGGTCATCATAGGGAATAAGCAGATTTCCTCGGAGCATTAAAGCCGTCAGAAACACACTCGTCTACAATATGTTTCGGCTCAAACTCTCCCGCGACTCTGCCGGAAACGCGTCACCGCTGTGCACAGTAAACCTCTGCTGTGTGTGTGTGTGTGTGTGTGTGTGAGCAGAGATGGGAAGCTTTGCGTCTCCACGTTATGAATAATGGGCATCATGCCGCTTCCATTAGACCAGATGCTTTATTCCTCACGGATCAGACGAATGCAGCGGGTACTCTGAGTAGATGCTAAAGAGCTTCCCAGAGAGAAACCCTGAACATCTGACTTTACATAACCCAGAATATATCTCGTCTTCAAGAGCGCGCGCCCGCTGGATCTAGAGGAACTGGATCGCACCGATATAAGACGCGAAATTCTTAGAGAGAAAACTTTTTTTCATTAAAAATATAGTAAAATTGTGAAATATTATTCCAATGTCTGTGTGAATATACAGTAAAGTGTCATTTATTCCTGTGATTTTCATCATCATTAGCTACTCCAGTCTTCAGAGTCACATGACCCTTCAGAAATCACTCTAATATGAGGATCTGATGATCAACACACACTTATGATTATATATTGTGTGTAAACATTGATATATTAACAGGCAAAGTTTAGGGTGAGCAAGGAGACTGTTTCCACCAGAATCATTAAAATAATAATACTAATAATTGAGCACCAATAATAATAGAGCATCAGATCTTCATATTAGAGTGATTTCCACAAGAGTGAGGACACACACACACACACACACACACACACCTTTTTAACAAAGACGCTCCATGCCTTTCTATTATGGCACAGATAGATTGATCTCATAGCAACATGGTTGCCAAGGTAACGGGGATGCAGATGCAGCGAGACCAAAACCGGTCCGAGTCTCTGTGTCTCTCGCCCGAAAAAAAAGGGAAGCTCGTTTCATTCCCTTTATTTATGACACAGTTTCAGGGTTTTTTTTTTTAGTGCGAGACACATTTTTGAAACCATACAGGGAGTAAAAATGTGTTATTCTGAGATATCTTAACCCTCATATTCATGCATTCCGACCCACAAGACCGTACATGCAATTATTTATTTTTTAAATACATATTTTTAGGGAAAAACAAAAATGCACAAAGGTACTATTTTCAATTTTTACAATTATTTTAAAATTTTAGGGAAAAATGCACAAAAGTACTATTTTCAATTTTTAAAATTATTTTAAATTTAAAGAAAAATGCACAAAAGTATTATTTTCAATTTTTACAATTATTTTAAAATTTTAAGGAAAAATGCACAAAAATACTATTTTCAATTTTTACAATTATTTAAAATTTTAAGGAGAAACACACAAAAGTATTATTTTCAATTTTACAATTATTTTAAAATTTTAAGGAAAAATGCACAAAAGTACTATTTTCAATTTTACAATTATTTTAAAATTTTAAGGAAAATGCACAAAAGTATTATTTTCAATTTTACAATTATTTTAAATTTTTAAGGAAAATGCACAAAAGTACTATTTTCAATTTTACAATTATTTTAAAATTTTAAGGAAAATGCACAAAAGTATTATTTTCAATTTTTACAATTATTTTAAAATTTTAGGGAAAAATGCACAAAAGTACCATTTTCAATTTTTACAGTTATTTTAAAATTTTAAGGAAAAATGCACAAAAATACTATTTTCAATTTTTACAATTATTTAAAATTTTAAGGAGAAACACACAAAAGTATTATTTTCAATTTTACAATTATTTTAAAATTTTAAGGAAAAATGCACAAAAGTACTATTTTCAATTTTACAATTATTTTAAAATTTTAAGGAAAATGCACAAAAGTATTATTTTCAATTTTACAATTATTTTAAATTTTTAAGGAAAATGCACAAAAGTACTATTTTCAATTTTACAATTATTTAAAATTTTAAGGAGAAACGCACAAAAGTACTATTTTCAATTTTACAATTATTTTAAAATTTATGGAAAAATGCACAAAAGTACTATTTTCAATTTTTATATAAAATATTTATATATATTTTTTTTTACAAATCATGTTTCACTGTAAAATGCACGAAAACCAAAGCCATAAAGCTGAACAAGTGTGTGTCCGCATGTGAGCCGATCTCTCAGTAAACGAGCGTTCAGTGAGAGTGTGTTCGGCTGCAGTTCCAAACGCTTCCACTAGAGGAAATCTCTCTCTCTGTGTGTGTGTGTGTGTGTGTGTGTGTGTGTGTGTATGTGTGTGTGTGTGTGTGTGTGTGCCCTCACCAGGTGCTAAACCTTTACTATTCTGTAAATGCTCATAATTTTGTACTTTTCTGATGTAAAAAGAAAGTGAAAATGTATTGGTCAAAAATGAGCGAAAGTAAAACCAAGCTTCTAAGGAACTCGTTCCTGAGGGAAAATAAAGCCATCTTAAAGCAGCCTAAGCTGATTGACTGGTCTTAACTGGTTCCCAGGCTGTTCTTTTGTGTGTTTTTGGGGAGTATAGCAGGTAAATAGAGGCTAAACAAATGAAATAATGAGAGAGATTATTAACCAACGTTCACATGTCCACACTTGCTCAATCTATTCTGGCATTACTGTTATCTGTGTTGTGTGTGTGTGTTTGCCAAACTAATTACTATATTTACCGTCACTGTAATCACACAGATCTTTGACCTCTGACCTTGTTTCGGTTGGGCAAAAGAACAGAGGGCAAAGGTCACTGATAATGACGGTTCTCACAAGAGCAGAAATACGTTTCCACTTGTTTTGCAGTGTAACGTATCTTCATATTGGGTTTAGAATGTCTTGAATTGATTTTTAAATAGAATACATTTCTAAAAAATAATTCAGTTTCAGGGTGCAAATAAATAAATATTTATTTATTTATAAGAATACAAAATAAATTCTCTGCCTCGTTGACGTCACACATTGTATGTTGATTATTATAGTTTTGAATTTAGTTTATATTTTTTTTTTAGGGCTGTGCAAAAATTAATTGCGATTAATCGCATCCAAAATAAAAGTCTGTGTTTACATAATATATTTGTCTGTGCTGTATATAATTATTTTGTATATATAAATACCTACATGCATGTATATATTTAAGAATTATTTGCTCTTAAATTCTGTATATATATATATATATATATATATAAATACATAATCTATATTATATAAATATTTTATATATGAATAACACATTTTCTTAAATATATACATGCATGTGTGTGTATTTATATATACAAAATAATTATATACAGCACCCACATATATTATGTAAACACAGACTTTTATTTTGGATGCGATTAATCGCAATTAATTTTTGCACTGCCCTAATTATTATTTTTATTTCAGTTTAACACGTATTTAGGTTTTATTTGTATTTTATTTGTATTTAATTTTAGTATAATTCAATACTTTTAGAACTACCAAATGTAATGCATTATATTAACGAAAAATCTTTTATTTTATTATATTCTCTGGAAATTTTTTTATTTTTGATTGAAATGGTTCATTTCTGTTTTGCTTTTTTATTTCATTTTTTGCTGTTTTATTTTTATTAGTTTTATTTTTTTTATTATTTATCCTATTTATTCATGTATGGTTGGCCATTTATTTTCATTTTTAACATGTTTATACACACTTGTTTCATTTAATGAAAATTACCAAATTAATGAAATATCCTTTATTATATTCTCTGGAAAAGTTGATTATCTTGAATTAAAGATTCATAAAGATTCTTGTTAATTTGGAAATGATGACCACTATATATATATATATATATATATATATATATATATATATATATATATATATATATATATATATTCTAATTTCACATTTATTCCCATTTTTAAAATTTAGTTGTTTTTTTTTTGTAATAACTTTAACCATTAAAACTGACAAAAAAATGACAAATGTGTGTAAAAAAAACAAACAAAAACAAATCGGAAACAAACAAAAAAATCTCTGTATCTTTCTCTCTGTCTCTGCCATCACTAACTGTCCATCCTGTTCTCTCGGGTGTCCTGATTACAGACCTAACGAAGCGTTTCTCCTTAAGCTACTGTGCAAAAATGTCCAATGCATTTAGACAGAATGAAATCCTAGATTCTTTGATTGCTTTTATTCATTAGGCCTCCTGATGGAAGTATTACACAATACCATCTGGTGGCAAGGAACCGACTGGCTGAAAACCACATGATTGAAGCGGAGGTGTTGCACTAAACAACATCATATTGTTGAACCCTCTGGTGCTCTTCGCGTGTCAGACAAAAATTACAGAAATTTGTGTCAATGAAATGTTTGTAATATATTTTATTTTGATATCTTTTTATTTAATATTATGTATTTTTTTATTCTAAATTATATTTATGCTCATCCATTTATTCACTTTTTGAGCATACACTCTTAGAAAAAAAGGGTTGTATATATGTAGCATAGGGTTCTTTACTCAACTCCAAAGGACATTTTATACTAAAAAAGGTTCAATAATGACAATAATGAACACTTTTGGCACAAAGGCTATTATTAATTCATATATTACATTATTCTGCAACATTTTGCAGTTGTAATTAAAGTATTTTTTATTAAACTGTTGTAGTAACTTAATATCACATTTTAATCATGCAGATTTTTGGAGGATAAAAACTGAAATGGCACTCTTCGTCTGATATTGATTATTTTTATAATTATTTATAATTTTATCTAATTTTTATGATTATTTTTATATCTGATATTGACATTTTTTAACCCCCATATCTTGAATTTTGTGATCATTCACATGCATTGCATTTTAGGGGTTCCAAATACGTAGCGCTTTAGAACCTTTTAAGGTTCTACATAGAACCTTTTCTTCTAAGAGTGTAGAATCTTAAACTGTGGAGAATCTCTAATGATGTAAAAGCGGCATTCTGAAGTTTAATCTCTTTTTAAAGATTTAAATTTTTAACATTTTTTAAAAAGTTTTGAAAAAATGAATTTAAAGTAACAGAATTTTACGTGTATTGTTGTGAAAAATGCACAAAAATACTATTTAAAATTTGTGTGTGCTATATATATTTTCAAAAACACGTTTTACTCTAAAACTGCAAGAAAATCAAAGCCATAAATCTAAACAAATTGTGTTCAAAATTTGAGGTTGATCTCTCAGTAAACGAGCGTTCAGTGAGAGTGTGTTCGGCTGCAGTTCCAAACGCTTCCACTAGAGGAAACTCTCCATTTCTGACATGAAAAGCACAAGTGGGACTATCTGTTTCAGGACCATTAACCCTTTTCGAAACATGTCTATGACTGTTTTGTGTGTTCACACAGTGAGTGCCAAAACCTTTACCAAGTTTCGTACCATTCCGATGAATTAAACAAAAGCAACAACAAAAAAACACGTACAATTTTTCGGTTAAAAGTGACCGAAGAGCACCAGAGGGTAAATATATTACCAGTCTTGAAGCCAGTTTGCAAACTATTACGACTACGGACTAAAACAATACATGCATTTGTTTCTCACTCAACACCACCATCTGTTTTGAGACAACAAAACACCGTCATAGTGTCAGAAAGTTTTCCTGGAAGCTCGTCGCTCAAAACCGTTATAAGTTTGTGTGAATTTGTGGCAGATTATCGGACCGCCGTACCTTCAGTGTCACGTCATTTCTTGTGGTGTTCCTCAAGGCTCAGTGTTGGGTCCGCTATTATTTACCCTATAGCTGGTATAATTAATGCAATATTTAATTTCACATTTAGATGACACTCAACGTTAACTTGCACCAATCAATTTCCAACCAACAGGACGGAATAGAGAGCGTATAATTAAAAGTGGATGTCTCAGAACTTTACAGCTAAACAAAGATAAGCCCGAGGTACTTGTTATCAGTAATGACTCGCGGAGAACATCTATTGCGCCACATCTCGACTCTCTATCACTAAAAGCCAGTAAAAGGAACTCATGAACTCATAAAACAATCACGTCCGTAGTTTTTAAAAACGTATTATCATTGTTACGGCATATTCTCACGGTCATTTAAGGTGTCGGGCAACATAATAACCCTTCACATCAAACGCCGTCCACAGGAGCTGTGGTTTTATATATATAAAAAGCACTTGTAAATGAGTGAGAGCACGATGACCTTGCCGAGTCTCTGGCATGTAATCATACAAGCATTACCCGATTAAATGCTCTATTATGGGAAGATACGCGGGGTGGCTCAAGGTAATCATATGACTAGCGCAGGAGCCGTTGAAGATCAGAAACCTTTCAGCAAATGTAGGGCGCTGGAGTGTCTCAACACAATCCCTGAGCTCAAATCCAGCCAAAAACAACAACATCATCTGGCCCCATTTGCCACTTAATTTGTTTAGCTCATTTCAGCCAATCTGGAGTTATTCAGAGCCCGTGCTTTTATTGAGAACTTGCCCTAGTTTTTTTTTTTTTTTGCATATGTGAACGTGAAGGCCCGGACGCATAGAGAGACCTTGTTTTCTTCAGGACGTAATCCTGCATTTTGTTCAAGCCTCAGATGTTTTGTTGGTTTGTTGACCTGAGCGCGAGGTTACGTGATTGATTCTCTTGCCCTAATGCACCGAGAGCATGTTTTTGAGATGTTTGGAGCTGATCGCAATAGCAGATTCCCTTCAACGGCCCTCGCGGGACAGCGCCTGTTAGCAGTCGTTCATCATAGACTTTAATCTCTGCAGAAACAACAACAAAAAAAACATGAGAAAATTTCTCAAACTTTTGAACATAGTGTATGTGTTCATATATAAAAACAGACGTGGACAAAATTGATCGTGGCGCTTCACAAAATAGAAAGTTTTCACCTACAGGGCAATAATTAAAGTTACCCTGCAGTCAATCATTTTATCTCTTAAAACTCATCTTTGATCACCAAAATGACATATTTAAACATATATATATACAGCCCTAATATATATACAATATATATATATATATATATATATATATTAAGGCTGTCAAAACGATTAATCACAATTAATCGCATCCAAAATAAAAGTTTGTGTTTACATAATATATGTGGGTGCACTGTGTATAATTATTATATATATATAAATACACATGCATGCTTGTATATATTTAAGAAATATTTTCATGTATATTCTGTATATAGATTTATATATAATTTATATTATATATAAATATACATATTTTATATATAAATAATATTTTTTTTTCTTAAAAATACATGCATGTGTGTTTTTTATATATACAAAATAATTATACACAGTGCACCCACATATATTATGTAAACAGAAACTTCTATTTTGGATGCGATTAATCGCGATTAATCGTTTTGACAGCCTTAATATATATATATATATATATATATATATGTTTAGATATATTCATACCTTGAAGTTGGCATGAAATCAAATTTGACAATTTTTTTATATGTAATATTGTAGTGTTTATTCTAAATAATTTATCTGTGCACTTTTTAAATTCTAAATTCATTGAATTTAAAATTCATTAAAATTTTAAATTCATGTACCCTTATAATCTTTAATCAAATGCATTACCCTTCCCTCCCTCGTCGAAACGACCTCTCTTCTATTTCGGTCACGTGGAACGGCGAAAGGGTGTGGCCAGATCCGATGAGGGTGTGGCTATCGCTGCCCCGCCTCTCAGAGAATCGCATTCAAATCTGCCTCCGTTTTGTTTGCAACGCCTAACCTCCAACGATCCAATCAATTCCAGAAGGACGAAATCAAGTCCCGCCCTAAATTTGTTTCTAATTTCAGAAGCCGTTTCACTCGGATATACGTCACGACAAGGAAAATATGACAATCGCAACTTCCGTTTCACGCCGACTTTAAAGTATCTTGAATGTTACTCGACAACCTCGCCTCATTTAGAATGCGCGGTTCTATGAATATGCAGATGAGCCCCGCCTCCACTCACTCACTCTCTGGTTGACGATCACACGTTGACCTGATTGGTTGCAAGGTGGTTCGTGACGTCAGAAACACCAGCGATTTCAAAGCGTGTTTTTGAGACTGTCTTTTGTTTTAAGGAGGAAATACTCAGCAATGCTGTCCACTTATCAACGTACACATGGTGTGTGTTAAAGCGGATTAAACACACCAGATAGACACATAAACAACATTAAAAGGGGGGCTTTGAGAAGTTCAATCAACTAAAGATGTTCCGGATCTGCCAGGAAGAGGACGTGTGTTTATTGTCTTAATGCACGGCAATGAGTGGCCAAAGACTCTTCTAGGATCACAGATGGAGAATTGCACAGATTGGTTGAGTCTCAGGGCCAGAAAGCCTGAAAAAAAATGATAAAACAACCCCAATATCACCATATGTTGATTGGGAGAGTTTGACGGCAAATCCTCTTCGCTCCTCCAAAAACAAACTCCAGCATATTCATTAGTCAAAAGTTGAAGATCTTCATCATGTGCAGATGAAACTGAAAAAGTAGATTTTTGGCATCAAACCCAAACAGGGTTAAAAAGTACCCCATGCCCACGGGCCTATTTTTTTGTTGGAGGTCCTGGACTTCATATTGTCATGGATTCTCGCAAATAACAACAATATTGTCATTTAAAAGGGGTTTAATTTGTGAATAAAAGAATTTAATGAGGAATATTCTCATTACAAGATTCATGTTCATAGTTCATATTGGGATCTTTGTCTTTTGAGTGCAGGCTTTTGTTTGGTCTCTTCTTAATCTGAACACAGTTTGAGAAATCAACCCGTATCATCAATGGAATTTGCCACTGCAAAATGTGCAAGCTGTTATTTTATTGATCAATATTGATTGCTTTGTCATGCACATTTTTACACAAACACACACACTTACAAATCCTGGCACACACACACACACACACACACAAACACACAATCAGTCAAATGGCACAATCCTCGGCAGAATCAGAAGTGAGCTTAAAGTGTTACAGGCCTCCGAAGCACTGACATTTTGTTTTAATCTAGTGATCTTTTATCATAATAAATCATATTGTGTCTCCTCTGCAGGAGCTTGAGCGGACGACTCGTACACGAGAGAGAGAAAGAGATATAGACCGACAGAGAGAGAGAGAGAGAGAGAGAGAGAGACTGTTTATGAAGCTCCTGTCATTCTTTTCTATCAGATATGAGAATTTATGAACTTTATAATGTACATTTATCATTCACAGGGTTAAAACACTGAGACAGCAATTATCAGATATTAAAACCTCATTGGTTCTTGAATAACACGAGAATGAACCTTATTGGTTCTTGAATAACACAAGAATGAACCTTATTGGTTCTTGAATAACACGAGAATGAACCTCATTGGTTCTTAAATAACATGAGAATGAACCTCATTGGTTCTTGTGTAACACGAGAATGAACCTCATTGGTTCTTGTGTAACACGAGAATGAACCTCATTGGTTCTTGTGTAACACGAGAATGAACCTCATTGGTTCTTGAATAACACGAGAATGAACCTCATTGGTTCTTGCGTAACACGAGAATGAACCTCATTGGTTCTTGAATAATATGAGAATGAACCTCATTGGTTCTTGTGTAACACGAGAATGAACCTCATTGGTTCTTGCGTAACACGAGAATGAACCTCATTGGTTCTTGTGTAACACGAGAATGAACCTCATTGGTTCTTGAATAACACGAGAATGAACCTCATTGGTTCTTGTGTAACACGAGAATGAACCTTATTGGTTCTTGAATAACACGAGAATGAACCTCATTGGTTCTTGTGTAACACGAGAATGAACCTCATTGGTTCTTGTGTAACACGAGAATGAACCTCATTGGTTCTTGAATAACACGAGAATGAACCTCATTGGTTCTTGAGTAATACGAGAATGAACCTCGTTGGTTCTTGAATAACACGAGAATGAACCTCATTGGTTCTTGAATAACACGAGAATGAACCTCATTGGTTCTTGCAGAAGCTCAGACGTGATGCGTAACATGAGAATGTATCCTGTTTTTTTCCAAAGTTTTTTCCAAACAAAGTTTTGTGAGCTTGTGAATATGCAGAAATGTAAAGTGGTAATTTAAATTACTTAAAGGAACATGAAGATGTTCTACATGAACATGCAAAGATGAAAAATGTATTACGTTTTGAAAATATTAAAAGTATCAAAAGTATTACGTTAGACTCGATATATTGAGGTTCCTTTTACGAAATGCTTTCGTAATTTAGCTGAAAAGAAAGCGAGGACTCAGTGGTGTCATGTAAACTAGTCGCTGTTACTAGATCACCACTCGACTGACCAACCAGAAGAACCTTTAAAATCCATCGAGTCTTTCCATCGCACAAGGTTCTTTATAGAAAGTTGGTGTATTTCAAAAGTGTTCACTGAAAGGTTCTTTGTGGAACCAAAAATGTTTCCTCTATGGCATCGCTGCACAACCTTTATTATTAATAGTCTATAAACAATTCATCTTTTACTGTTTGAGTCCGTTATTGATGGGTGGTGAAAACAAGAAATGAGAAGCCTAGTTTTTGTCTTGTTTTTCTGATGGATCGTCGATGGTAAACGACAGGAGTGAGCAGGTGAACAGTGTTGGCGAGAGGAACACGCAGTGCAGATTAAAGGACTCCTCGCCCGGCTGATAACGAAGAGGACCGAATACATTAAATCGAGCCGTGAGGACGAGCGCCACGTGGGCCTTAATCACATCTCCTGCTGCTCTGCACTCAGAGAGACTCATTCAAAAGCCATCATGAAGCACTCAAGCCTCACGTATCCATCCATCCATCCCCCCGAAACTGGCCCAAACAATCTCTCTCGCTCTTTGTTCGAACGCAGACTAAACAATCAGCGGAGTGTGGGCCGCAGAAACGGGATCGCCGCTCTAACCAACTCCATCCTGTCAGATCGCAGACGAGTGTTTGATAAGGACGAGAACATCATGGAAAATCTGACAAGACGTCTCTCCTTCGTCTAAACACTGGTACAGACGGTCTTTGGTCAAACACATTGAACCGCAGCATTTTAAGCATGAAGAAGATTGGATTAATTCATGTTTTTTTATAGAAGTCTCTTCTTTGTGTTGTAGTCTATTATAAAACAGTATGCATTAATAACGGTAACACTTTACAATAAGGTTCAAGAATGAATAATACATCTGCAGCATTTATTAATCTTAGTTAATATTTATTTCAACATTTACTAATGCATTAATTGTATTTGTTAATAAGTCAATTAAAAGGCAGATTCAACACACAAGTCAGTGGTGTTCAGATCAAATGCCTTACTCAGTGCTACGGAGTCCTGTAAACGTAAAGGGTATGGGCCATTTGCAAAAATAAAAAATATACGTACTTTTGCGTATGTACAGAAATGCTTTGCATGCGTACGAGAAACAGTTGCATGCACACAAACTTTTGCATGCACACAAGAAACCTTTTCTTCCGCACGAGAAACTTTAGCATGTAATTGAAACTTTTTTTTACTGAAGATTATCTTTGATAAAATCATAACTTTCTTTTAGCTTCCAACAGGCCAGTTTGTAAACAGTGCTTTATGCGTATTTTGCCTTGGATTTTAATATTTTTCACACATGCGATAACAATGACCCTTCATGGCAAAAATAAATTACATATCACACCTTTTCTATATCAATGCATTGATTTGCAACTAAACAAACTATAACAATAAATGTGACTATTTATTGTCTTTTATTGCAGTAATCCACTCAAAGTTGTGCATTACAGTGATTTTGACCAGGGCTTTTATGTATTTCACTTAACTCCGTGTCATCACTCACATAAACGCATGTGCTTGAGTGCTTTAGTGGTGATGCAGACTTTTGTGTGCAGTGAAATCGGGTTATTTTTTCTACCCAAATCCTGTTGAATCTTTTGTGTTCTTTTTTAGTTAGTGTTTGAGTAGTTTTTGTGTTACCCAGATCTTGAGTCAGACGTAACAACCCAGGGGTTGAGTTATTTATCACGGGGCATGATCCAGTGCCGTTACGGTGCAAACGGACAGAGGCTGGTCGATTACACTCAAGTGCTAGTAAATGTTTCATTTTTACTTCTAATGTTTGTTAAACAAGCTTAAATATAGGCAATATATATTAAAACATGATTTAAATTAAAGGATTTATTGTGCAATTCAGTGGTTGTGTGAAGTACTATAAAAACATTTAGAGGACTCGAGTTCATCTGTAATCATTAATTCACACTCTCAGAAAAAAAAGGTACAAAAGCTGTCACTGGGACTCTACCTTTTCAAAAGGTACAATTTTGTACCCAAAGGCTGCATATTGGTACCTTAGTGGTACATACTAGCACCTAAATGTCAATATTAGCAGCTAAAATGTACACATTAGCACTTGAAATGTACATATTAGTACATAAAATGTACATATTACCACCTAAAATGTATATATTAGCACCTAAATGTCCATATTAGCAGCTAAAATGTACACATTAGCACCTGAAATGTACATATTAGTACATAAAATGTACATATTACCACCTAAAATGTATATATTAGCACCTGAAATGTACATATTACCACCTGAAATGTACATATTAGCACCTGAAATGGACAACAGTTTACCTTTTGAAAAGGTACAGCCCCAGTGACGGCTTTTGTACCCTTTTTTCTGAGAGTGCATGTGAGAAGTAAAAATAAGTCAGTGTTATAGTAAAAATTATTCAGCCCAATATTCTTGGTTTAAATAACAACCCAATTTGCTGGGTAAAATTAACCTAACATGTGTTCCGTCCTATATTTACCCAGTGTGTTTTTTTAGAGTGTATAGTGTGTCTCTAAGATCGCTCATCTTCCTCATGTTAAACCACCAGACATTCCTCGAGAGCCTAGTTCGGTGGGTTTAACTCGATGTGAGTGGTGTTTGCTTTATTAAAATGCACATGAGCAATATTAATAGTGACGCTTGGTTTATCCAACGCCATTAAACATGGATCGTTTGCATTTAGGTTACCCTTTTTAAGCATTAACTTTGCAAATGCATGTCAACTTATTTTACTAACCGTGTCAATAAATCTAATGAGAGTTAGTTAACATGTTTTTCATAATTGACATGTTTGACGTAATTTCCCAATGACTAATTATGATTTTTGAAGCTAAAAGCTTTGCTTTTACATCCCTGTAAACAGGCAACATGAGGGATAATTGACAGTATGTTTGGCGAGTTAGAATGTCTCAGATACAAAGAAATATTACAAAACAAGTGTTGACGTATCTTCTACTTTCACAGAAATGCGTCATTTACCTCACATTATATCGCTATATTTCACACAACGGTTTATTTTTTTCACATTTCAGGTCCAGCCGAGTCACTTAGAAATCACGGATCAAACCGATTTAGAGGGTGCTCTACCATTTATTTTAAAAAAGTGTTCAATAAAATATACACCATTTACAAAACAACATTTGGCAATATGTCTGGAGGCCATTTCTCTGTCCTGTACTCTAGTGTCAAATTACATCAGTATCGGTTTTCTGGTTAAAATCCTTTTAAAAACCGATCTTCACAATAACTCCAGAGTACAATGAAACGGCCTCCTGGCCGCACATTCACACACACACTCACGCTCACAGGGGAAAGATACCATACAAAAATAAAAATAGGATATGTCATAGATAGATAGATATACTATTTTTGCGATATTTCAAATAAAATGCCAGGTTGGATTGACATAAAAACACAAAAAAAGCACAACAGCTATCATGCGGTCGCTTAAACATCTGTCTAGATAACTGTATGCGTGAAAGAAACCCGACATCTGCAGTATTGTGTGTGAGAGTCTGTAGCAGCAGCTGAAGACACTGGTTTGATGGCTGTGTTCAAAACCTGGTGTTGAGATGCACATCATCACAGTCCGTGAGACGCTCCGTCCTCCAGATCAAGGGTTTCGACCCACGAGGAGCTCAAGCACACTTCAGAACGTTCAAGCGTCACAGAGTTCTAAACGGAATGTTTATTCCATGTCATAGAAAACCGTTTATTCCTGTTTTGAAACATCAATAACTTGTGTGTGTGTGTGTGTGTGTGTAATTTTTTCTCTATGATGTAAAGAATGCACACACATTCACATTAGGTTTTGAACACAGCTAATGACTTCATTATAAAGACACGAGAGATTGAGTGGGAAAACATCCATCCGTCTTATATATATATATATATTGAAAATATATCTAAAAAAAATAATTTTTCTCCCAGGGGTCCACACTGTAAACAAAGTGAAATGTGCAACTGTTATGAATTGTTTTAAATGACTTTTTTAAATGGTGTGTAACCCATTTTTAGGCTACCTGAGGAGACGGCTTTACAGTGATGGACCCCGGGTTAAAAACAAGCCTGGCTCAAGCTCAGAACAAAATCCTTATCCGAAGAGACATTAGCTTATTTTGAAGAACCCCAAAAAAAAAACACATTTTATTTTGATAGTCCACTTTAGACATGTCAACTAACCGTCTCATTAATATCTGATAATGACAGTTAGTTGGCATGTATTTGCAAAGTGCAAATGAAGTGGAACCAAAAACACTGATCTGTAGAAGCTAAACATTATAAAGATCCCAGTCAAACCGGACTCAATGACCCTGTCGGTAAGAGCGAAGAACAGTCACTACACTAGAAAAAAAACAAAACAAAACAAAAAAACAACAAAAAACAAAAACATTTTTGGGTCAAATATGACCAAACCCGACCGTTGGGTTAAAAATGCAATTTCAACGGCTGGCTCCATCCATATCTGACCCAAAGTTCGCTTTTTTTAGAGTGCATGTTTCGATGACTTAAGGACACGAGAGAAGTGAAAAACATCCAAACATCCATCCGCGTGCGTCTTTTACACGTGCACAACCACCGGCGCGCCTGACGCTTCCAGCTCGTTCCGGTAGCGCTCCAGCCAGTCTCTGAGCTCCGAGATCCGGTAGCCCTCCGGACCCCTCCCGCCTTGGTACACGACCTTCTCGTCCTTTAATATGTACAGGCGCTCGAAATACGCGCCGTACGCCGAGTTGGACGAGTTCTCCATGGTGTCCACGACTATTGCGCACTCCGGTACTTTCTGGTTCATGAGCTCCGCGGCGCGGAGCCGGTCCTCCAGGCAGCGGTGCCGCGGGATCTGGTACGGCGCGTCGGAGCTCACCCAGCCGTCTGACGGATGCGCTTCCTCGATGTACACCAGCAGCGAGTCTGCGACGTCCGCGTACTGCCGTGCGACGCGTTGGAACGCCGACAGGCGCGTCATGAACGGCGGTCAGGAGCAGCTCCCGAAGTTGACTATGAGAGGTCTCCTCCCGCGGGCGTAGTCTAGAATCCTCCGCGTGCCTCTCAGGCGCGTGCTGTCCAGCGGAACCACCTCTGTGTTGGGCGCCGCGCCGCCCAGACGCGCCGTTTTAAAGAAGTCCAGCTTCTGTCCGTACCACACGGCGCGCAGCGACTCGAGCGTGAACATCTTGTTGGAGTCGGACACGCACATCGGCGGGTCGTCAGGGCTCGCGATGTCGCTCTCCCGCATCTTCATTAAAAGCTTCCTTCGGATGCATAGGAAATCCAGGAGCCAGAGCGTCAGTGCCGCGAGCAGGAACCGCGGGAGAAGCATCAGACACACCGCCGCGTTTTTCAACGCCTTCGCCGTTTGGACACCTGCGGATCCATGCAGCATCTCCATCCCCGTCCGGACAGGTACAGATACAGCCGTGTCGTTCAACGCTCTCTCTCTCTCTCGCTCTCTCACACACACACTCTCTCTCTCACACACACACGCTCGCTCGCTCTCTCTCCCCCTCTCTCTCTCTCTCTTTCTCTACCTATCTATCTCTCTTTTTCAAGCACCGAGTCCCGCTTTTTATAGGACTAGTAAGGATTTGAATGAAAAACAACACGCCTACACACCCGTGCCGCCTCCTCACATGGAGGGGATTACCTCCCGTCAACTCTCCTGTCTGGATGAGAGAGAGAGAGAGAGAGAGAGAGAGAGATGCGACCAAATGCAACATGCTTGTTAGATTATTTGACAGCTCTTCTTTGGAAACGCATCGCATCAAAAATGCTGATATATCTGTTGAAGGACGTCGGGTTATTTTTGTGTGGAGTTGCTCATATCGGGTCACTGTCAAAAATGTTGGGTCATTTGTAAAATCGTTGAGTAATTTCTAGTAATAACCCGGCTGCTGCGGGTAAATAGATATGTTTCACTTGTGCGTTTGGTATTTATGTCCACAATTAGCCTATATATTTACAGTAAATTATACACTCCCCCAAATATTTAGTTTGTAATTAAAAAATATATTTGTACATAAAAATAAACAATTTTGCGTTAAAAAGAACCCAACGGTTAACCCATATGGGGAGGAAATAGCAGCATCTTCCCAACTGTGGATTATTTATTTAAACCAATTCATTGGGTTAAAAGTAACCAAACAGTTAACTATTTATTTTAACTTGAATGAATAAAATACACTTTGTTTTCAAATACAGATTGTTTACTTGTATAGACCTCATGTAGCCCCGCCCCCTTTCAGTGCCGCGCTCGTTGTCTTTTCTTCCGGTCTGTTTTTTTCACAGCGATCGTGCCTGTTTATGAATGAACGGCTCGTTTTAAAATCTTCCCGATCTACTGACATTTGTTAAGACAATTGCTTTAAACATTATAACCCTCATTATAACTTTCGTTATCTTCACATTAAGTAAATCACTTCAAAGCGAATTAGTCTGCGTTCATGTGCTATGGTAATTATGGTACCAAAAGCCGACGTGGAAAATGCACATGAACACCCCCTCGTGTGGTATTTTCCACTGGGCAACTCGTAGTATATTTTGATGGACGCGTTGCTGAGATGACCTTTGAACTTTTCAAAATGGCGGAGAGCACCGCGAGAGTCGTGAATGGTAAAAATATATGCTATTCATGATCTAGAAAATATATAGCATATTATTTACCTTTTTGAGTTTTTATAAATCATATTCTTGCTGTTGCAGATGACTTAAGCAATCTAAAATAGTTTTAGCTAAACAACAGGTCTGGATCTCCATCTTTTTACCACATTACGACGACAAAAGCACTTGAACGCAAAACACTGGTAAATACCAGTTCACAAGTGGAAAATATCCTACTTTCCGTAGCATGTGAACGCAGCATTACTCCTGGACAGCAATGCCATAGAGATATACAGAGAGACCGCAAAACCGGAAGTTCAAAAACAATATTCTAAAAATGGCGGTGAAAAAGGTAAAACTTCCGAAATCTCCAAAACCTCCATTATATGACTGACAGACAACACCGGTTTGACCGAAAAATGTCGAAATTGAAAATACTGTGGAAACAAAGACACCTACATCTTGAGGTAAGATAAAACATATCAAAAATTATTTTCAAAGTGAGATCCTTTTAAAAATAACCCAATGTTTTTTGTTTTGTTTTTACGGTGTAGGCTATTTTAAGACTTGCATTTTATTAAACTTGTCAAGTGAGATGGTGAGATTGATGTATTTTATAACGCAATGTTAGCTTCAATGTGGTTCATTGTGTGGTTCAAAATTGCTTCTTAATGGGTGGAGTCAAAAGAGATGCCGAGATTGTTTGAAAAAAGGCGGTTTTTTAATGCATGTACGGCCGGCTCGATCGGCCCAATGTAGGCTTATCCCATCAGCGGGGAAGGTCTCTGTCTTTCCTTGTGGCAAAGGGATTTTCTCATGTATTAACTCGTATTTTCATCTGACTTTGCTGCGTTTCTTTTATATAGACAAAACCTCTTTCACATGGAAACGTGTGCTAACGATGGTAATTGTCATTCAGTGTTTACAGCTTTGAGAATAGGAGTGTTTACGCATCCAACCCTCCTTTATGTGCATGTCATCTCTAAACTCGTAAAAACCTCATTACCTTTTGTTTTACTTTTTTATCAGTTACCCTGAGACACCAAGACACCAAACATGTGTAATACTCAATGATAGTCACTCACAATACTAAACCATATTCTAGTGTGAGTTTTGGTGACAGAGTTCAACCAGTTCTTCCCTTTTTCCACTCTTACATGCATTATTAGCTTCTTTATAAACTTTATTTAAAAAAAGTCAATTTTTGTCGCATTACTGCATTCAGTAAAACTTTATGCCGAGAGAGATCACATTCTTATTTGATTAGAATATTTGACAAATCATTATCAAATGAGAATTCAGTGATAGAAACAACTTTATTCTGCCTGTTCGACTATTTGACACTTTTGAATGCAGTGCTGGGTTAAGAAATGAGTAAACACTTTGTTCTACAGTGTCCTTGTTGCATATGTTACATGTACTTACCATAATAAAAACAACAGTAAATTATGCATAATTACATGCAACCAACCCGCAAACAAATCTTAATCCTAATCCTAAAGTAAGTACATGCTGTTAATCATTATTAAGGGGAACTTGGCAAGAATTAGAAGTTTAGAAATGATTTGGATGGTTAAATAACCCCGAGCCGAGCGTTCCCAGGCGGAAAACGTCCCGGTCATCTGGAAATAGGAAGTCTCGTGAGAAGCGAGAACGAGTGAGAATCACGAACTGCTTTACGACTATTCGACATAATTCTATGGTATGATGTATTATGATGTATTACCCACCTCGGTAGACACAGCTCCACACGATACGGTCGTCCGGCTCCGATAATAACACACGAGCAGCGGTGGAACGGGGGGAGGGGGTGTTTCTACGACAGCGCTGTGAAATTTTTTAATTTTTAAATTTATTTTATTTTCACAACAAAAAAGATTGAAAACAGTGTAATATGTTTCACAAAAGATGTGATGGACAATTGCCGAAAAACCCTCATGGGGCTTAATAAGTGGCAATTTCCATAGAAACAATTATATTTAACAAATTAAACATTTCTGTATTATTATATAAAAAGTTAATTTATATAAAACAACTTACAATTGAATTTAGATCAAAAACCCATACGGAAAATTCAGACAACTTAGGGGCAACAATTTTACTCTCCGTTTAAACTGCTCTTTAGAAACCTCAATAAGTGATGTGGTAATAAGTGTCACTCAATAAGTGATGTGGTACAATAAGTAAAACATGCCACAACAACAGTGAAAATCAGCAAAGTAATAGCTAGGGTTGCCAAGTTCACATTTAAATACATATACTGAACAAAATGATAAACGCAACACTTGTTTTTGCCCCCATTTTTTTCATGTGCTGAATTCAAAGATCTAAGACTTTATTATGTAAACAAAAGGCCTATTTCTCTCAAATATCGTTCACTAATCAGTCTAGATCTGTGTTAGTGAGCACTTCCCCTTTGCCGAGACCATCCATCCCCCTCACAGGTGTAGCGTATCAAAATGCTGATTACAGTAGACAATGATTTTTGCACAGGTGTGCCTCATGGTGCGTTCACACCGGACGCGAATGATTTCAACGTTAAGTCAATGCAAAGACGCGTTATGGGCGTAAAAAAATCCTGCGGCGCGGTAGACGCAAATACACCTCTTTCGACCGTCAAGTTCGCGCGAATTGAGCGTCTGGCGTGTTAAGCGCCTTACGTGCGAATGATTTAGGCTATGTTTACACGGAAACGATTCTGAAGAGAAAACGCAAAAGTGGCGTTGCGTCATCGTTTTTTATTCTGCGTTTAGACGAGCGTTTTGTGTGAGAAATCCGCGGGGGACGGTTCTGATTCTGACGCGCGTGACTCGGGTAATTTTCGCTTTTGTTAAAAACTTTTGTTTTTACACGCGTCAATTTCGCTCTTGATGTGCGAATGGATTCAAAGTGTTCACGCGTATAGCTAGACGCAGTAGGCGTGAATTTGACACGCTATTCGCGTCTGCTGTGAACGCACCCCAGACAGCAAACTGACATTGAATCAACGTGGAAACGACGTCTCTCATGACATCGAAACAATGTTGATCTGGTATTGTTTTGCTCATCGAATTAACGTCGAACCAACGTCAGACGTGGCATTCTTCAAAGCTAAATGAAAATCGAAAATTGGTTTGCTTTCATAACGTTGATTTTCTGTTAGTTTTGAAAGAATGACGTGTCTGACGTTGGTTCAACGTTAATTCGATGAGCAAAATAATGTCAGATCAACGTTGTTTCGATGTCATGTTTCCACGTTGATTCAATGTCAGTTTGCTATCTGGGACAGTTAGGCTGTCCACAAGAAAAGGCCACTCTAAAGTGTGCGCTTTCACTGTATTGGTTAAAAGCTTGGTGAAGGCTTTAAAGCGACACTGTGTGATTTTTACCCCCATCTAGTGGTGTAAAGATATATGACCATCCAGTGAATATTAGTTTCTGTTCCTCTCAATTCCGATTTCGTTTTAACTGCTACGGTGGCCAATGTAGTCCAAGATTAACGTGGCTTCCGGTTCGACCTCGTCCATGAGTGTTAACTCAAACGTAATCGCGAAAGGCGAAGATTTAATTAACGGGTATGTCCCTCTTTGGCTAATGTACTTTCAAGATGGAGCGACCGACATTAGATCCCCTTACCCGTATGTATTTTCATTGACATATTATACACTCACGAGAATACTTTATTACTTGAACGAAGTAAATATACATTTATGATTTTGTAGTGTTTTAAACATAAAGAGTTACACAGTGTAGCTTTAATGGTGATGTCTCACTTGTGCTCCTCGTGTCAGAAATGCCGCATTGGAAATGAATGGAGAGTTTCCTCTAGTGGAAGCGTTTGGAACTGCAGCCGAACACACTCTCACCGAACGCTCGTTTACTGAGAGATCAACCTCAAATCTTTAACGCGCACTGTTAGATTAAAACGTAATTTAGAAAATATTTATTTCATTAAACAAAATAAATAATTTTTGTATATTTTTCATAACAATGCACATTCTGTTACTTTTTTTTAAGTTCACTCTTTGAAACTTTTTTCACCTCAGCAATAATCGGCCAAGTTTCGTCTTTGAAAAGAGATCAAACGTTCGAGATTTACCACAGTTTAAGTTGTAAATTAAATTTTTTAGGTCTAAGCTCTAAAACGAGTTGTGCTTTTGCATTAGTTGTAATATACGTCACATGACGGCATGTTATGAAAGCAGTCCTAATGTCTGAAATGACTTAACGAGCATGCACTGATGCACACAGAGGAGTCAGTGTGACGTTTCAAGCAAAAGACGTAAGCGCAAACCATGCATGCATGAAATCTGTTATACCTGTGAACCCAGATATCATAACTTTGTCTGCATTCTTCTAATTCTATCATCTCTATATGATCTAATAATTACTTTAAAAAAAGCAAATATAGAAATGGCTTAAAATATGCATGTTAAATATGTGTTGCAGTGTGGAGAATAAACAATGTGAATACAAAGTTCTCGGGCCAACGTTTCATGATCCCCAATGAATGCATTTATTTGCTTACATTTAATCTAATCAGCCTAAATCCTAACTTTACCTATTCCACAGAAACCTATTTACAGGGGAAACACTACATACCTTGTAAACACAATCCCCTGCCTTCCATGCCGCTGTAATCCTGTAATTCACAGGATTGACACAGTTTTCCCTGAGAAATAGTTTTTAATCAGGTAACACCGAAACTAGGCGTCTGAGAATCTCATGTCTGAAGTGTTTCCTGATGCAACTTTGCTGGAACACACTGGTGTAACTGGCTAAACTCTGCTTGTATAGGCGAGATGTTCACCTCAATTTCCCATCAGTGTTCTGGAAAGCTGTGATGCTACATGCATTACACTCTAAACAGTGTTGGGTTGTTTCAACCCAAAAATTTGGGTTAAATATGGACAAACCCAAATGTTGGGTTAGAAATGTCATTTAAAAATTTTGCCCAGCTTCAACTTTCAGTTTCAACTGTACATTTTTTTAATTGCATTTTTAACCCAAGATTTGGGTTTGCCCATATTTGACCCAAATTTCTGGGTTGAAACAACCCAGCATTTTTAGAGTGTACAGACCGTCAGTAAGATTATATATTGAAACGTATCCTGCTATCTTTGCTCATTCCAGAGACATCGATGTTTTGACCCAACAACCCGAGCTGTAAATATCTTGTGACGTAATGAGCCTCGAGACACGGAGAAGAGGCATCATTGATTGACACACACAGATTGCACTCTAGAAATGCTGGGTTGTTTTAACCCAACTTTGGGTCAAATATGGACAAACATTATGGTTTGAAAATATAATTAAAACATTTAAACAAATGGCTAGGTTTGTCCATATTTGACCCAAAGTTGGGTTAAAACAACCCAGCAATTTTTAGAGTGTGTGTTCTAAAACATCTACTAACATATGATTGTTTTACATTTATTTGATATTAGCAGTGTGTGTGTGTGTGTGAGAGAGAGAGACTGTGTGAGAGTGCATTCTAAAAATGTTGCGTTGTTTTAACCCAACTTTGGGTCAAATATGGACAAACCCAGCCACTGGGTTAAATGTTTTAATTATATTTTTATCCCAATGTTTGGATTTGTCTCTATTTGACCCAAAGTTGGGTTAAAACTAAATTTTGGGTCAAATATGGAGCAACCCAAATGTTGGATTAAAAATGCAATTTAAAAATGTAACTCAACGTTTGGGTTTTTCTATATTTGACCCAAAATTGGGTTAAACCAACCCACCATTTTTTTTAGAGTGTGTGTTTGTGTCTTTGTGAGCCATGTGTGTGTGAGACTGAGAGTGTGTATTGTAAGCAAATGTAAATGTAAGCAAATTTTATAATTTTTTATAATTTATATAATTTAAAAAAAAGCATTTTTATAATTTTTATAAAGGAATTTTTAAAAAAAAATTAAAATCCTGGAATATAAAGTTTTTATAATTTAATTGGAATGTCAAGAAGCAACAAAAATGGGTTATTTTTTTTTAACCCAACCCTTGGGTTACACATACACGTATTTTTTTTTTAAATCGTTGGGTAATTTCTAGTTCGGTTAAGGATGCTGCACGCACACTTGTGTATTATGAATTTATGTACACAATCGTGTATATTTACATTATGTTCTTGACTCCCAAATATTTAGTTTGTATTTCAAATTCAAATTTTTGCATTGTATTTATTAAAACAATATCATAACGGTAAACAAATAGTCAACTGTTGGGTTGAAATGCGTACCCCACCGTTGCGAAGGTGCTGATGTGCACTCCATTGATGGGTTATTTTTAACCCAACATTATTAAGTGAGTACAAATATTGCTTAAAAAAATGTTGAAATATGATATACAAGTAGACTGCAGACGTCGGGTTTTGAAGCGAATTTCTGTCTAGATTATTTTGTCTTTTCATGCGTTCTGACGGGCCAAATTCCCCGACGAAATCCTTGAAAACAAACGGTTATACAGTTCGACAGTCTCTCCTGCCAACTCGAGTCCCCGTTTTATTTCAAGCAAAGAAATCCTGGCCTTTCCGTCCATTACCGTAAAAATCTCCTTGACACGGAGTCCCGGGACATTCAGAGATCTCGGAGATCCTGAAACCGAGCTCGCCGCACGCCAGCATGAGTGTGTGTTGGCCAAGCCAGGTATTTGTAGATTGAAAGCTGGCCAGCGCTTCCAAGAAACAGGGATGTGTGGAGTAGATTTGCGATCCTTTTGGGAAACTCTGAGCCTCGGTGGGGGACGCCAGCATAACACTGGGGTCAACCGGTCCTAATAATAGAGTAAAACGCGGCGTTTGTAATGCTTTCCAGGTCCGAGAGACGCTGAACTTCTGACCTCCTGCTGTGTAAGACGCTCAGGAGCGGCCGCTAATGTCAAATCCTGCTTCTGGTGATGCTAGGTGAGACGAGGTCAAGAAGATCAGTGCCATCTCGGCCGCGAGCGGGACTTTCACCTCTCAGCTTTAGGAAACAGTAAAGACAATCCAGTTTTTAATGGTGATTATTTTTAATACGCTTTAAGACAAACCATGTGTAAATTCATAATTCAAGAGTATTTCCTTCTTATATAGCCCCGCCTCCACTCACTCACTCACTGGTTGACGATCACACTTTGATCTGATTGGTTACAAGGTGGTTTGTGACGTCAGAAACACCAGCGATTTCAAAGCGATTTTTATTATTTTATTTATTAAAATAATGTCCTAAATAAAAAATAAATTAACTCTTAACCCAACTGGCTTTTTACCCAATGCATTGGGTTAAAATAGCCCACAGTTGGGAAGGTGCTGCTACACTCTAAAAAATGCTGGGTTGTTTTAACCCAGTTTTGGGTTAAATATGGACCAACCCAGCCATTGGGTTACATTTTTAAATTACATTTTTAACCCAATGTTTGAGTTTGTCCATATTTGACCCAAAATTGGGTTGAAACAACCCAGCATTTTTTAGAGTGTATTAATTATTGCTTTATTAAAATGATTCCTTTGCTTTTGTTTTTATATTTTCATTTTAAATATACAAATCTTATATTTAGGAATGTTTATTTCTGAAAGTATGCTTTTTGGGATATTATCTTTCCTAGGCTAAATAATGTTGGGTTAAAAATAACCCAACGAGTAACCCAACTATGGGGTGGTATACACTCTAAACAATGCTGGGTTGTTTTAACCCAAATTGGGGTAAAATATGGACAAACCCAAATGTTGGGTTAAAAATGTAATTTAAAATTTTAACCCAACTTGAACTTTCACTTTGTCCATATTTGACCCAAATTTGGCTTGAAATAACCCAGCATTTTAGAGTGTGAGAAAATCAGAGGGGAAAAAGTGTTAAAGATTTATAAGCAAACACATAAATGTAACTTTAAGTTACTTTTTTTGTGACGTCAGAAACACCAGCGATTTCAAAGCGATTCAGCGATTTTTTTTTTTAAATTAAAATAATGTCCTAAATAAAAAATAAATTAACTCTTAACCCAGCTGGCTTTTTACCCAATGCATTGGGTTAAAATAACCCACAGTTGGGAAGGTGCTGCTATACCAGCCCATAGTTGGGTTACTTGTTGGGTTATTTTTAACCCAACATTATTGACCCAAATTTGGGTCAAATATGGACAAACCCAAATGTTGGGTTAAAAACGTAATTTAAAATTTTAACCCAACTTCAACTTTCACTTTCAGCCGTAAATTTTTTAATTACATTTTTAACCCAACATTAGGGTTTGTCCATATTTGACCCAAATTTCGGTTGAAATAACCCAGCATTTTAGAGTGAGAGGGGAAAAAGTGTTAAAGATGTATAAGCAAACACATAAGTTACTGTTTTGTGACGTCAGAAACACCAGCGATTTCAAAGCGTGTTTTTGAGACTGTCTTTGTTTTAAGGAGGAAACATTCAGCAATGCCGTCCACTTATCAACTTACACATGGTGTGTGTGTTAAAGCAGATTAAACACACCACATAGGCACACAAACAACATTAAACGCTGGATATCACCACAGGGGGACTTTGTTTAAATAAAACAAAGGTAAAGATTATTGTAGTGGTAGTCGTTTTACATGAAAATACAATGTCAGTCTTTCTGCTTTAAAATTCAAAGCTCATTTCTCTGTGAAATATATTAGTGAAACACCGACGTTATTCAGCGTACTCATGATTTTGTCTCTTTTTCACTGTGACCTTAATAGCGCTTTTTCTCCCTAATCACATATGCATGCTTCAGACTTCCTATTTATGCATTTTTAACAATCTGACAGACATGAGAAACGCTTAAAGAAAGAAAAAGTAGATGAAATATGCTGTTGGCTCCTAACCCTGTTACCTCCAATAAACCCTGCTAAGAACTTGGCATGAGCTCTCGGGTCACGTAAGGACAGCGGAGAATAGGAAAACAGCCAGTGTGTGCAGCAAACCTGAGAGACGGGCGCTCGCTCGCTCGCTCGACTAATAAACCATCAGAAACGAGTCTCGATCATCAGATCCTCATATTAGAGTGATTTCTGAAGGGTCATGTGACACTGAAGACTGGAGTAATGATGACGAAAATCACAGGAATAAATTACACT
Source organism: Cyprinella venusta (assembly GCA_038021265.1). Lineage (NCBI taxonomy): Eukaryota > Metazoa > Chordata > Actinopteri > Cypriniformes > Leuciscidae > Cyprinella > Cyprinella venusta. Next base: position 33,196,338 of record CM075876.1, on the reverse strand, counting down.
TCACTGTATATTCACATAGAAAACTGACGATTTACATTAGAATAATATTTCATAATTTTTACCGCATTTGTCGTCCATATAAATGCGGTCTTGCTGAGCAGAAGAGGCAGAGAGTTTGAAACACAGCCTCGAGCATTTCTCTTTAAGTCTAATGTTTTCCCGAAAGTCAGTCTTTGGTTCTGGGATGCCGTCGAACTGCAGTGATTCACACATCTGAGGTGAAACACACACACACACACACACACACGGAGGATCCCTGGATCAAAAGAGATTATGTAAATTGAATGCATAATTAATGCCGGGCCCTTCTGCACCGAACCGCATGCGATGACACTCATTACACACACACACACACACACACGTCAACAGGGAAACGTTACTGCAAATACTCTTATTAAACATGCATGAGAGATATATTTTTGTAATATTATGTTTAATCCTCAAGAAAATAAGCATAGTTACCATTCAGGATCAAATGTTTAATGTCATGATTATTTGATGAATGAAACACCATGTGCTTCATCATCACGCTGTCGCCGTCACTTTATCAAAGCAACACGAGGCTGTGGTTTCCTCATCATTAACCGTTTCCACTTCTGAGGAAGAGAACGGCAGATTCGTGAGTCACTGAGTTCCTCTGAACCAGATCCGCCTGCGAAACACTTCCACCGAAAGACCAGTCCGGTTCCTGAATCACGAGCCAATCAGACGCTGAGATTTCTTCGTAGCTATAATTGTTTTTTATTTGATTCATTTTTACTTTAATATTTGACAGTGCATTTTACCAGCAAAAAGCATTCGGTTATTTTTTTTTTAACCCAACCATTGGGTTACACACCATGTTGGGTGATTTTTTTTAATCGTTGGGTCATTTCTACTAATAATAACCTGGCTGTTGGGTTAAATACGTATGTTTTGTGTACAATTGTGTATATTTACTTTAAATTCTACACTCCCTGATATTTAGTTTGTCATTAAAAATATATTTGTTGAGACATGTATTGTATCAAAGTGTATTTTATTTATTAAAATAATGTAATAAAAAATACCCAATGCATTGGGTTAAAATAACCCACAGTTGGGAAGGTGCTGCTATACCAGCCCATAGTTGGGTTACTCGTTACTTTTAACCCAACATTATTTAGCCTGGGAAAGATAATATCCTAAAAAGCATACTTTCCGAAATAAACATTCCTAAATATAAGATTTGTATATTAAAATGAAAATATAAAAACGAAAGCAAAGAAATCATTTTAATGAAGCAATAATTAATACTAAAATAACAGATTCCAGCCGTTTTAAAGGTGAATAAGCAAAAACAGAAATGTAACGTTAAGAGATGGCATCACTAATATTACACTCTAAAAAATGCTGGGTTGTTTTAACCCAATTTTGGGTCAAATATGGACTAACTCAAACATTGGGTTAAAAATGTAATTAAAAAATGTAACCCAATAGCTGGGTTTGTCCATATTTGACCCAAGATTGGGTTAAAACAACCCAGCATTTTTTAGAGTGTAATTAATACTACACTCTAAACAGTGCTGGGTTGTTTTAACCCAAATTTGGGTCAAATACGGACAAACCCAAATGCTGGGTTAAAAATGTAATTTAAAATTTTAACTCAACTTCAACTTTCACTTTCAGCTGTAAATTTTTTAATTACATTTTTAACCCAACATTAGGGTTTGTCCATATTTGACCCAAATTTCGGTTGAAATAACCCAGCATTTTAGAGTGAGAGAAAATCAGAGGGAAAAAAGTGTTAAAGATGTATAAGCAAACACATAAATGTAACTTTTAGAAATGTCATCACTAATGTGAATTATTTTTAGGAAATCGGAGCACAAAGTAAATGTTCCCTCAGTGTGTGTGTGTGTGCGTCTGCTAAAGGACAGTATATACTCTTTTGAACAGGATCATCCTGACTGGACCTTGATGACAGTTGCTATGATACCGCGATCCTCCTCAGCTTCTCCAGCCAATCACGTTACGCCTGTTTTACACCGTCAGAGTCTGGGAAACAACACATGAGGTGAGAGTGAGTAAATGTGCCGGTGTGTGTGTGTTCATTAACCGTAGGCAGCATTTCTCTCAGGAAAGAGACAAAATATTAGCATTTGATTAATATAGTACAAATTACAGCTTTTATATTAAGGGGAAATATGTAAAATACTATGTATAAATACTTCAGTGTCACATGATCCTTCAGAAATCACTCTAATATGATGATCTGATGCTCAAGAAACGTTTATGATTTGAATGTTTGAAGAATAATTCTCTGTGTAATTGTACTGGAGTGTTGGATCTCATCTGTGTGTTATTAATACGCTAAACTCAACTGGAACGAACTGTAAGTCGAGTCTCCGGCGTGCGTCACATGAAGAGGGTCGTTTGAGTTGCTGCGTTTCTAATCACACACTTCACTTAGCATGTCCCCTACACTGCTGATTTATAACCCAACTGCTGGGTTACACATATTGGGTCACTATGTTGGGTTATTTTTAACAAAATTGTTGGGTAATTTTTTTTAATCATTTGGTAATTTCTAGTAACAACCCAGCTGTTGGGTTAAATACGTGTGTTATTTTTTTAACCCAACTGCCGGGTTACACATATTGGGTCACTATGTTGCGTTATTTTACTAAAAAAATGTTTGACAAAATGACATTTTTTTAAATCATTTGGTAATTTCTCGTAATAACCCGGCTGTTGGGTTAAATACGTGTGTTATTTTTTTAACCCAACTGCTGGGTTACACTTATTGGGTCACTATGTTGCGTTATTTTACTAAAAAATGTTTGACAAAATGACATTTTTTTAATCATTTGGTAAGTTCTAGTAATAACCCAGCTGTTGGGTTAAATACGTGTGTTATTTTTTTAACCCAACTGCTGGGTTACACATGTTGGGTCACTATGTTGGGTTATTTTACCAAAAAAATGTTTGACAAAATGACATTTTTTTAATCATATGGTAATTTCTAGTAATAACCCAGCTGTTGGATTAAATACGTGTGTTGTATGTACACTTGTTTATTTTGAATTTATGTTCACAATTATTAAATTCCACACTCCCCAAAATTTAGTTTGTAATTAAAAACATATATTTGTTGAGAAATATTTATTGTTTTATACAAATGCATTTACTTATTAACTGGGTTACTTTTAACCCAATGTTGGGAATTTAATGCTGCTACAGCACCCTATGGTTGGGTTACTCGTTGGGTTATTTTGAACCCAGCTTTATTAAGCGAGTACCGTGTGTCGACAGCTCATTAGGATTTGGAACAGAGCCCTGGAGAATAAATGATTTTTTAATGTCAGTCTAATTGAAATGTTGTACATATTTAAAGAAACACATCTCGAGGACTCTCGTTAATAACCAGCTGATTATTCTTGGTTCCTGATGGACAGATCCAGCGTCATGTCAGTTATCGGGCTATGGTTAAACACTAGCAGATGTTTGCTCTGGAAACACAACAGAGGCTTGGCGAGTGTGAGTGTGTGTGTGTGTGTGTGTGTGTGTGTGGTAAGTCACCAGTGTTCAGGAAGTGTCAGGAGTTCTGACATCATTTACTGTATTAACCGGTTAAGGGTCGGTGTAACATGAGCATTCGCTGATTCACTGTCTAAACTCTTTAAATGGCCTTAAATTACTGTCTGTGTGTGTGTGTGTGTGTGTGTGTGTGTGTGTGTATTAGTCTGACTGATGAAATGATTACATTTCCATGAATTAAACATTTCCTCGTACAGTTTTCGATGCTGACGCACTGGAACCGGTTCAGTTGGCACAGTTTCCCAGTTTCCCAATCATTCATTCAGACTCGTTTCTCAAAACCTGTTTTCGCACACATTACAGCTTTTAATGTTTTCTGTCAATCATTGATCTAATTGATCTGATTTTTAAAAACTAGGGCTGTGAAACGATTAATCGCATCCAAAACAAAAGTTTGTGTTTACATAATATATGTGTGTGTGTGTAGTGTGTATAATTATTTTGTATATATAAAAACACACACATGCATGTATATACAGTATTTAAGAAATATTTGCATGTATATACACTTTATATATATTTATACAAAATTAATATTATACATAAATATAAATATTTTTTTTATATTAATAACATATTTTTCTTAAATATATGTATACTAAATAATTATACACACTACACACACGTATATTATGTAAACACAAACTTTTATTTTGGATGCGATTAATCGTTTCACAGCCCTATTAAAAACATATTTATTTGTTATCAGCACATTCAAAAATAGTTAAAAAAAACTACTTGATTTTTTAAAAAAATATATTAATTTATTGTTATTAGTAGTAGTGATTTGATAAATCACCATTGCAAATAATAAAATAATTTATTTATGTATGTATGTATGTATTAATTAATTTATATTTTTAGAAATCATCTAAAAATCACGCTAAATTATTTAAATGCTGATTTATTTGATTTTTAACAATTATTTCTGAATTGAAAATCACCATGGGAAATACTTGAATTATTTAAATGCTGTTTTTTATTGTTATTTTTATTATTGGTGTATTCAAAAATAACGACAGGAAATAATGAAATGATTTAAGTGCTTATTAATTTTTTTGTGTGTAAATAGTACTTTATTAATGCATTAAAAAATCACAGTCAAATACTTAAATTATTTAAATACTGCTTTATATTTTTTATTATTTTTTAAAAAAATTTATTAGTGCATTGAATAAGCATTGAAAATACTGAAAGTATTTTTTTTTACATTTATTCATTATTTATTATTTTGTATTATTATTATTAGTGCATTGAAAAATCACCATGAAAAACATAAAACATCTCTAATATGAATGACTTTAGTGAGAGTTTGGGTGGAAAACATGCTAATTTGTTCCGTCTTGTCGACTCATAAAAATAATGCTTTCATTTACTATAAGCAAGTAAATCCTTAAATAGTAGCATTAAAAAAATTATAAAGATGTTTGTGAAAGAAAAACAAATAATAGCAGTAAAATATGTGTATTTGTGTGCATGTACACTCATATACGTTGACATTTCTAAAAAGAAAAGTGTTTGTTTTCTAGAGGACTCCCACACAGGTTACGAGAAACACTCGATGTGCTGATATGCTAATGAGTCGCTCCTATATGTAATATTTGGGCATACTTTGCTCCAGGGACCGCATTACTTAATTGTGGCAGAAATGTTTTCTTCCGGATCGAGTATCGATTGCTTGTGATAGAGCAAGAAGCTTGTTTGCCAAAGAAAAGCTGCGATTACTGACTGATAAGATGTGATTTTAGCGAGTAGAAAACAGGAAGAGTGAACACATGGCCTCGCTTGACCTCGCACGGGTTATCTGATGCTAAACAGCGGACTGGAATGCAGGCCTTTAGGAAGCAAATAGACTTGGTTTAATTGATTTAAATGCTGTTTTTTTAAGGCGAAGGCTCAGGAGTTGTGTCCTGTTTTCCTCGAAAAGACGCGTCGGGTTTTGAAAAGAACACACTGCGTGGTTTGGCCTGCTGTGACGTCATGAAGTGCTCTGAAAATCCCTGTCTTTGATCCCTGAAATCTGAAGAGTCATGCCTTTGCTGGAGTTAATCGGGGCGTCTGAACTGGCCAGATATGATTTCTTGGAAAACAGACTGAAATGAGTGTGAAGTTCAGCAGCCGCGAGCTCTGAGTCTCAGATGTGACATCAGAGAGAATCGCAGGGGCCGTTTAAGGTTACACACAGATTTATATCACACACACACACACACACAGGCTTGTGTTTTGGTAAACATGTTGTTGAAGGCAGGGGAATGTTGTAGTGCATCTGAGCAGGAGAGATCAGGAACAAGCGTCCACTTCCAGAGCGACTCGGACGCTTCAAACCCTACACACTTATCTAGCTTGAAATTTCTGTAAATTATACGCAAATAAAGCCGATTTTGTTATTCGTTATCTCTGGATCGGTGGCCGTCAAGCATATTAGCAAGTTAACCATGACATCGTGTTTAAAACGCTGCAAAAGTGGTCGTCAGTAAACTAAATTAAACTAAATGAGTGGGTCCAATTGTTTTTTTGTTTGTTTTGTTTTTTGGTCAAATCGCACCAGGTTTCGTTCGTTTAAACGCAACTGATTACGTGTGTTTTCGTTAATGCGCACTTAGGAGATAGGAGAGATTTTGTTTTTTGACAGAATTCATTAATGGAAGATTCTATAAACTGTAAAGGCTCGTTCGCACTTATAACGATAACTATAACGATAATGAAAACGATAACAATAACTATAACGACAACTACAACGATAATTATAACTATAATGACAGCTACAACAATAACTATGACGTTAACTATAATGATAACTATAACGTAAACTATAACGATCACTACAACAAGAACTATAACGATAACTATAGCGTTAACCCTAACGATAACTGCAATGATAACTATAATTTCAACTACAATGACAACTACAACGAAAACTATGACGTTAACTATAATGATAACTATAACGTTAACGATAACAATCACTACGACAAGAACTATAATGTTAACTTTAATGTTAACCCTAACGATAACTGCAATGATAACTAATTGCAACTACAATGACAACGATAATTATAACTATAATGACAACTACAACGATAACTATGACGTTAACTATAATGATAACTATAACGTTAACTATAATGCTAAATATAACGATCACTACGACAAGAACTTTAACTATAATGTTAACTATAACGATAAATATAACGTTAACCCTAACGATAACTACAATGATAACTATAACTGCAACTATAATGACAACTACTACGATAATTATTACTATAACGACAACTACAACGATAACTATGACGTCAACTTTAATGATAACTATAACGTTAACGATAACGATCACTACGACAAGAACTATAACTTTAACTATAATGTTAACTATAACGATAACTATAACGTTAACCCTAACGATAACTACAATGACAACTACAACGATAACTATAATGTTAAATTAAGTATAACGATAACTACAATGATAGCTATAACTATATCAATAATTATGTTAGCGTCCACATCAGTGGACAGTATCGTTCTGTTTATTATAAGTGCGCTGCAGTTTTGCCGCCTGTCGATTTCGTTAAAGCAGGATGGATTCTGATTGGCTGTCAAAGTTTGTATCGAACAAAATCGCTCTGAACTCGTTCCTCTGACTCTGCTATTCTTTTTTATTCTGAATTATATCTTCATCATTGTAGTTATCACCCGCAGTGTGAACGAAGCTGTAAATAAAACATCGATTATGGATTATGAAAAACATTTATACTATTTAAGTTTTCTGCTTAAAAATGTCCTGTTTCATTTAATGTGGAACTCGCCATTTCCAGACTCTAAAAAGTAATTAATTACTATCTACCAATTACATCTTCAGCAGTGTCATTATATTACTGCACTAATGGCTTTCTAAATCCCAAAGATAGACATGAAACGGCTCAAATAAATATATAAACTTGAACAAAGTATTTAAAGAGAGCATGTTACGTTAAATCAACTCAAGTATTCTTTCGCATTAATGCAACTGAACGTGATTATGTCGTTAAAGTCACCATGATATCAAAATAGTTATTTTATGGAATATTGCAGTGTTGGAATAATCATTATTGTTTTAAATTCATGTGCCTCATAATTTTAACTTTTTGCAGTGATTCTTCTCTGATGATGATGTGGGCGGGGCAACCTGTCACTCACATGAGATCAGTCACAGACACGATCAAGCCCCGCCCACACGTCCAGAAGCGTTTCATCGCTCCACACGCGACACAATAGAGAAGAAAAGACGAGCGCGACTTCACTCTCATGAACAATAATGAGAACACTAAATATTCGAGCGTTTACTCTTTGACAGAACTCTGTAATCTTGTTAAGATTCTCTGGGTTTGACGCATGTAATCATGGTTGACAAAGCTGCGTTTGTAGAACGTCTTAGGATGCTTAAGTATTCAATATTTGAAGAGGAATTTTCCATGTTATGAATATTGCATTATGCACTGTGTTCTTTCATATTCAGCCGTATGAACGATGAACATCACTCGAGAACTGCGAGAGAGTTGAGTTGAGCACACAAAAGCCCCTAAACACATAAGCGTTAGTCTGCGATTGAGTAATACGAGCTGTGGATGTCTTGATAACTTAATGTCTGCCGATGTCTAAGACTGGGATGTTCTTGAAAAGCACATTTATATACAGTATGTGGTTCGATTAGGTTAAGGTTAGTGGTGAACTTGTAGGTTATTATTATTTTTTTATGGCCAACCGAAATAACCTTTAAGATCCATTAAGAGTCCAATTATAAATGAAGAGTCTTAATTGGTAAAATCATTATATCAAAAATGTTTTCTCAGACCTTCACTGCACAGGTGTAATTATAAGTGACGTTTTTAATTTAAATCAAGATACGTTTACTGGAGAATAGGCAAAACGATGGAAGATATTAAGTAAAATGTATCAAAAATGAGTTTTTGCTTAAAACAAGACACAATGACAAAACAATAAACTTGTTTCCCATTAGAATTAAGTTTATTTTTCTACCCCCATTCGCAGATGTTTGCTCTCGTTTAAAGCCAAACACAAGACGTAATTTCGGACGTCATTATGCTCGTATCTTGAGTTAAGAATGTTTGGATATCAGTACTGGAAATCAATTAAATTCACATTTATTTGTGTAGCGCTTTTCACAATACACATCATTTCCAATTACATTTTACAGTGATCAGTTATCAGAGGAGACTGCCTGAGTTATGTATTTCAGAAGTTTACATAGAAAAAATCACAGTTAGTGAATAACTAAGAGCTTTTATTGTTCTCACAGACCATTGGGCAATTCTGGACAAAATAGGCTTTTAATGAATCAGCGGTTCATCTTTTTATTTTTCCTTAGAATATGTTTATTTTTCATATGTTTCTTCTCCTTTTAAGCTAAACAAGACTATAGACACACATATATATATATATATACTACCGGTCAAAAGTTTTAAATCAGTAAGATATTTTATGTTTTTAAATGAAGTCTCTTCTGCTCACCACGGCTGCTTTATTTGATGAAAAAACAGTAATATTGTGAAATATTATGACGATTTAAAATGACTTTTTTTCTATTTTAATATATTTTAAAATGTAATTTGAAAGCTGAATTTTCAACACCATTACTGTTGCTGATTACACAGATCAGTTTTCAGTGTCACATGATCCTTCAGAAATCATTCTTATATGCTGATTTTATGCTCAAAAAACATAAATTATTGTTTTCAATGTTGAAAACAGTCGTGTGCTATTTTTCCCCAAAAATTCTATGATGAATAGAAAGTTCAAAAGGACAGCATTTATTTAAAATATACATTTTTCTAACATTATAAATGTCTTTACTGTAACTTTTGATCAATTTAACTCATGCTTGATGAATAAAATTTCGAAATTTATAAAATAGAATTAGAATAAAATTCTAATTTCTTTCCCCCAAAAATAAAAAATAAATTCTTACTGACCCCAAACTTTTGAATGGTAGTGATAAATGTTACAAAAGCTTTCTATTCATCAAAGAATCCTGAAATAAAAATGTAAAAAACTGTTTTCAACATGGATAATAATCATAAATGTTTCTTCAGCATCATATTATAATAATTTCTGTAGGATCATGTGACACTGAAGACTGGAGTAATGATGATAAATTCAGCTTTGATCACAGGAATAAATTACACTTCACTGTATATTCACATAGAAAACCACTGTTTTAAATTGTAATAATATTTCACAATATTACTGTTTTTTTTTTGTATTTTTTATAAAATAATTGCAGCCTTGGTGAGCAGAAGAGACTTCTTTTAAAAACATAAAAAATCTTACCTATCTAAAACTTTTGACCGGTAGTGTGTGTATATGCGTATATATATATATATATATATATATATATATATAAAGTATAAGTATAAAGGTGAAACTAAAAAAAATTGAATATCGTGCAAAAGTTCATTTATTTCAGTAATTCAACTTAAAAGGTGAAACTAATATATTATATAGACTCATTACATGCAAAGTGAGATATTTCAAGCCTTTATTCGTTATAATTGTGATGATTATGCATTACAGATATGAAAACCCCAAATTCAAAATCTCAGAAATTTTTAAAAATTTTCATAAGCTGTGCCATAATCATCACAATTATAACGAATATAGGCTTGAAATATCAATTATAATATAATATATATAAATTACAATTATAATATAATATAAAGGCATGTAATGAGTCTATATAATATATTAGTTTCAGCTTTAAAGTTGAATTACTGACATAAATGAACTTTTGCACAAATTTTTTTAAATTTCACCGAAACATCGTACGTCATTATGCCCGCATCTTGATTGAAGAATGTTTCAGTGGAAATACTACGCATCATTTTGTTGCATTTTGTCATTGTTGTCTCCATTGGGCAATTGTGGATAAATGGGCATCATTCATCAGGTTGAGATGAATCAGCGGTTGATTCAGACAGTCGGAGAGGAGAGGAGAGCAGGGGTAAATCAGGACGGCATGAAGACTGCAGGCGCTCAGCTCTCTGTGGGTTTCTGTCGGGAACACGAGGGGAACGCTGATGGGAAACAGCCTTTTAATCTCAAAACACACGCTTTCATGGAGGTCAGACGGGGTCACGGCGGGAGTGTGGAGCGGGAACTCGCGCGCCGTATACGGGCAGGTGTGTGTGACGGCTTGGAATCGGAGGCTGGTGTAAACACCTGGCCAGAAGGTGTGTTTAAGGGAACATCTGGAATCACTAAAAGCCAATCACACAGGCAAACTGACAGCTGCGTTTCCCCCGAGTGGATGCGGTTCCCCACACAGTCTGGGATACGTGTGTCTTTAACAATGGAGAGATAAATTCACTATTAGATTGGGAACCCTTACTCATTATTACTTTCAAGCGTTAGTTCATCTAAAAATGATCTCATCCTCAAGCCATCCTTGGCGTATGTCACTTTCTACTTTATTTTTCACCTTTGTTGCCATTGGCCTTTGGCTTGCACAGTTTAAAGGAGTAGTTCACTTTAAAAAACAAACTTTTGCTGATAATTTACTCACCCCCGGGTCATCCGAGATGTCCATGTCTTTCTTTCTTCAGTCGAAAAGAAAAGAAAAAAAGTTTTTGACGAAAACATTCCAGGATTTTTCTCCATATAATGGACTTCAATGGGGTCCAAACCGACCCCTGACCCCCTGCATTAAAGAGTGAGCCCTGACCCCCAGCGGACGACTGACCCCTGACCCCCGGCGTTAAAGAGTGACCCCTGACCCCCGGTGTGAAAGAGTGACCCCTGACCTGACGCATGACTGATGCTTTTGAACACTTTTCCTGTGGGACGCTGTGCTTTAATGTTTTAAAGGTGCTCTGAGTGATGTCACACGTTTTTTTAGGCGCAAACGTTTTTTGTCACGTACAGCAAACATCTCCGCACTATCCGCTAGCTGCCTGTGCCCTAAACACGCGGTCTATGCGGATAACCCAGGCTCCGTAAATTGGCAACAAAAACAAACTGTGGCAACCCCCGCTCCACGAAACATAACGAACTGTTCCAGCCAATAACTGACAAGAAGGCCCTGGGGGCGGGGTTTGGGGGGGGTCAGTGCAGATGAGGAGGAGGAGGGGTCTATCTAGCCTCCGTTTAAACGTCAACAAGAAGTCACGTCTCTCGACGTCGCTTAGAGCACCTTTAATACAGCGAGGATTGTTTAGCGTATGACATCACGAGAAATCACGGTCTGAGGAAATATTTTTTTCAGAACCGATAAATCGGAGTGTCCAATTGACACTTAAGTTTAATAGTTTGACGTTTTATCATATCGCCAACCTATGGAAGCTTGTTTCCGCCACAGAATAAAAGTAATTGTGAAAAAGGTAATTGCGACTTTATATCTCACAATTCTGACTTTTATAACAATTGCGACTTTATATCTTGCAACTTTATATCTTGAAATTTTTAAATCTCTCAATTCTGACTTTACATCTTGCAAATCTGACTTTATAACAATTGCGACTTTATATCTTGCAACTTTATATCTTGAAATTTTTAAATCTCTCAATTCTGACTTTACATCTTGCAAATCTGACTTTATAACAATTGCGACTTTATATCTCACTATTCTGACTTTATATCTCGCAATTTTTATATCTCACAATTCTGACTTTATAACGCAGTTGCAACTTTATATCTCACAATTATGACTTTTATAACAATTGCGACTTTATATCTTGAAATTTTTAAATCTCTCAATTCTGACTTTAAATCTTGCAAATCTGACTTTATAACAATTGTGACTTTATATCTCGCAATTCTGACTTTATATCTCGCAATTCTGACTTTATATCTTGCAATTTTTAAATCTCGCAATTCTGACTTTTATTTCTCAATTCTGATTTTATATCTTGCTATTCTGACTTTATAACAATTGTGACTTTATATCTCACAATTCTGACTTTGTATTTCACCATTCTGACTTTATAACAATTATGAATTTATATCATGCAATTCTGACTTTATATAATGCAATTGGGCGATATAAACTCGAGATATAAACATCTGAAATGTTTTATTCTGTGGCGGAAACAAGCTTCCATAGCAACTCTTCAGTACGATCTAGAGTTATAGCGTCATTAGCCTTCGGAAACACTTCTAATGACTTGTTCTGACTTTATAACACAATTGTGACTTTATATCTCGCAATTCTGACTTTATAACAATTCTGACTTTATATCTCGCAATTCTGACTTTCATAACAATTGCGACTTTATATCTTGCAACTTTATATCTTGACTTTATATCTTGAAATTTTTAAATCTCTCAGTTCTGACTTTACATCTTGCAAATCTGACTTTATAACAATTGCGACTTTATATCTCGCAATTCTGACTTTATATCTCGCAATGCAATTGGGCGATATAAACTCGAGATATAAACATCTGAAATATTTTATTCTGTGGCGGAAACAAGCCTCCATAGCAACTCTTCAGTACGATCTAGAGTTATAGCGTCATTAGCCTTCGGAAACACATCTAATGACTTGTTACATGTGTAAAAAGTGTTTAGTTTAGTTTTCAATCAACTCATGTTCTTTGCAGCAAACACATTTGTTCTCCAGAAGAGCAGTTTGAGCTCTGGCTGCTCGTCTTGTATAAACGCTCCGCTCGGAGCTATTCCGCTTCTCTTGCCCTTGTAAAGCAGCCTTAATAAAGTTGAACCGTGCTCAGTTTAAGATCATAGCCAATAACAGCCATGCCACCAAATCCCTTTTCCTGGAAAGAGCATTTTCAAGTGGAGTCTGAACCGGAAAATGGGGGTATTGTGAAGTGTGTTAAATGCACACAAGTTAAACAATCTCAATGTGTTTTCCTTACATGTCTCGCTTGAGTTAAACTTTCATTATGTAGCCGAACCCATGGAAGTGTTTTGACAAGTTGCACTAAATCAGACCGTTAAACATAAAGCAGACAATCCAAACGCCTAAAAATAGCAATGAGGGTAATGCTCAGGATTAACTAGTTCTCGGTAAGGAAGTCTACTTCTAGTGCACCCAGGATATACACTCCTGAAAACTGCTGTGTGAATGAGGAGCTGTGTGTGGTTTGGACCAGCGGTAAACCCGTGTGATCGGACTGGTGTTGTTCGAGGGTACGTCCAGAACGATTAACACTTTGAGACTCGGATACCAAGAACGTGCAGAGCTAATTTTGTAGACGGATTTCTGGTGAAGACGAAAGGCACAATTCTGAGTGATAAGAAAGCAATAGAGAACGCAATTATCCTGCACATCCACCAAACGTTTAAAGATAGATCAGTTGAAGGAAGTTTCGTTTTGTATCTTGGATGTTGTGTATTTGATGCAGAATGTTTCATCTTGATTGATATACCATACGACAGACCATAGACCATAGGGTTTACCCTTTAATAAAATGCATTTTGAATACCTGTAACTAAAACAGGTATGCAACATATGGTATGAAACACCATATTTATTTTTATTCAGTTTGCACATTTTCGAGTTGTGAAAAAATAATCAAAAAATGTGTTTCTGGTTAAACCGTATACCTGAAAAGGTCACAGTTGTGGTCACGGTTATGTGGTTTTGAAATATGTGGTAAAGCAAATAGATTGCAAAAACTATTACTTCTGAAAAAGTTTTTTTTTTTGTTTTATTTATCTTCCCAGAAAAGTTATTATTTTGAAAATGTTGTGGAAAAGAAAATAAACAAAAAAAAATGTTATTTAGCTAGAAAACTGACAAAATTTAATTTTTTTCCAAATGAGACATAAAAGCCCAATGTGACATATATGTCGCATAAAAAAATGAGCATAAACGCCCAATGTGACATATATGACACATTACAGATCTTTGACAAGGAGTGGTTGTATTTAAAAAACAACAGCAGAAACATGTTTTAAGTGGTCCATTTAGTCTGTTTTAAATGCCCCATAATTTTCCTAAAAGGGGAAATTGGTCCGGGTTCTTATGGGTTAAAGCACTAGCTTGAAAAAATAATAATAATTGCGTTAGGATTTACTTGGAAACAATTTTCACTCAAAAGTTACTAGTAAATTTCACAAATGATTGCGCAAAAATGCAAATAAGTCAAATTTTGAAGTAGAAGGGGTGTTAAAATATAAATAAAAAAATATAATATTTTTATATATAATATTTACATAATATTTTATAAATAAAAATATTAATATTTGTTTTATTTACCACTTACATTTTAGGACTGAAAAAGATGCACTTTTTTGGAAGTTGCAGGATGCATTGAATTTTCCATTACTGTGTTTTTCAGTGCAATAAATGAACGAGGGTCTTATGAAATATTTTGTATTTATTTTTTATTTATTCATTCATTTGGATTGGACAATGCATATTGGTGAACGTACAACATAAATTGCCGTAAATACGCTGGATTTAGCACAATGATAATTACTATTTGTTGTCCCAGAATGTAATCAATCAACTGATCGAGTCCGGTGATATCGATTAGTTAAATAGTTAGAGAGGAATTCATACATTCAACAATCATTCAACTGTTTTATTTTTATTTTTTCCGATTTAAATTTTTCTTTATTCTGTTTTTTCCCCGCCCATTTGTATTTTTTTTTGACTCCATTTTAATGGTTAAATTAAATGTTAGTAGTGCTTAGAGATTTCAAAAGACCGATACCGATCTTTTGAAATCCGGATTAATGCTGCTGATATTTGACAGATATTTGCTTGGTTTTTTTAATCTATATTTGAAAGATAAAATGTAAAAGAAATGATAATTACTTAACATAGACAAACTTTCTCAACAAAAACATTTTATCCTCTCAAAAAATGTCCTGAAACATGTATTTTTGGTTTGTTTTGTTTGTTGACGGACAAAGACAAAAGGACATAACCTAATTATCACAAATAATAATCTGCCTAATAATCGGCTTGATATACTTGGATATTGGCCGATGCCGATTATGTTAAAAAATGCCAAAAATCGGCCGATTAATCGGTCTACCTCTAGCAGTGTTCCTGTGAGTAAGTGGAGGCGGGGCTTATTTGCATATTCATAGAACCATGCATAGTAAATGAGGCAAGGGTTTCAAGTTACATCCGCGATTAATCGCATCCAAAATAAAAGTTTGTGTTTACATAATATAGTGTGTATATTTATTTTGTATATATAAATGCACACACATGCATGTATATTTTTAAGAAAAATGTGCATGCATATATTTTTAATATATTTATTCACAATTAATATTATATATAAATATTTGATATATTAATAACACATTTTTCTTAAATATATACATGCATGTGTGTGTATTTATATACACAAATTAATTATACACACTACACACATTTATTATGTAAACACAAACTTTTATTTTAGATGCGATTAATCGTTGCCCATCCCTAATTTTAAGACATAAAGAATGTTTTTTTTAAAGGAAAAAACTCTTCAATATGTCATCTTGGTGATCACAGATGAGTTTTAAGGGATAAAATGATTAACTACAGGGGACGTCAGATCTCTTTAACTGTAATAACAACATCCCTCGGTCTCATGACTAGTTGGTGATGATCTTTGTTATGCCGTGTCATGTGCTCTGGAGATTATCAAGTAGCATTTGATTCCTCAAGAGCTCTTTAATGCTGTGTTTTCTGAAAACACTCATTTTATTTGAGTATCAGAAGGTCAGGTATAAGGATTTTGTGTGTGTGATTGCGGATGCATGATATCAGCTGTGAGATGAAAGTGAGCGCTGGTGTTTCCCTGTGGGCATCGAGCCCAGCCATGCCATTGGAGTTCCCTCTTGAAAAGCCGCCAAAACGTCAGCATTAATGAACAACGTGCTCTCCCACCACCCCCCTACACACACACACACACACACACACACTCATGCACGTTAAGCAATCGGCATCATGCGTCATGCAAATTTCAAGTGACGTGCTGTTTTGTTATATTGTTGTAATTATTTGATGTTTTGAAATATTTGCGTAAATGAGTGTGTGTGTGTGTGTGTGTGACTCTGTAAGTCTTATCTCACTCTGATATCAATAAGAAATGATTAAGCGATTGTTATTGTTGTCCGGATTAGTTTGATACTGAATTTACATGTGTTGACACAGTTTCAACACAAATTACGAAATGTTTTGAAGGCACATCAAGTTGCTCTCTCTCTTCCAAAACTTAGCGAGTTGCTTGTTGATCTGTGGACATGCATGCGTTCCTCTCTGGTGTCTTCATTTAACTTATCCATTTTTACACTGTACTTCATCAGTCGATGGATTACATTTAAGAATCGCAAACATTTTTTGTGTTACAATTTTACAAGTAAATGTTATGTTTAAAATAGGGCTGTCAAAACGATTAATCGTGATTAATCGCATCCAAAATAAAAGTTTGTGTTTACATAATATATGTGGGTGCACTGTGTATAATTATTTTATATATATATATATAAAAACACACATGCATGTATATTTAAGAAAAAAATATTATTTATATATAAAATATTTATATTTATATATAATATAAATTATATATAAATCTATATACAGAATATACATAAAAATATTTCTTAAATATATACAAGCATGTGTGTGTGTGTTTATATATCTAAAATAATTATACACAGTGCACCCACATATATTATGTAAACACAAACTTTTATTTTGGATGCGATTAATCACAATTAATCGTTTTGACAGCCCTAGTTTAAATATGGCATTATTTCATTAAGTATGCACACATTTCCAGAACAGAAATCTGAGCATTGTAGAAAGCAAGTTTGTAAACTGTTGTTTTATTTTGTTAGTAAAGGTTTTTTTTACCGAATGGATATTTCTCCATAAACCAAAAATACTGTCAACAGACAGAAAAAAAATGTTTTTAAGAATAAAATGTTAACAAACCTTCAGTATGAAAAGTATGAATGAAACTATAAAGTTTGCTGAATCTGAGATTTTTTTTTGCCAAAATAGCCAAATTCAGTGCCTCGCCTTAAAGGTGCAGTTCACCCTAAAATGAAAATTAAGTCATTATTTACTCACCCTGGTGTTGTTCCAATGCAATATGCACTTTATTTTCAATTGCTTGAAATATGATTGAAATAACTACAAAAAATGGAAAATTTGGTTCAGTACAACATGCACATCATATAAGCTACATACAATTATAACGAGAACATTTTAATTGTGTGTTTGGGACGTGGCTTTTAATGGTGAGACTTTGGTTTTGGTAATCAGGCTCTCAAAATTTATATAAAAATTTGGATTTAGATTTATCTGCCGATATATCGGTTATCGGTTTTCAAATATAAAGGGTTATCGGTTATCGGTATCGGCCAAAATGTTCATATCGGTGCATTCTAGGGTGAACTGTCCCTTTAAGACTTCAGTTAACACTATTTCAGTTACTTTTAGTTGAGTGTAGTTCAACAGCGTCTTCTTTCGATCGCTACATTTAGCTAACGAGTTTCTGAAGAACGCTCTGATAAAGCTACAAGATACGACTTGGTGAATTGTATACACATATTTCGACATTGGACGCGATCAATCATTTAGTCGCCAATAAGCACGTGTCGGTTTGCATAAGTCTTGTACCTGGGGTCAGTCGGAAAGTGATGGTCATCATTTCCGCGATGACTGTAACGCAGGGTCAAGTCATTACAACAACAGAAAGGCCACGTTGTCCCCGAGTTAAACAGAAGCGAAATAATTCTGTTTGTTTATGTAAAGCAAAGTCCAGAAGTGCTTTAGTGAGGGTGGTGAAAGTTTCAGGAGTCAATCTAGGACAGGCAGGGTCATCGTGGTTCACCGACGCTAACACACACACTCAAACTCATTCAAGAGCAGCAGATAACGTCGGGTCTTCTCTCTGAATCATTTAACTGCTGAGTTTTGAATCTTGGGGAATGTATAAGATTATCTAAGCTGTATATCTTCAAGCCTTTATGCTCAGCCCAAGGCACCTTTCTTACACGGTGAACCGGCCTTTGACGGAAACACCTCAGTCCTTTATCAGTCAGTATCTTATTATATTGTCATGATAAATCTTGTGTTACGGCACCTCGGGTCGAACATGCTATTTTTGGCGTCTAACGCTTGGGTCATTCTCAAGAAAACTTTTTTGTTGTTGTGGCTCAGAGGATCAGTTGATTGTAAAAGTGAATACATTTTCATAAACAATAATACATTTTCAAAATTATGTATTCGCTCACCTCAAGCCCAAAATACATGTCGAAGACCACCAGTGACAACATTCATTTTATTTTATTCGCTTTCATTTTAATCAGCATTTTATTCATTTTCATATTATCCAGCATTTTTTTAGCGTTTTTAATAGAGCCAGACCGATATTATCGGCCGATATTAGGCGTTTTCCAAACTATCGGTATCGGCAGTTATAATGGCCGATAAATTGATATTTCAAAAATAAAATAAAAACGGACGAAACACGCTTGAACCATGTCATGAGTGTTGGAGTTGTATAGTTTGTCCACCAGAGGGCACTCTACACCGTCCCTGTTGGCAACACTCGTGTATAACGCGCGGCGCCACAACCTGCTGATCCAGGTTGAAGGTAGCTTATAAGGCAATGTTGGGACTAATTATTATTTTATTTATCAGAACTTTAATATATTTTGATGTTCCTCTGTTCTGTTGTGACAAGTTTCTTTTCAAAATGCATTGTCATATTATTTTAGTTAAAACTCATAATTAACTACACATAACTAATGTTTGGGAAATCTGTTAATGTTTTGTTGTGCGCTTCTGGAAAAAAAATTAAAAAAAATATTGGCCGATATATCGGATTTTATAACCAACAAAATTTGAATCGGCCTTCAAAATCCTTCATCGGTCGGGCTGTAAATTTTAATGTTCTTTTTCAAATAATAAAAATAAACAATGCATTCGTTTAGTGATGATTAGTAATTTTTAAAGGTTGTTTTTTTATCTATCTAATAATATTCAGTATGTTGTTAGGCCTAAGTATATTCATTCTATGCCACACATAGTAAACAGTTGGCACAAATGGCTGGTTTGCAGAGAATGAGCGTTGAATATCCCTTTAAGCTTGTTTGGATAATCCAATAACTGATGCTAACGTAAAGGGGATGGAAAGTGTCAAGACAGGAGGTCAGATAAGTTGAAATAATTGTGATCATCTTGTCCAGTCATTTACACATGACAGTTTTACTGCTTTGCTGTTATTCTAAATAAGTTTATGTTCTGTGTAAGTTTGGATCATTTAGAGCTGTTTGATTAATCGTTAAAAGATTGCGATCTCGATTCAAACACCAACCTGATCTTATTCCTAAATTACGGTTACTTAACTCTGTCTATTAAAGGTTTGACAAGTACGATCAGAGTGATCTGAGTTCAGATCCAGAGAGAGGCGTTGTCATGTACAGGTGTGAAACAGCTATGCAGTTGCTATGGTGTTTGTGTGTTTATTGTGTCTCTGCAGTTGCTATAGTTTTTAGCATGTTTAGTGTGTTGTTATGCAGTTGTTATGGTGTTTAGCGTGTTATGTGTGTTGCTATGCAGTTGCTATGATGTTTAGCGTATTTAGTGTGTTGCTATGGAGTTTCTAAGGTGTTGTATGTGTTTATATGCAGTTGCTATGGTGTTTAGGTGTTTGTAGTGTGTTGCTATGTAGTTGCTATGGTGTTTACGCATTTGTAGTGTGTTGCTATGCAGTTTCTAATGTGTTTTAGGTGTTTTTATGCAGTTGCTATGGTGTTTAGTGTGTTGCTATGCAGTTGCTATGGTGTTTAGTGTGTTGCTATGCAGTTGCTATGGTGATTAGTGTTTTGCTATGCCGTTTCTATGGTGTTCTATGTGTTTCTATGCAGTTGCTATGGTGTCTAGGTATTTAGTGTGTTGCTATGCAGTTGCTATGGTGTTTAGTGTGTTGCTATGCAGTTGCTATGGTGTTTAGTGTTTTGCTATGCCGTTTCTATGGTGTTTTATGTGTTTCTATGCAGTTGCTATGGTGTCTAGGTGTTTTAGTGTGTTGCTATGAAGTTGCCATGGTGTTTTAGTGTGTTGCTGTGCAGTTTCTACAGTGTGTTAGTGTGTTTCTATGCAGTTGCTATGGTGTTTGTAGTGTGTTGTTATGCAGTTTATACTTGTGTTTTAGTGTATTGCTATGCAGTTGCTGTGGTTTAAGCATTTGTAGTGTGTTGCTATGCAGTTTCTAATGTGTTTTAGGTGTTTCTATGCAGTTGCTATGGCGTCTAGGTGTTTAGTCTGTTGCTATGCAGTTGCTATGGTGTTTAGTGTGTTGCTATGCAGTTGCTATTGTGTTTAGTGTTTTGCTATGCCATTTCTATGGTGTTTTATGTGTTTCTGTGCAGTTGCTATGGTGTTTAGGTGTTTGTAGTGTGTTGCTATGCAGTTTATACGTGTGTTTTAGTGTGTTGCTATGCATTTGCTGTGGTTCAAGCATTTATAGTGTGTTGCTATGCAGTTTCTAATGTGTTTTAGGTGTTTCTATGCAGTTGCTATGGTGTCTAGGTGTTTTAGTGTGTCGCTTTCCAGTTGCTATGGTGTCTAGGTGTTTAGTGTGTTGCTATGCAGTTGCTATGGTGTTTAGTTTTTTGCTATGACGTTTCTAATGTGTTTTATGTGCTTCTATGCAGTTGCTATGGTGTGTAGGTGTTTTAGTGTGTTGCTATGAAGTTGCTATGGTGTTTAAGTCTGTTGCTGTGCAGTTTCTACAGTGTTTTAAGTGTGTTAGTGTGTTTCTATGCAGTTGCTATGATGTTTAGGTGTTTGTAGTGTGTTGCTATGCAGTTTATACATGTGTTTTAGTGTGTTGCTGTGCAGTTGCTGTGATTTAAGTGTTTGTAGTGTGTTGCTATGCAGTTTCTAGGGTGTTTTATGTGTTTCTATGCGGGTGCTGTGGTGTCTGGGTGTTTTAGTGTGTTGCTGTGCAGTTTCTACAGTGTTTTAGGTGTAAGTGTTTTTTATGTAGTTGCTATGGTGTTTAGGTGTTTTAGTGTGTTGCGATGTTGTTGTTATGGCATTTTAGGTGTGTTTTTATGTAGTTGCCATGGTGTTTAGGTGTTTTAGTGTGTCATTCCAGTTGCTTTTGTGTTTAAGCGTTTTATAGAGTTGCTATGCTGATTCCAAGTTGTTTTAGTGTACGTTTCTATGCAGTGTGTGTGTGTGTGTGTGTGTTTCTATGAGGCTCTCTGATATCCTGATCTCTTGATATGGATTAGGTTCCTTCAATGTAAGTCCGTGAGGGTTTGTTTGAATCGCGCTGACATTACCTAGCCTATGTGCAATAGTAACAGTGACGCTTGACTTAGCAAAAATAACATGTACACCTTAAATTCTGAACAAATCACTTAAGATAAAAGCATCTTCCAAATGAAAGTATAATTTTTTTAGCATTAACATTACATTTGCTAAGTAAGTAGTAACTCCGAGAAAGGAGAAAGTCGTGACTGACGATTTGTGAACCCCTGCGGCGCCAGAGTGCAATCTAGGACACAGCGTTGCAAGCGCGTTACAGTCCCATCAGGGCTCTTTCCTTTTGTGCAGTTGCCTTTTCTTTATTATGCTGTTTACTCAGGCAGCTTTCTGGCAGCGGATCCTCCTGCGCTCAGATCTGGTACGCAAAACCCCCATCCTTTCTCTTCAGACGCGCTCGCAACAGGGTTTCTGCTCCACCAGTGGCTGTGAAGCTGTCCTCAGTCAAGGTTGATTACGTAATATCAAAGAGCTGACGCTAGGAACCAAGCAGCGTTTTTATTTTGACACAGAACGACCTAAATTCAGCCCGCGCCGTAGAACGAGGCAGTGCGAATCGGGTTATGTAGGGTCAGACAGTCATCTATTAAGAGGTTTCAGGGGTGTGTAACTTGCTCTAAAGTTCCTGGGCCAAAATCCACCACAGTATTTATAGGACGATTTACAGCGTTTGAAAGGCTGCTTGCTCAAATAAAACTAAAAACCTCCATCTTGTTGCGCAGTCTCCATCTAAGAGCTTTAGAAAACGCATTTATAATCTTTTTCTTTAAAGAGGTTGCCAACGATGTTTTCCGGCTGTCAGTCACGCGCCATTTTTACTCGTTACTCTTTCATCAGCTTGAAGTTACCAATTTGCAAAATTCCCTGGATTACAAGGACCCAGGAAGTCTGATGGCCTCTTCCTGGAAGATCTGATTTGCATTTAGATCATTCAGATTAAATTGAGATTAGCTAATCGCGTACTGAAGAGATTGATTGAATTTATGGACAGCTAATTAGTGGCGCAAGTTCACAATTAAGGCCGGTTCACACCAAAAACAACAACTATAACTATATTAGTGTTGACACTAGAGCCAGACCGATATATCGGCAGGTCGATATTATCGGCCGATATTAGGCATTTTCCAAAATATCGGTATCGGCAGTTATAATGTCTGATAAATTAATATTCAAAAAATAAAATAAAAACAGAAGAATCACGCTTCAATCATAGACTAGCTAACCACAAAGCTAGCTAACGCCACTATCATCAGTGGAAGATCGCTAACGTTAACATTAATGAGCTTGGAAACCACAATGAACTTTTCCTGCCTAAATAAAGTAATGATTACTGTATTTATAACTAGCATATCTCTAGTTACAGTCCCTGCATTGTAAAATGTAAGTTATACTTGCGAGGAGTGAACATTTAGACACAGAGAAAAAGTATCAAACGTATCTTGTGCAGAAAAGTTAGCTTTTCTTTTACACGTGTGTGAAATCCAACAATATTTGAAAAAATATTTAAAAAAAAATATTTAAAAAAAAAAATATCGGCTGATATATCGGAATATCGGATTTTAAAACCAAAAATATTTGTATCGTATCGGCCTTCAAAATCCTTTATCGGTCGGGCTCTAGTCTAGGGATGGGCAACGATTAATCGCGATTAATTGTTAGCAAAATAAAAGTTTGTGTTTACATAATATATGTGTATGTAGTGTGTATAATTAATTTGTATATATAAATACCCACACATGCATGTATATATTTAAGAAAAATGTGTTATTAATATGTCAAATATTTATATTTATATATAATATTAATTATGTATAAATATATATAAAGTATATACTTGCAAATATTTCTTAAATATATACATGCATGTGTGTGTATTTATATATATAAATTAATTATACACACTACACACACATATATTATGTAAACACAAACTTTTATTTTGCTAACGATTAATCGCGATTAATCGTTGCCCATCCCTATTTAACCTCTACACTATTACTCTCTAAAAATGTATTATTGGAGTACGTAAGCTACTATAGAAATACTATTTCAGTTTTTTATCTTTGAATTCAGCAATAGCAGATAATTTAAACTCTAAGAATATGAAAACTCATGAAAGCTTTTGTTCTTAATGACATTATGCTTTTCATCTCGTGCTCAAGTAGGTCGAAGGTGGCCCTCGTTGTAAATATAAATGTAAATGTGAAATACCGCACAGTAAATTGCACCGTTAAAGTCTCGTTGTGGAAAAGATCTCGACGGATCCTGCCAACTGAAATATGTGCGAGCAGTTTAATTCAATGCCATTTTGGCATCCAGCACACATTCTGGCATATATGCCCTCGCCGACTCTGCAGGACACGCTTTGTTGTGAAAAATATTTATTGTTTTGTACTGTGTGTCATCTATGGAAATTTATGGGGCCTGAATTTCCCAATGCTTTCACAAGACCAGACCCAGAGTGGCTGGATCCCAAGATCACGGCGGGACCCTTAATTGCATCTTTCTTTTTGACTGATTTCCCAGAGCTTCCCAGCATTTTACGACCCTGCTCCCTCTTTCTAGGGATGGAGCGCATGTTTTGCCAGCGCTGCGCCACATATGCTCTCCGCTCCTCTGTGCTGACAGGATTACTGTATTTCTGCTCTTGGGGATTGCATATTTCATATTCAGAAACAAAAAAGTATTTTTTTAAATGTTTAATAATAATTGTTTTGATTGCTCTTGTGTAATTTGATTTAGCTTTATGAAATTTTGGGTGCTCGTAGAGCCTTGACTAACAGTACTTCTGAAGTAGCTTGTTCTCATTGGAGATGGAGAGTGATTAAAGGCGGAGCAAAAGAGCTGCTCGATTCTGGATAAACTGAGAATCACAAGTTTTGTTCAAAAGAGAGCTCACGATTCTCCCACGTTTCTCAATAGACTGAACTGAACAAAATCATGTTATTAACTAGAGGTTTGGACAAAATGTTTATTGCTGCTGTCTATTTTAAAAATAAGAAGAGTTTGAGTGAAGGATTCATTGACTGGTTCATTGATTACTGAATGAATCAGTGTTTTTAAACAAATCTCTTGAATGAATGATTCAATGACTCGCTCATTAAGAGTTCCCTTGTTTCATTACTGAATGAATCAGTGTTTTTGAACGAATCTCTTGAATTAATGATTCAATGACTCACTCATAAAGACCTCACTTGTTTTATTACTGAATGAATCAGTGTTTTGAATGAATCTCTTGAGTCAATGATTCAATGACTCGCTCATTAAGAGTTCACTTGTTTCATTACTGAATGAATCAGTATTTTTGAACAAATCTCTTGAATGAATGATTCAGTGACTCCCTCAAACACTTCACTTGTTTCATTACTGAATGAATCAGTGTTTTTGAACAAATCTCTTTTATGAATGATTCAGTGACTCCCTTAAACACTTCACTTGTTTCATTACTGAATGAATCAGTGTTTTTGAACAAATCTCTTGAGTGAATGATTCAATGACTCACTCAAAGACCTCACTTGTTTCATTACTGGATGAATCAGTATTTTAAAACAAATCTCTTGTATGAATGATTCAGTGACTCCCTTAAACACTTCACTTGTTTCATTACTGAATGAATCAGTGTTTTTGAACAAATCTCTTTAATTAATGATTCAATGACTCCCTCATAAACACTTCACTTGTTTTATCACTAAATGAATCAGTGTTTTTGAACAAATCTCTTGAATGAATGATTCAATGACTCCCTCAAACACTTCACTTGTTTCATAACTGAATGAATCAGTGTTTTTGAACAAATCTCTTGAATGACTGATTCAATGAGTCCCTCTTAAAGAGTTCACTTGTGTCATAACTGAATGAATCAGTATTTTTAAATGAATCTCTTGAGTGAGTGATTCAATGACGGACGGCTCTAGCAGCTCTAGCGTCCAGCAATTAATTTCTTTAAATTGTTGGTCTGTGCACATTTTGCCACTGTGTTTAAAAGATGCCTAAATATAAAATTAGTTTTGGTTTTGACACACAGAGTGCATCGAATCAACCCAAATCACCAATAGATTATTAATGCATTACATTTGGATTCACTTGGTTCTGCTGTTTTTCACTCGTGAACGCTCCCATAAGGCCTGAAACATACAATACAAGACAAGTGTGCAAACGCAGACCGGAAAGGACGGGTCAATGCACGTGCAATTCTGGCAAAGCATTACGAATGGCGTGCTGATGCATTTAGAAACAGAATAACATGCAAAACCCAAGCATGAGAGTGTTTGACATGCTTGTGTGGAGTTGCACGCTGTGCGAAGCAAAGCTGGAGTCGAAAAGGAGCGCTTCGCCCAAACATTACACGCATTTTATTAGAGAGAACAGAACGCATTTCAACACGTCAGGATTAATATCTAGACTGACGTACATCAGAGGTCTTAAATATTACCATGTGTGCCGTCTTGCAGCTTTGTTTGTGTTGCCCTACAAACAATTGTGTGCATTCTTGTTTTTTTGACGCTGGTGTCATTAATTTGGACCTCACCACACGCTTCAGATGAAGTCTTGTTAAAAGCCCTATCAACTTTTTTCCCTCTGTTATTTGTAAAAGCGCGTTCCCGAGCCGCTCGCAGTGAAGTGAGGACACGCTGATGATGGATCTGTGCTCTGGGTGGCGCGTTTCAAACGTGCGCATGTCATTACCCACTTTCACAATGTGTTTTTATAACGCTCTCCTCGTGTTTTGAAGACGGGTTGACGATTGTTTCAGGGATGGAAGCTTTTTTAAGGATCAGCCGTATCTTTTGTAGTATTAGGGAGCTCAACTCGTCTATTACCGTGCGACTCTGAAGCCTCTTAAATCTGAACTCCAGATTCTGTAGATGAAACTTTCAAGTGCAATAACTCGTCTTCACCAACATCTGTGAAACCGCAGACTTATGAAGGCAAGCTTAGATGTAAAACGACGGACATCGTTTGGTTCAAGTTATTCCGGCAGTAAATATGATCTCTGGAATAATGGTAGTAATAATAAATAACCTGCAGGCCCATAATTACTCGGTTCAGTGCAGATTCCTGCTCTCGCTTTAAAGCGGGGTGGCATGTAAGACAAGAGAAAGTTTTATGATCGACACTTTGTTTTTGGACTGTGAGTTTTGTAAATCTGTTGTTCATATGCGTCTCTGACACATTTGTGAATCGCTCCAAGCTCTGCTTATAGTACTTATAATAACTGGCACATGCGTTCAGTGCAGAACTCAATCTGCTTTCACTATTCCTGAAAATATAGTAACGCTGTCTTGTTTTGAGAATTCACTCTCAGAAAAAAAGGTACAAAAGCTGTCACTGGGGCTGTAACTTTTCAAAAGGTAAACTTTTGTCCATTTTAAGTGCTAATATGTCCATTTTAGGTGCTAATATGTACATTTTAGGTGCTAATATGTCCATTTTAGGTGTTAATATGTACATTTTAAGTGTTAATATGTACATTTTAGGTGCTAATATGTACATTTTAGGTGTTAATATGTATATTTTAGGTGCTAATATGTACATTTTAGGTGTTAATATGTACAGTTTAGGTGCTAATATGTCAATTTTAGGTGCTAATATGTACATTTTAGGTGCTAATATGTCCATTTTAGGTGCTAATATGTACATTTTAGGTGTTAATATGTACAGTTTAGGTGCTAATATGTCAATTTTAGGTGCTAATATGTACATTTTAGGTGCTAATATGTCCATTTTAGGTGCTAATATGTACATTTTAAGTGTTAATATGTACATTTTAGGTGTTAATATGTCCATTTCAGGAGCTAATGTCCATTTTAGGTCCTAATATGTACAATTTAAGTGTTAATATGTACATTTTAGGTGCTGATATGTCAATTTCATGAGCTAATATGTCCATTTTAGGTGCTAATATACACCGTTAGTTTGGAAAATGCCTAATATCGGCCGATAATATCGGCCTGCTGATAAATCGGTCTGGCTCTAATTCACATGCTAATTGTGAAACCTGTAGATTAGCTCAGAGTTAGGGTAACCCTTTTTTTGAATGCATGAACAATGATCGAATGTAAACTCTGCAGTTCCCTTTTGGATAAAAGCAGCGATGGGTTTGATTTCTAGGAAATGCACGTTGTAATAAATGCGCTCTGGATAACGCGTTCAGGCAAATGCGTAGATGTTGTTTGCACACAGGGCTTTCTCTTCAGGAATGGCATGAACTGCTCTGCATCACTTGGGGAATATTTAGTTTTAAAGCAACGCTGGAATTTTTCAAGTCGAAGTCCCTCACGTATAATAAAAGCGCAGTCCATTACAGGATATCATTGGCTGACTTTATCAACACCATCGAGTGGATGTAATTAGGGTTGTAAAAGCCTCCAGGTCTCAGACTGAAGCATGGGATCTGGAAATACAGCTTTTTATGACGTGGCGCTGTTTGAGGACATCTGGAACACATCCAGCTCGCCTTATTAATGCTCCGGTGGAGATATACATCAGCGTACATGTGTTGTGTGAATGCGGCCGGTACACATCTAATAAATCAGAGGGATTGATCAAGATGAATTCAGTGTTTCTTCAGCTCTGGTAAAGCCTCTGACATACATGCGAGGAGGAAACTTCATGCGGAGTGAACTTTGCCCAGAGAGTGTATTATTTCCACATGTGTGGAACATTATTTGTTAAAAGGACAGGATTGTTTAACGTGACAAAAAAAAAAACTGAACGTTTGTAGCTCTCCAACACGTCTGGAGTGCATTGTGTCTGTGTGGGGTTCATACATCATCAAAACATATTTCCTCTTTTCAGTACGTTCACAGGGGTTTATTATTATTATTATATACCAGTTTTTATTAATATTTAGCCTGATTTTTTAGTTTTACTTAGGGCTGTGCAAAAATTAATTGCGATTAATCACATCCAAAATAAAAGTCTGTGTTTACATAATATATTTGTGTGTGCTGTATATAATTATTTTGTATATATAAATACACACACATGCATGTATATATATTTAAGAAAATGTGTTATTCATATATAAAATATTTATATTTATATAATATAGATTATGTGTATATATATATGCAGAATTTAAGCACAATTAATTCTTTAATATATACATGCATTCATAGGTATTTATATATACAAAATAATTATATACAGCACACACAAATATATTATGTAAACACAGACTTTTATTTTGGATGCGATTAATCGCAATTAATTTTTGCACAGCCCTAGTTTTAATGTTAATTTTAGTATAATTTTTAATATTTATTTTTATTTCAATTAAAAAATTTTATTTCCGTTTTATAGTATTTGTGGGTTTTTTTTTCCTCAATAATTTTAGTGGTTCAACTTAATTCATGTTCATTTAGTTTGTTTTTCAGCTAATATTAAACTAATTTAATTATATTTAATTATATCAGTTTACATGTTAATTTTGGTTTAATTTATAGTAGTGCTTTTGTCATTTTATTATTTTTTTCACAAATATAGCTATATAGGTTTAATTTAGTTTTACTGTATTTATTTATTTGTTATTATTTATAAACTTTTTATCAATAATTTGTATTACTTCAACTTGTGATGGCAAATTTTAAGTAAGTTTGTTATGTGCTTTTGTCATTTTATTAGATTTTATCTTTATTTATTCATTTTTTTTTTTCAATTTTGCTATTTAGGTTAAATTTTTATTTCATTTTTAATATTTTTTTGTTTTTTTAATTTATTTTGTATTTTTCAATAATTTTAGTGCTTCAACTTAATTCATTTTCATTTAGTTTGTTTTTCAGCTAATTTTAAACTAATATTTTTTTTTAAATATATTTTCAATTTACATGTTCATTATGGTTTCATTTATAGTAGTGCTTTTGTCATTATATAATTTTTTTTCACAAATATTGCTATATATTTATGTATTTAATTTTTTTTCAATATTGATATTTAGGTTAAATTTTTATTTCATTTTTAATATTTTTCTTTATTTTATTTTTTGTATTTATTTTGTATTTTTCAATCATTTTAGAGTCTTAGCATATTTCAATTTCATTTATTTCTAATTTTCTATTCACTTTTTTCAACTAATATTTATGTTTTATTTTATTTCAGTAACAGACTTTTTTTAACAGTTTTAGTTGTAGTTAACGATAATAACCCTATTAAAGATGCTGTTTCATCAATACTCTAAATATGCTTTCATATTCTCCATTGTGAAACTCTCCATCAGCTGTTGCTCTATAATCAAAGATCTCGCAGTTTTAGGAAACTATTGATCTGTTGTTTTGCGAAGTCAAGCTTAAGCTGCTCAATCATGACGTCGATGTGTGTGTGTGAAATGGCTTTGGAAGGGCTAATGCACCAGCGTATGGGTTTTTACACTAGCGGTGTGTGTTTATAAGTAAAACACAGTCTGCAATGATTGACCATGAAAAAAAAATGAATTAAATGTTACTTAAAGTGAAGTTTTCACCATTTTCACCATAAAACAGGTGAAGAAATCCCACAGACGCAGGAACTCGAACCCCGTCTAGAAATCAGATCATCACAATAGCAATTCATAATCCAATGCATATGGTTTCAAAGCAGCTTTACAGCAAAACAAGCTGTTAATACACTCGTAATTTCTTGGCTTAAGGGGTTTGACTAGACCACATTCTCTTTACTGGGACCAGCCACTCTTAACACTCTCGTAATATATAATATGTGCAAAAGAAGCAACTTCTGTCACGCTGCTTTTCTTCTCAAAGAAAGAAAACATTTCAACATCCTGAGGACGTGATGCGTCATGAATCTTCAGTCCCGTGAAAACCAGACTGCAATAAAAGTTAATAGTTCTTAGAAAGAAAAAAAGAAAATATTTGCCTGCTGTTACTCTAAACGACAGAGTCGTTTCACAGAACAAGTAACATAATGCAAGACAAATCGCGCGACGCTCGGACCTTGACAGCAAGCCTCTCAATCTGCCTCTCTAGAAGTATTTTAATATCTGTAATATCTCATCTTTATTGCGATCCGTGTTTAACAACAGGGAGTCATCGGAGGAACTGGAAAACATTCAGTCAGTGCTTGTGTTGTGCTGGACCGTTCTCGCAGAGTTCCAATAGAACGTGCGCTCAAAGTTACTTGGAATGTTACATTTTTTGAATGTTGCAACTTACTTCGGAATGTTCCGAGACATTCAAATGTTACGTTCGATGTTTGAAGAGTGAATGTTTCCTTAAACTTGGCATAACCACGAAAAAACACGGTAACACTTTACAATAAGTTTCACTAGTGTTAAAATAAAATATAAAATATAATAGCTCACATTTTGAGATTAAAAGGCTCTTTCATTTCATTCTTTGGCAAAAACAAACATTTTCTCGAGTTTTTCCTCTTTAAAACTGCAGTGAATAAAACACGCTTTGAAATCGCTGCTGTTTCTGACGTCACAATCAGATCAACGTGTGATCGTCAACCAGTGCATCTCTGAGTGAGTGAATTTGCATATTCATAGAACCACGCATACTAATTTAAGTTTATTTTTTAAAATAAAAACATTTAAATATGTCATTTTGGTGCTCAAAGATGAGTTTTAAGGGATACAGTGATTGAAGTTTTGTGTAAAGTCCGCAGATCGTCTTTTCTCCAGCGATGACGACGTGTGGAAACGGCGATAAACAGCTGCTGACGCTCGCGCTGATGTCCCGCGGCTCAAAACGAACCGTGCAATGAGAAGAGAACCTGTGAAAACAAGCGGAACCAATCACAAGTCTGAAAACAGCTCGAGAACATTTGTGCATGATGAGAAGCACGTGAGCTCTGACCAAACAAGCGAGGTCAGAAGGGGTAAACACAAAGCAAATCTGTGCGCTCTTTGTTTCATTGACCTCCTGGAATGTTCTGCTCTTTTAGCTGGTTAAAAATGACACTCGCTGTGCTCCGGTTTCTACGTTCGGAGAGCTATAGATGCTCAGAGCCTTCTTTCTTCTCCTTGTGACGTGACGTAACGCTGAATTAGGACGGGGTTTGATCTGGCCGGCTCTGGAAGGCGTTCTCCTCATTGATTGAGTGTTTGTACTGTACAGTTTTCAGGGTGAACGTGGGCAACGGTCGAGCGAGCGTGACCTCGACAGACCCCGCTTGCACCTCCATCCACACGGCCCGCTTTGTTTTGTCAACAGAACATTTCAACCAGTGCTGCCGTTTTAATGGAGACAGCAGAAACCCAGATGACAAAGAAGTTCAGAGGGTTTGTTACCGTTTCCATGCATTTTAATTTGGTAACACTTCACAATAAGATTCATTAGTTAATGTATTTAGAAACATGAACAAACAATGAGTAATTATGTATTAATATTAGTTCATAAAAATCCAGCTGTTCATGTCAGTTCACAGTGCATTAACTAAATACAACCTTTGATTTTAATAATGTGTTAGTAAATGTTCAAATTAATATGAACTAATGCTGATTGTTCAGTTTTAGTTCATGTTAATAAGGTTAACTAGAGATGCACCGATATGAAAATTATGGCCGATACCGATAACCGATAATTCTTTATATTTGACAGCCGATAACCGATATTGGTCGATTAATCTAAATCCACATTTTTATATAGTTTTCTGAGAGCCTGATTACAAAAACAAAACTCACACTATTAATATCCACGTCCCAAACACACACATAATGCTGCTGTGAAGCCGATATGACAGATTTGCGTACCGTAGTTTCCTTTTTAAAGTGATTCCAATCATATTTCATATTTCAACAGTGCACATCTGAAGGAAATAATTTATTAGCGGCGTTAATATAAATTAGCTATATTTTCTTATCGGGACGATAAACACAACATTAAAAATGTGCACGTATCGGCCGATACCGATAACCGATAATTCTTTATATTTGACAGCCGATAACCGATATATCGGCTGATTAATCTAAATCCAAATTTTTTATAGTTTTCTGAGAGCCTGATTACAAAAATAAAACTCACACCATTAATATCCACGTCCCAAACACACAATTATAATGCTGCTATGAAGCCGATATGACAGATTTGCGTACCGTAGTTTCCTTTTTAAAGTGATTCCAATCATATTTCATATTTCAACAGCGCACATCTGAAGGAAATAATTTATTTTTTAGCTGCATTAATATAAATTGGCTAAATTTTCTTATCGGGCCGATAACGATAACATTAAAAATGTGCACGTATCGGCTGATACCGATAACCGATAATTCTTTATATTTGACAGCCGATAACCGATATATTGGCCGATTAATCTAAATCCACATTTTTTATAATTTTCTGAGAGCCTGATTACAAAAACAAAACTCACACCATTAATATCCTCGTCCACAATTATAATGCTGCTATGAATCCGATATGACAGATTTGCGTACCGTAGTTTCCTTTTTAAAGTCATTCCAATCATATTTCATATTTCAACAGTGCACATCTGAAGGAAATAATTTATTAGCGGCGTTAATATAAATTGGCTAAATTTTCTTATCGGGTCGATAACGATAACATTAAAAATGTGCACGTATCCCCCGATACTGATATCTTTGCCGATATGTCACGCATCTATTTTAAATGTAATGGATTTCCACCTGCTAACGAACGTCTGATTAATCTCGTTAGCGCACACCTGTGTAAGCGCACTACATCTGCATGTCTGCTGGATACTGAGAGTGTGATTAGCAATGCTTAATAACCAGACTTATTTGAGACTCCATTATTTGACTTGTTCTCGTTGGGCTCCTCGTGTCGTATTTATGTTTT
Organism: Cyprinella venusta; assembly: GCA_038021265.1. Taxonomy (NCBI): domain Eukaryota; kingdom Metazoa; phylum Chordata; class Actinopteri; order Cypriniformes; family Leuciscidae; genus Cyprinella; species Cyprinella venusta. The sequence goes on along the minus strand of CM075876.1, from coordinate 33,162,762 downwards.
CCGGAGTGTAATGGGGTTTGGGATTATTAGATGCACATCAGATGCGGGTTTATTTATTGATGTGGGAAGCGACGCACATCCGACCGGCCTTGATTTTCGTCACTTGCACTGAAGTGTTTTAAAGCAGTTTATGCTTGTGGGCATACAGAGTTTTCCTATAATGGTAATTTGATTAATATCTGACATTTTAAAGCAAGCATGTCCAGATGGTCATGAAATATCAGTGTCTCTGAAGGGATTTCCACGTTGGGATGATGGTATGACGCGCATCTGTGAACGCTTGCCTTTGCTTACAGTGTGTGTGTGTGTGTGTGAGATGGTTCGCTAATCACGCTAGCAAACTAGCCTGCGGGGTTTTTACATGAGCGTTGTTAATCGTGATGCAGAAGTACAACCTTTATGTGTGTTCATTGCTCATTCTGTTTGACGTAGTGAACCTCCAGCTCTGTTTACCTTCATCTTTTCACATGTGAACTGGTGAATCATGAGCGTGAGCGAAAGTTCAGGCCGTTTCACGTTTCGTTGTTGCATCATTGACTCGTGTATGTTGTGATATATTAGATCTAATAAACCTCACAAATGAAATCATAGCATTTGAAACAGTTTATTGAAACTTTAGACAGAATAATTTTTTATTTTGAGCATTTTAAGGCTCAATTTTGTCCAAAAATATGCAATTTGCTGCAGATGCTAATTTTTAAATGGACAAAAAGTGATGAAATTCTGATGCTTATGTAAATAAATGAGATCTTTATAACAGAATAGCATGAAATGCATATAAATATCAATCATATGTCTTAGTAAGATGATATTATTATGATCAAAATATGTGGTGAAGAATACACTGTACAATAATACAAATAGGTACAAAATGTTATTTATTTAGATAAAATTAGGAAAATGTACATGCTTTATTGCTTAAAAAATTCAGATTGTTTTAATTTTTCTGAAAGAGTCTTTTCAAAGCTGCTTTTATATGATCAAAAAAATACTGTAAAATAGTGAAATATTATTCTAATGTAATTCATCAGTTTTCTATGTGAATATACAGTAAAGTGTAATTTATTCCTGTGATCAAAGCTGAATTTATCATCATTACTCCAGTCTTCAGTGTCACAAATCACTCTAATATGAGGATCTGATGATCAACAAACATTTATGATTATTATCAGTGTTAGAGACGGTCATATTTCTGTGGAAACTGTGATTAATTTTATCTCTCAGGATAAATAGACAGAAGATGTATTTAAAATACAATCTTTTGTAATATTATAAATTCATTTACGGACACTTTTGATCATTAATTAATTAATGCGTCCTTGATGAAATAAAGCATTCGTTTCACTTTGACTCCAAAGTTTTGAACGGTACTATTTATTTATATGTTAACAAAATTGTGTGTTAAAACAATTAATTTTAATGTCTAAATTGTGGTACGACAAATATTAATGACATACCCTCTATAAAATAATAATTCTGGCAGTAGAAATCATATTTATCTTTGAATTGTAAGGGTCAAATACAATCCCAAGTAGTTTCTAAATATTCAATTAGTCCTATTTAAAAATACGTTTGATTTATACCTACAGGTAAACTCGAATGATTAGAATATTGTTTAAAGGTTTTCATGTCTGTAAGCCATAATCATCACAATTATAACACATGAAGGCTTGAAATATCTCACTTTGCATGTAATGAGTCTATATAATATATTAGTTTCAGCTTTAAGTTGAATTACTGAAATAGGCAAGGCAAGTTTATTTATAGCTCATTTCATACACAGTGGCAATTCAAAGTGCTTTACATGGAAGAAATTAAAATAATCAAAAGAAATCTAAATCATTCATAAAAGAAATCATTCATAAAATATTAAACAGATTCAGTTCAGTTCAATGCAGTGTCAATGTTGCAGAGTTCATCAATTATTAAAAATATTAAATTCAGTTCAATAATAATTTCAATTTTGCAACATTCATAAAATGTGAAATTCAGTTCAATGATTCAAAAGTGCTTTACATGGAAGAAATTAAAATAATCAAAAGAAATCAGAATAATTAATACAGTTTAGAATAAAAAAAATCATAACAATAAAAATAAAATACAGTAAATAATTAAAACAAATGAAAAAAACTTTGAAAAAAAAAATAAATAAATAAACTTTTTGCACCATTCTGATTTTTCGAGTTTCACGTGTATCTTTTTCCAACTGAATATCCTGTAATGTACGTTTGTAAGGATATTATTGTTTATGATAATATTGCTCATTAGGAAATATTGTACACTATTCAGTATTATTTTTCTCTATAAATTTAACCAACACCATACAAGCATTGATTTCTTTTCAGACTCCAAAGTATTGAATGCTATGTTTAGAAAAGTATGATTTCATGTTAAGTGTAAAAATGATGAATATGAATGGCTATTAGACAGGAAGGAGTGTTCTTGAGTTTGAGACGAGTGTAAACGCGAGTCCTCTGACTCTGAAGAGCGCCGCTATTATTAGCACGAGAAGGCAAACGAGGACAGTCAGCGAGTCCATGTTTCTGTTCACATGATGAGCGGAGAGTCTCTCCTCAGACTGATGATTTGAGTCACGACTCGTGCGTTTGTAAGGAGGTCAGGCTCACTCGCAGGCAGCGCTTTTATACCAAACGAGTGATTTCATTTATTGTCAGTCCGCATTACTTCGTTACAAAGGCTGCCGATGACGTGTGTTCCCGGGCCAGCAGAACACAAGTGCTTTTGTGAGAGTGCCATGTTTGTTAGTTTGTCATCTAACCGCAGGAATCCCAGCGCTAGATCATGTTTTTAAAGGTTTTATAAAGCAACCGTTAGATTCAGGATCATAACCGGCATTGACGTCGTGTTTCTCACTATATAACAGTCTGTCGATGTGGCTTTTCCAATCACTGATTCATGAGCTTTTACTTTTGTCTCTTGGATGTTTGGTTATGTCTTTTTGTTTCAGGTTAATTGAAAGTCGCATTTATTTTTATACGTATTTTATGCTAAACTGATTGTTTTAAACGACAGAATCAGTGACGCAAACTGACGAGTTAAATTTCAATGTTCAATGTTGCAGAGATCATCAATTATTAAACCGATTCAATTCAGTTCAATGTTGATTTAATTCAGTTTGGTAACGATTCAAATGTTACAACATTCAAAACATATAAAACGGATTCAATTCAGTTCAATGTTGATTTAATTCAGTTTGGTAACGATTCAAATGTTACAACATTCAAAACATATAAAACGGATTCAATTCAGTTCAATGCAGTGTCAAGAGTTAATCACGACTTGTTTAGATTTGTGATTTGGATTGAAACTTGCCGGAACAGAAAGTTATTAAAGACATCGTTAAAATAGTCCGAGCGATGACAGCGGCTCAACCTTAAGATCATCAAGCGACGAGAACACTTTCTGTGCGCAAAAAACACACAAAAATAACGACTTTTCAACTATTTTAACAATGTCTTTAACCCCTCACCTTAACCCCTTAACCTAACTTTACTTCACTATATTACTATTAAATCCTAATCTAGTCATGACAAACTATATATCGTTGAAGAGGTCTAAGACTCCTAAATAGATATTTTAGGTCTGTTTCTTTCTTACAAATTATGAATGAACAGTAATATATGAATTTATGACGAGAGTGCGCCTCAAAAAATCTACGTCATTACAGGAGTTTCTTACCTTCGTCACAAAAAGTCGACGCACACACTTTTAATAATTGAAACTTTGGTTTTTAGTGCTAGAAGTTCATAATAAAACATAATTGGTATTTGTCAATAAAAAAACTTAAAATTTTATTTTAAAAAGCAAGGTAAGAAGTCCTCTAAAAAGTATAATATAATATATTATATATATATAAATATCATTTTTTTATTATTATTATATCACATATTTTAGTAGTTATCATAAATTAGGTGTCATTTGAAAGCTTACGAACTCAGAATTCATCCTATGAAAACCGTTTTGAAATTGGACGTTGCGTTACCATAGAAACGGTATTTTTGTATTATGAAAACCTTTTCTAATCTTGACAAAACACACATCGTCAGAAAGGTCTGAGTCTCAAGGTTCCATATTTAGTGACAGAAGTGATATTTGGATAGAAATGTATTAATTTGTTATGGCAAAATGCATACAATTAAATTCAATGGAATTCAATGGCACCCAGTGGCTATTTTTGGTACTACGCCTAAACAAAATCTCATGGGAACTTCAATTTTTGTGATATCAACTTCAAATTTGGAGCATAACTTAGTTAGATATATAGCTTTCATTTTATAGTAAAAAATATTTTGTAAATATTTTGTAAGTATTTTTGATTTACTGTAAATTATAACTTCGATAAGTTTTTCATACTTTAATTTTTTTGAAGTGCTTTCACTTTAGTAATAATCTGCTGATTGTTTTCTTTAAAACAAGACCAAACTTAGGTCTATATTCCAAAGCATTCTTGAATTACAACCATTGAAGTTTGTATAGTGCATTTTAAGGTCAATTATCAAAAAGGGGGGTGACAGGTAAAGGGTTAATAACTTTCTGTTCCGGCAAGTTTCATTTACAACAGAAGCCTATAGAGGAGTGAGACAGCTCTCAGATTTAATCACAAATATCTGAAGATGAAGGAAAGTCTGACGGGGTTGATCAACACGAGGGAGAGTCGTTACGGACAGAGTTCGCATGTTTAAACCCTAAATAACTTTGTGTACTTCAACAGTAACCTGCCACGGGTCTTATTTAAAACGAGACCACACTCAATTAAGCCTGTGCTCCCAAAATTAACATTTTTATGACAAATTCATTCCATTTTTGTCCACTTTGGACATTTTTTGAATGACGCACAGGGTTTAAATGATGGATGCTTTGATTGAAGACCCATATCACTCATTATAACCCAATCAGGAGAGAGCGTTTACTCTCTGTTCACTCCATCGTGTTCCATCAGGACACAAGCGACTCTTTGTCAACATGAAGAGAGGCCTCTCCGAATCTTATCTGAGCGTTGGAGAAGCAAACAACCTCGCACAGACCCACGAGCGCCTCGGCCGCGGCGTAGGCCATGCGTGTTCCTATCATACATGTCAAAACATTGAGCAACGCGGCCTCGGGTGGCCTTCAGTAAATCAGCCCCATGCATCATTAGACATTATTCTTAAAGCCGCAGTTGTGCTTTAAATCATTTCTCATGATGTTGCACATGACATTTATTTATAATATACTACAGTTTACATGCAATGCATCTGTGATCATGTGGTTTATTTATCCTCACATCACATTTTATGCATGTATGAGAAAATACTTTTACTTAAATATTTCACGTTAAATTCGGTTTGTTTTCTTTTTAGTAATTGTTTGTGAAATTTATCAGCAATTTAAATAAATCCTTCATGTTCCATATAAATAAAATACGTTTGATTAAAAATATTAATACATTTTCTTTTATTCACAATATTAAAAACTTTTTCTTGTGTTGATTTGTGCAAAGGGCTTGTTCTTTGAAAATAATATTTCTTAGTTTAATATCTTTTTAGTTTTAATAGAGCTCATGCAACTAATCTAATATGTAATTTCTGAATTCGGTTAATTTCTTGTAACTCAACTCAACTTTATTTGCACTTTCAAAACAAGTGGAACCAAAGTGCTGTACAAAAGGAATAACATAGAAAGTAATTTAAAGACATATGTAACAGAACTTTGTTTTTATACTATAATTTTAACCTGTTTGTGAAACTTAAATTTGACACCAGTGTTATTTTAGTATTTTGATATGCACTTGATATGATATTTTCAATATGAAAGGGTTTTTTAAAAATTAATATTAGTTCGTTTAGTCATTTAGTTTCTTTTTTATATGTTTTTGTTTTAAATATAGGTTATATTAATTTTATTTCTGTAAATTTAAATCCAAGTACCGAAAATGAGGAAAAAAAGAAAAAGAAAAATCTAATAATTAATTTCTGAATTCAATTAATTTCTTGTAACAGAACTTTGTTTTTATACTATAATTTTAACCTGTTTGTGAAACATAAATTTGACACCAGTGTTATTTTAGTATCTTTGAAATAATATGATTTTTTTTAATATGCACTTGATATGTTTTTTTTTTTTTAAATTACATTTAGTTAGTTTAGTCATTTAGTTTGTCTTTTTTCATACGTTTTTGTTTTACATATAGGTTATATTAATTTTATTTCTCTAAATTTTCATACATCAAGTTAAACTTAGAAATTTTGCTTCTGTAATTTGCTGAAATAAAATGCATTGTTTTTTTTTGTTTTGTTTTTTTGTTTTTTTTTTGTTTTTGTCCCAAGTACCAAAAATGAGTAAAAAAGAAAAAGAAAAAACTAATAATTAATTTCTGAATTCGGTAAACTTCTTGTAACAGAACTTTGTTTTTATACTATAATTTTAACCTGTTTGTGAAACATAAATTTGACATCAGTGTTATTTTAGAATCTTTGAAATAATATTGATATGTTTTTTTTTTCAATTAAATTTAGTTAATGTAGTCATTTAGTTTGTCTTTTTTTATAGATTTTTGTTTTAAATATGTCTAGGTTATATAAATTTCATTTCTGTAAATTTTCATACATCAAGTTAAACTTAGAAATTTTGCTTCTGTAATTTGCTGAAATAAAATACATTGTTTTTTTTTGTTTGTTTTTTTCCAAGTACCGAAAATGAGTTAATTTGACCTATAATAACCCTTTTGGACAGTTATTTCATCGAAAAGTTGATTCTGGTGACTGGCGTTGCAAGATATGAACCCATAAAAGCATCTTTCTGACCTTCTGTACAGACTGGAAGGGTTAAACCCTATACATTAACCAGCGCGCTCATGTAAAGAACACATGGTTGACAGATTGTCAGGTCATGCGCTTCAGGACACGTTTGACCTCAGCTAAGAGGTAACGCTGTGTTTGTAGAGGCTTTCTTGTGCTGATGGGACACATTTCTCCAGATATGACCCGGGACATGTTTTCTCTGCGGGTCAGAGGTCAGGGGTCGTGAACTAAACTGAGCAAATGTGCTGTCAGTGCAGATTCGCAGAAACATGGGTTAAAGACGGACGGGTGGATTAAACTGATCCATTTCTGTTCTGGGCGAGTTAATGGAAAAGCTGGTTTTGGTTTGACCGGTTAATGCACTCAAACTGAAGTCTAAATGTTTCACGTAAAGCTGATTAAAAGTGTTTTCAAATCATTCTAAAAATGACTTTAACACGTTTTACACCACTGAAATTATTTTTTATTATGTGAAACATTTATACTATAGAAAACATATATATATATTCTGTGTGTATAGCATTAAATGTTTATAACATAAAAAGTGTTTTAGACAGTTAACAGGCAGATTGACGAACTAAAGGAAAGAGATAACAGCGTATTTAGCTCAGTCTCGGCATCAGCTTTAATATTGTCCTATTGTGTGTCATGTTGTATCTTTAACATTTGTTAAAGGATAACTCAGAGCGAGTTCTGCATATGTTCATGACCTCTGACCTGTAGATAGTCACGTATGGCGATCGCCGTGTCCTCGTGTGAACTTAACCCCTTCAGTGCCGCCGCTGACATCACATGTTTAAAACAGTAATATCCTATACTAAACCTAAACTAGTATTAGGGATGGGACGGTTTGAAAATTTCATATCACGATTATAGTGTCCAAAATTATCGCGATTATCAATATTATCACGGTTTTCTTAAAATTAGATGGAAAATGTTCAAAAAGAACTGATGCTCACACTGAAAACATTTTAACAAGTTTTATTATTGAAAATCAACAAACAACAAATAAACAAGCAGCTGTATGCAGTTTTTTTTTAAAGCAAGATTCTATTCTATGGCATTTCCTTCTTTATAATGCACGTCGTCAATAGCAACGCATTATCACAGCGCACATCAATATCACAACAGACACGGGCTCGTTTAATTCAAATACAACTTGCCGGCCGTCTTGCGTCTCCAGTTTTTGATCGTTTTGAAAATGAAATCAGAGTTGATTTATTGTGATCATCTTGTCTGGACGATTGTTTTACTAAATGAATTTATAAACGGGTAAGATTTAAAACATTAGCTAAACTCATTATCAATTCAATAATTAAATCGGTGTAATACGTGATGCATCTATACATTACTACCCCTTAAAACGTCACTCTTAATAATAATCTTATTTGAAGATGTTCGTTCGTCGGCTCAAAGACACTTGCTGCAAAATTTTCTTCGCGGAAGCTTCACGTCTATTTTAAGTGAGTGACATAAAATGTTTAAACCCAAAACATTTCGTGCCCAATTGTTTCCCAGACCTAGTTTCGGTATTGAGGTCAAAGTTAACTTGCCTTGCAGCGGGTGATGGTTACACAAGAAGACGACTCGGCAGATTTTAAGTGTTTCTTTTGGACAGTGACTTTTTGTTCTGCAGACAGGGTGACTATCCTCGATCAAGTTTCCCTCAGGACTTTTGTAAAAGCTAACTATGACCACACCACAGATTTGGTCATCTTAAAAGGCTGAATCTCCCAAGCACGGTCACTGCCTTCCGCCATTCCTTCTCGAATAGTAAACATTGCGTGCAGCGCGCGGCTGCGTCAGACTGGCCGACAGGATTTACAGTGAGGTATTAAAATCGCGATAATCGAATACGGTTTTAATGATAATTAAATTTTAAGCGATAATACTAACCGTCAGTATATTTTATCGTGGTTTATCGCGAAACCGGTTATCGTCCCATCCCTAACTAGTATTGACCAAATCTACTTTACTTGAAAGCTTTCACTCTGTAGTTTTCACATTTGGTGATTGATTTTCAAAATAAATTACAGATGAGCTGTAATCTATCAAAGAGCAACACGGATATTTTCGTACTCCTAAGGCGTGTTCAGACCTTTATTTTGAAATATAGTGATGAACATGAAAATCATGAAGGAATGGTAGAAACTTCAGTTTGTTTTCATGCCATCCATAATTTATTTATTTGTTTATTTTCAAATAAAAATTTTAGAAAAAAAGTAATAAGGAAAAAGGATAGATTCACCATTTGTGATGCGGCAGCGAGCTATAGCGCACACGTGTGTTATTTTTATGTGATTATTGAGGTTGAATTCATATCAAAATATGGTAAACTTCCCTTACTACTTCTGAATGGGATGCCTACTTCATAAATTGTATGAAAATTGTGTAAATAATTGTTCGGATCACTCACAACACGAGTGATGGAGAGTCACACTCATTTTTTGAGATATCAACCAAACATGTGAAACTTGGCTTTGATTTTCTTGCAGTTTTAGTGTCCACCAGGTTTTGCAAAAATATATTTGATATAAAATATGAATAATTCAATTTTTACATTTTCATAAACTTAAACTTGTATGACTTTTGCTTTCTTAGTTTATTTCACTTCTATAAAAATCTGCCAAACGTCGTCTTTAAAACGAGACCAATCTTCCAGTGTTCTTCAGTTACAAGCGTTTCAGTTCGGATTGTGCATTTCCATGTTTAACAACCGCGCTGGAACACAGCGCTGACCTTTGACCCCAGTAAAGAGGCTTTCTCTTTTCACGGGCGCTCTGGGTCAACGACCCGGCGTTATTGACTCAATGATTTATAATATGATGTTAAAGATTTATGACATAGCGATATATGAATCATTTACTACTTAACATTATGTTTTCCATACATTGAATAAAGTAAACATTAGATAAAGTAATAATGTAGGTTTGAGTGTTAGTTATCAAACGAAAGACTAGATTTATACCGGTCAAAAGTTTGCAATAACTATGATTGTTTTTGTTATGCAACCCTTGCAATTTGTTTCATTTAACAGGGGCTTGTGGCAAAAGTGGCATTCAAATGAACAAAAATGTCTCCAAAATTCAAGTTATAAAGAGCAAAAATTGATTGACACATATGGGTCTGAAAATAACAGGCATCTGTGGCAAATCAAAATGAATAAAATGTCCAAAATTCAAGTTAAAAGGGCAAAAATTTATTGAAACACACTAGGGTGTGAAATTAACCCGACTTGTGGTAACAAATGAACTAAAATTAACAAAAATGTCCCCAAAAATATCAAATAAAATATAAACTTGTGACAAAAATGGCATTCAAATGAATAAAAATGCCTCCAAAATAATTAAATAAAACAAACTTGTGGCAAAAATGTCATTAAAATGAACAAAAATGTCTCCAAATTATCAAATAAAATATAAACTTGTGGCAAAAATGGCATTAAAATGAACAAAAATGTCCAAAATTGAAGTTATAAACAGCAAAAATTTATTGTAACATACTAAGGTCTGAAATTAACGGCGACTTGTGGTAAAAAATGAATCAAAATTAACAAAAATGTCCCCAAAATTATCAAATTAAATATAAATTTGTGACAAAAATGGCATTAAAATGAACAAAAATGTCCAAAATTGAAGTTATAAACAGCAAAAATTTATTGAAACACACTTGGGACTGAAATTAACGGCGACTTGTGGCAAAAAAAAAAAATGAATTAAAATCAACAAAAATGTCCCCAAAATTATCAAATAAAATATTAACTTGTGGCAAAAATGACATTAAAATGAACAAAAATGTCTCTTAAAATAATCAAATAAAATATAAACTCGCACTGATGAAGTTAATGTTATTAGTAATTATTTAAAAATGAATAGTTTTAAGTATCATCAACCAAACCCGAAGCACGGTTGATGCCAGGACAGTCTGACACAATATCAATATAAAACTCAAATATTGGTTGTTTTTATGACTGAATTCAGCGCATGTTGTCTCTAAATATGCTTCAGGTGATCTCATGTTCTGATGTGTGTGTGTTTGTGTGTGTGTTTGTGTGTGTGCTTGAACGCTGTAATCGACAGCAACCGTCACCATGGGAACGGCTGAATGATTATCCTCAGAGCCAGAGATGCGAGACGTGTCATTATGCAACAACTGCCAGTTTATATAAGGAAATATCATTTATTTATCAATGTGACGTGCAGGACATTAACATTGATTGAGCTCAGATGAAGGGAAAAGACAATCTTATCAAACATCACTGTATTAACGTGTGGACGGAGAGAACGTGGACGGCTTTGGGAGGAAGAGTAGGGAAGCGAGCTGAAGATATATGGAAGATCTATGTGTGTGTTGTTCTCTCCAGATCGGCTCTGTTCTCTTCATCCTCGTCCTCGGGTGAACTCGCAGACGGAGGAGGGGAACGAGGGAGGAATTACACTTCATCTGTGGATGAGTGAACGTCAGCGCCTCCCTGCTGAGAAAGCCTGAGGAGAGAGAGAGAGAGAGAGAAAACCTGGAGACCAAGGCCTTTCAGTATCTAAACTGATACAGAGGAAATTGTGTGTGTGTGTGTGTGTGTGTGTGTGTGTGAGTGTGTGTACAGTAAATTGACCATAGGTGTCAGTAAAGACATTTATAATGTTACAAAAGATTATGTTTCAGATAAATTCTGTTCTTTTGACCTTTCTATTCATCAAATAATCTCGAGAAATTAAATGTATCTCGGTTTCCACAGAAATATAAACCGATTTAAACACTGATAATAACCATAACTGTGTCTTGATCATCAGATCCTCATATTAGAGTGATTTGTGAAGGATCATGCGACACTGAAGACTGGAGTAATGATGATGAAAATCACAGGAATAAATTACACTTCACTGTATATTCACATAGAAAACTGACGATTTTCATTAGAATAATATTTTGTAATTTTAACTGTATTTTTTGATCAAATAAATGCAGCTTTGAGCAGAAGAGACTCTTTCAAAAACTGCATTCATTATATCATTACTCCAGTCTTCAGTGTCACATGATCCTCCAGAAATCACTCTAATATGAGGATCTGATGATCGAGACACATTTATGATTATTATCAGTGTTCAAACAGTCATTTTTCTGTGGAAACCGAGATACATTTTATTTCTCAGGATTGTTTGATGAATAGAAAGGTCAAAAGAACAGCATTTATCTGAAACATGGTCTTGTAACGCCAATTTTTGATAAACTTAACGCGTCCTCGATGAATAAAAAGTGATTTCGTCCTGTCCCCGAATATTAACTGAATCAAAACAACGGGGAAAATGTCTTATATCATCCACAAAATAAAGTATGCGAAGCGATTAAACCTGAATCGAAAAATACAATGAATGAATGAATAAATATACGTTTAAATCCGAACTAATTGTGCTTTTTATCTTTATTCTCCAAACCGAACGAGTCAATCCTCAAACAAGAGAAGGGATTCACAATGTGTGTGTGTGTGTGTGTGTGTGTGTGTGTGTCGAAGTCCTGCCAAGTTCAAACCTCACCGCTGCATGTTAATTACACCATTCCCAATCATTTTAATCCGCTCTTAAACAGCCTTTATTTAAAGAGCCGTTAAATCTATTATTAGAGTTAGTGCAGAACTGCAGAGGAATGTCCGAGACTGACCGGGAGCATTTCTGCGGATTTAATCATGAAAACATCTCGTCTTTGTTCCCCAGACCAGGATCTGTCGATGTTTCGTAATTGCAGTGTGTGTTTGTTGCGTAAGGAGGAAAGACACGCCGGTTTAATTATGAGGAGAAGCGGAGAACAGAGGCGACATTGAGATGTTAGTGTTGATCCTCAGACATGTTGAGGAACTCCTGAGGAGAGCGACATTTTCGCGCGTTTTGTGCTCGTCGAAGGGAACGCGACGTGGTTTCGAATTCGAGCTGCTGATCGTTGATTGGATCTTCTTTCCATACGTCATTGCTCATTTTCGTGTCTTTTCTCGCTTACTTTGTGCTCCGTTTGCACTTTACAATCATTTCTTTCGTTTAAATGTTATAATTCTGTTGGCTTGAGAAATCAACGTTAAAACTAGGGCTGTCAAAACGATTAATCGCGATTAATCGCATCCAAAATAAAAGTTTCTGTTTACATAATATATGTGGGGGCACTGTGTATAATTATTTTGTATATATATAAAAAACACACATGCATGTATATTTAAGAAAAAAATATTATTTACATATAAAATATTTATATTTATATATAATATAAATTATATATAAATCTATATACAGAATATACCTGAAAATATTTCTTAAATATATACAAGCATGTGTGTGTGTATTTATATATATATATATATATATATATATATATCTTATCTGTCTTTCTTTCTTCAGTCGAAAAGAAATGAAGGTTTTTGATGAAAACATTCCAGGATTTTCTCCGTATAATGGACTTCAATGGGGACCAAACGGTTCAAGGTCCAAAAGATAGTTTCAGCGCAGCTTCAAAGGGCTTTAAACGATTCCAGATGATGAATAAGGGTCTTATCAAGTGAAACGATCGCTCATTTAATAAATAAATAACAAAGTTTAAGTTTTATAAGCTCAAATGCTCGCCTTGCTCTGTTCTGTGATGCGCGTTCGTGACTCTCCTGTTCGAACACGTTTATCAACATGAACGAATCTTTTTTTGAGTCATGACTCGAGGGGTCCTACTGTAGATAAGACCCTTATTCATCATCTGGTGTCGTTTAAAGCCCTTTGAACAGTTTGCACTGAAACCGTTTGGACCCCATTGAAGTCCATTATATGGAGAAAATCCTGGAATGTTTTCATCAAAAACCTTCATTTCTTTTCAACTGAAGAAAGAAAGACGTGGACATCTTGGATGACATGGGGACGAGTAAATTATCAGCAAAATTTTTTTGGAAAGTGAACTACTCCTTTAATGCTAGCAATGTTAAAACCTGGGAATTCATGCTAGCAACATGCATAGATAGATAGATAGATAGATAGATAGATAGATAGATAGATAGATAGATAGATAGATAGATAGATAGATAGATAGATAGATAGATAGATCTGTCTATCCATTTGTCTGTTGATTGAAACGTATTCAAACTTTCTTGTCAGGCTTCATCAAACCAAAGTCAAAGGGTTTGTCTTGTGAACGTTTTGTATTTAGTAACTCTTACATGCACACAGCCTTGTAACAGCATGTAATATTTCTCTAAATGAATGCAAAATGCTCTAATTGTATACTGTTTTATGTGCTTGGGATTAACTGGGTGGCATTTTGAATGGTTTAGCTCAAGAGATTTAGATTTTATTCCCTCCCCGAAACTCAACAAAAGCTACTTTCACCTTTAGTCCAGTGGAAACATCACGCCGGCTCGACACAAACACAAGTAAAGTCCATCAAAACTTTTCATGTGACGGCTTAAACAGTGTAATCGAGACAGACAGAGGTGTGTGTGTGTGTGTGAGTGTGTGAGACCTGTAGAAGCCACTAGATGGCGCCATTAACCAGCAGATGATAAATATTAAATATTAAATAAGTAAGATGGAAAGAACAGCATTTATTGTCTCTGAATTATCGTGTGACGTCAAATAGTTTGTTTATGTTTTATATATTAGTAACTCATGCTTACTTTCACAGAAACAGTCAGACAAAAACATTTCAGGGAATGCAACTGATATGACTTTATTACTTTAGAATTTTATCTCATATTTCACTTGAAATAGTCTCTATAGAAATGTGTTTTATCTCTTTAACCATGTGAAGCCATGGTCACCTCGACTCAGAAATGATGGATCGACCCGTAATAACTCGGAGAATGATGGTGTTTATTTACACACAAGTGCGCCAAAAATCCAACAATCCAGCAGCGAAGAAATATATACAAGTAAACCGTCCCAAAAACTGTATTAACACACAAAAACAACAGCAGTACCAAAACAAAATAAAGCAAAAATATACAATTATACACAATATACAGATCCCAGCAACATCTAACACTAACCATTAACAATAAACCACAAAACAAGTCAACAATATGTTCATTCATAATCGATATCAGATCATTCATAAAATCGATATCAGATTTACACTCTTGCTTGCATCTTTTTAATAATTAAATCTTAATACTTTTTTAGATTGTAAAGTCAGTACGTAATAATGCATCATGCATCTTATTTAAAGACACAATATTTGCTGTTTTGATTTTGGGGTGCATTGAGAGATTAGTTTGGTGACAATTGTATCTCAATTTCGCATTATTATTATTGCTTTATGAGTTTTAGAGACATTTTAAATACTCTCCATTAATGGGAATACAGTTATTCTTATTCTAATAAATTAGTCACTTCATAATCAAAATATCTTAATAAAAATATATTTTTCCTTTTGATTTGGGGTAAAATATAACTAATTCTTGCTTTGTTTTTTTTAAATACATTGTGCAAAATCTTGAACAAAACAATTGGTAACGCTTTATTTGAAGTTGGCGTAGTTAATACATGCATATATATAGTAATAATTAGTGCATAATTTGAAGTAATTTACCCTAAACCAAACCCTAACCGTAACTATAGTAAGTTCATGCTTAATTAATATTACTCAGTGCTTATTTGAATAAGTGCAATGTAACAATGACACCTTAATATGAAGTGTAACCTTATATTTTAAGGTGTCACTGTTACAGTGTAATTATATTTAGTACTGAGTAATATTAAGCAACTACATGTATACTATAGGGTTAGAGTATGATTAGTGGCATGTAATTATGCATAATTTACTGTTATTACTATGGTCAGTGCATGTAACATATGTAACAAGGACACTGTCAAATAAAGTGTTATGAATTTCAAGCAAATAATATCTCATCTTCGTGAGATTCAGTCCTCTGCATAAATAAAGTGATCATGAGAGCTGATCCAGAGACGGGGACCGGAGCACACGGACACTGACCTCGTACACGGCGAAGACCACCATGTTCACGGGAAACGCTCGCAGACAGTTTATTCCCAGACTCTTGAAGAAAACCCCGAGGCCCTCGTTCCTCAGAGTCTCTGTGATGCAGTGGACGAGTCCTCGATATCTCCTGTCCATCTGGAGACGAGCTTTAATCACGTCCATCGGCGTCCCGACAGACCAGCCCGCCATTCCTGCGACTCCACCGGACAGCAGCACCACAGTCCAGTCTGACAACACAAACACAGACCGGATCAGACTAGAGTAAACCAGATCAGACTAAACCAGATCAGATCAGACTAAACCAGGTCAGACCAGACTAAACCAGATCAGACCAGACTAAACCGGGTCAGACTAAACCAGGTCAGACCAGACTAAACCAGATCAGGTCAGACTAAACCAGGTCAGACCAGACTAAACCAGACCAGACTAAACTGGGTCAGACCAGACTAAACCAGATCAGACTAAACCAGGTCAGACCAGACTAAACCAGATCAGACTAAACCAGGTCAGATCAGACTAAACTAGATCAGACTAAACCGGGTCAGACTAAACCAGGTCAGACCAGACTAAACCAGACCAGACTAAACTGGGTCAGACCAGACTAAACCAGGTCAGACCAGACTAAACCAGACCAGACTAAACCGGGTCAGACTAAACCAGGTCAGACCAGACTAAACCGGGTCAGACCAGACTAAACCAGGTCAGACCAGACTAAACCGGGTCAGACTAAACCAGGTCAGACCAGACTAAACCAGACCAGACTAAACTGGGTCAGACCAGACTAAACCAGGTCAGACCAGACTAAACCGGGTCAGACCAGACTAAACCAGGTCAGACCAGACTAAACTGGGTCAGACCAGACTAAACCAGATCAGACTAAACCAGGTCAGACCAGACTAAACCGGGTCAGACCAGACTAAACTGGGTCAGACTAAACCAGATCAGACTAAACCGGGTCAGACCAGACTAAACCAGTTCAGACCAGACTAAACCAGACCAGCCGGCCATTCCCACGACTCCACTGGACAGCAGGACCACACTCCACTCAACACAAACACCGAGACCAGATCAGACCAGACGGCCACTCTCTCAGTTTGACCCCCTTAGGAATTAACAGAGTGCGAGGAATGCTTCAGTTCACATAGAAAATTCAAACTAAAATGCTAAAACTTATAATGTTTACATGTGTATCTGAATGCACACTGACTGAACTGAACTGAATTGACTCGCTCATCTGCTCCATATAGAGCCATAAGCCCATCTAGAGTCATGAAATATCATGTATTTATCCACAAGAGGTCAGCAGAAACACTCAACGCAAGATATTTAGAGTTGAATTTAAAGGGTTATGCATGAAATTGTGAGTTACTTTAAATTTAAAGTTGAAAGAATGCGAGGAATGTGCTTAAATTACTATTCATTTATTTATTACTCAAATCTAGTAATTTAAAGGTAAATACAATAAAAATAACAAAAAAAAAAATTGCATTACAAAATAGATTTTTTTTATCGAATTGAAATAAAATAAGCTTTCTGGACAAAAAAAAATTAAGT
This sequence comes from Cyprinella venusta, assembly GCA_038021265.1. Lineage (NCBI taxonomy): Eukaryota > Metazoa > Chordata > Actinopteri > Cypriniformes > Leuciscidae > Cyprinella > Cyprinella venusta. The sequence continues at coordinate 33,145,447 of CM075876.1, read as the reverse complement.
GTAATTTTAAGGATTTCGGGACATTTGGACTCACGAGGGAAGGATGTGTAGAGGCCCTTGCACACGGAGTCCGAAATTTCGCACGTTTAAAAATAAATACGACCTCACGTTATATCGATCACGCTTGCACAACGCCTCCGAAACTTCATAAAAATAAATTAAAAATTAATCCATCATAAAAAAATCGTGTTCGATTTTCTGGGTTTTCTGCATCCATAGCTCAAGCAGTTCGAATGGTGTTTTGACAGTTCAGAGCCAGCGAATCACAAACACGGAAAAACGCATTCGAAAATGTCGGTCTCAGTGTGCAAGAGTGTGAGGGAAGGATGCTCGAGTGTGTAGTGTGCTCTCACCCGGCTCTGCCTGTCCCGCTGGCGTGAGTCGGGAACACAGTGTGTTGTAGGTCAGGAAGTACGTGGCGAACGAAGGCCCGTCTCTGAAGGCCAGGGGAAGCGCTCCTCTGTAAAGCCCCGAAACGCCCTCGTGTTTAGCGATGCTCAGCAAACAGTGGACCGGCCCGCTGTATCGGGGCTTACCGTGACTCAATCCACCGCGCCGGCTCTCGGTCTGACACTGCAGACGCACTTTCACCAGGTCGCCTGGTGACATCACAGAGATCTGAGGGAAAACACAATATTAGAAGACAATATAAATATAGTTTCAAAAATCGTAACAACGCAGCTGTAGTATAACGGCACAGAGGAAACTACAGTCAAACCAAAGTTTACTCGCACTTTGGGATCAGGGGGCGGAGATGGGTAGGATTAGGGGTGGGGTTAGGGATCAGGGGGTGGAGATTATAGGATTAGGGGTGGGGTTAGGGATCAGGGGGTGGAGATTATAGGATTAGGGGTGGGGTTAGGGATCAAGGGGGCGGAGATTGGTAGGATTAGGGGTGGGGTTAGGGATCAGGGGGGGTGGAGATTGGTAGGATTAGGGATCAGGGGGGCGGAGATTGGTAGGATTAGGGGTGGGGTTAGGGATCAGGGGGTGGAGATGGGTAGGATTAGGGGTGGGGTTAGGGATCAGGGGGCGGAGATGGGTAGGATTAGGGGTGGGGTTAGGGATCAGGGGGCGGAGATGGGTAGGATTAGGGGTGGGGTTAGGGATCAGGGGCAGAGATTGGTAGGATTAGGGGTGGGGTTAGGGATCAGGGGGTGGAGATGGGTAGGATTAGGGGTGGGGTTAGGGATCAAGGGGCGGAGATTGGTAGGATTAGGGATCAGGGGGGCGGAGATTGGTAGGATTAAGGATCAGGGGGCGGAGATTGGTAGGATTAGGGATCAGGGGGGCGGAGATTGGTAGGATTAAGGATCAGGGGGGCGGAGATTGGTAGGATTAGGGATCAGGGGGTGGAGATTGGTAGGATTAGGGGTGGGGTTAGGGATCAGGGGGTGGAGATTATAGGATTAGGGGTGGGGTTAGGGATCAAGGGGGCGGAGATTGGTAGGATTAGGGGTGGGGTTAGGGATCAGGGGGTGGAGATTATAGGATTAGGGGTGGGGTTAGGGATCAAGGGGGCGGAGATTGGTAGGATTAGGGGTGGGGTTAGGGATCAGGGGGTGGAGATTATAGGATTAGGGGTGGGGTTAGGGATCAGGGGGCGGAGATTGGTAGGATTAGGGATCAGGGGGGGGGGAATTTGGTAGGATTAGGGGTGGGGTTAGGGATCAGGGGGGCAGAGATTGGTAGGATTAGGGGTGGGGTTAACCCTAACCCTAATTACTGACAGAGTTTACATTTTGGAGGAACTATCCCTTTAAGCTCCTGGTGCTCTTCTTGACTGAAGAAGTTCGTCTGACCTGAGCCACACCGCCCGCCATGCCGGACAGGAAGATGTCCAGTTTGGAGTTGTGCGCGCCGGTCCCGCGGAGCCTAGCGAGACACTGGAGACAGTTCCGGTACGTGCCGAACACCACAGACGAGGTCATGGATATAGTGGTGATGGGCAAAGCCATTCCCTTAAAGAAGCCGTGAACCTGGAGCAAACACACCAGAGCAACATCCGGACGGAAATACACATCTCTGTTAGTATACGCAGAAACTTCAGCATTCATCAGCACTAGCAAACTATAGTCGTTGTAAAGCAGCGTCTGTTGCTCGTTAATATGCCATATAAGTAAAGTTGCTGATTACATGACAAAACTTGTAGTTAGTAACTGAATCTAGGTGACTTATTTAACTCTCTGGTAGTGCTCTTATGGAGCTTACCATAGTAATAACGGTAAATGATGCATAATTACATGCAACTCAACCAAATCCTAGTCATACTCAAACCCTATAGTATACACGTCTTAAATTAAATATATAATTACACGGTAACAATGACACCTTAAAATAAAGTGTAACCAATAACCAATGTGTAAAAAGACAAAAACAAAATTCCCAAAATTCAATTGAAATTAATTAAAAATGTAAAAAAAAACCTAATATTATCTGAAAGATACTTTAATAACAGGAATGACGTTAGGATGGTGCATTAAACATCGAACACAGATGTACATTTCTCACCCCTTCTTTCTTGAGGGTCATTACGACGCACTGCCAGATTCCCGTGAACTGTTTCTGAGTCTGGATCCGGACCTGTGCAGAAGTCCAACACACACTCATGTCTGGAGGACACGCTAAAACAGTAACAAGTGTGTGAAATCACTATGATTCATCTGTGAGGTTAAAGGCACAGTGTGTTTATTTCTTCTGCTGGACACAAAGGAAGATATTTGGAAGAATGTTTCAATCAAACAGATCTCAATCCCCATTGACTACCATAGTAGGAAAAATACATTCTATGGTAGTCAATGGGGAATGAGATCATTTTTGGGTGAACTAACCCTTTAAAGCGGCTGATTTCTCGGAAACATTAGTGATAATGTACAGATAGTACACAACTCAACTATATATATATACAGTATAATACATTGTTCCAGTGGTTTTTGGATATTTTAAGCCAAACAGTTCAACAGTGCAGGTGAGATGAGTTTACTTTGACCGTGTCCAGTGGATATCCGACCGCAACGCCACACGCTCCTGCAAAACAACAGATCATCAACGGGACCGCTCCGTATCGCCTTATGTAGCCTATTGGCAGCTGGAGCTGGTGGAGTTCCAGACACCTGGGTATGCATCATTGTCACGATTGCCTCTGCCAGGTTATGGCTGGGATCGGTGTGACCTTGTTTTTGGGTACAGGCTGTCTTTTCCTACAGGCTGGGGTGTGTCATCTAATTGAACACCTGTGCATTTGTGGTTTGGTGAACGAAGCTGTGCGTCACTGCATATTTGGTGGGTCTAGCGATCCACTACTGGTGTGTTCATCCGCTCGTGAGTGGTTCGTCTCTGTGGACTGTGGGGCAAATGCGCCCTAGACAGTACTGTTAGACTGCACCGTTTGTTCCAACCTACGGCGTGACTGTTTTCAGTTTGTTTGATATTTGTAGCTTTATGCTAATGTCGGTGGCTTGTGTCTCTGAGCCATCACTTAAAGTTTGACGTGCCAGTAATGATGTACCTTAGCCCCACCTTTTGTAATATTGCCACCAGCAGTCTGCTAATTGTCTCTTTTGTTTGTTTTTGTTTTCTGTGGTTTCATCTGTTTAAACGGTAGTCTTCCTTTTGTATCGTTTGTCCTTCAAACTATGTTTTGTTCTGTTTGTTTATAGCAGTTGGCTGCTCCAAAGTGTCTCCAGGCTTGAATGGCAATATAGGGTAGGACGGGTACAGTTGAGACACCTTAAATAACTTGCGTGCGCAGCCAGCAAAAGTTGTGATTTTTTGCTGTGCACATGCGTATTAGTGTCCTCTTTGATAGTGGGACATTTGATCAATGGACGTATCTCCGATCCAAAGATATTGGCAAAAGTTTTTTTTCTAAGGTGTTCACTTCACCACGCACACTCCACAATGAATAGCTTATTATCCTTATGTGAGTCAACAGTTTTTAGATATTTAAGATCATTATTGTTGCGAATATAAAGTATTTTGTATTCAGATCCACTCTTGTCCTTTGTGGTAACGAACCTGTGTGTCTTCTTAGGACATTTCCCCGTTCACATAACGGGGTGGCGTAGTCTGCTCTCTAATTTCTTTATTACATACATGAAGTTTAACTAACTTTTGACCCTAGTTCACCCGTCCCGCCACATACTGATAAATATAGGCTATTATTCCTTCCTTTAATGCAACAAGTTATGTTATATAGCCTACATTTTCTCATTGTCTCAAAAACAACTCACCGATCCCAAGAGCATTTAACATACATTATCACAAATCATAATTTCTAATACATAACTGAGAATTGAACAACCGTCTTTTTATCGCCTACCTCCCACTGATCCTGCGAGGAAGTCGGCGAAATGCATCGTTTAAACTGCTGTACCTGCCTATGACATTATTGCTGCTTGTGTCCTGATGGACACTTGTGTAATGCGCTGACATGATCGCGTAGAGGTCGCAGCAGATCTGCAGTCTGGCGAGTCCTTTTGTAACAGTTCCTCATTCTCACGTGGTTCAGCAGACAGATTCATGCATGTTCCGATTTAACAGCAATAATGAGAAACTTGCTTTTTATTACCGGTCGTGCATGTTAAATACGCTCAATTTCATCCTTCAACTTTATTTGACTTTAAAACTCGTCATTTTGTTATTTCTAACCACGCGAGCTCATTTCCATAACAGCTGATTCGTTGCATTGTTGCGCATTTGATGAATAAACCTTTATTTAATTAGTTACAGAATACAGACAGAGTGAATTCATTCGTACACGCATTGCACCATTCGCCTTTAGAACACATAAACACATGCTGATGCAACGCGGAAGAGAAATTACGAGTCCAACGAGTCTTTTTGACGTGAGTCTTTTCGAAAGATTCTATTGAATCGATTCGCAAAGCGTTCGCACGAAGTGCGCAAGCTTATAGACGAACTACGATCTAGAAAATATATCGACAACAATAGCAGTATACCACATATTCATTAATCTCAAAAAAGGAAACTTTTTGTTGATTAAAAACCAAATCAGCCGAGCGATTCACTGAAATGAACCGTCCGAACGAACCGACTCCCAAAACGCGAGCGCCACTACGGCGAGGGTGAGAGCATGAATATTAATTAGGCGACTTACTATGGCGAAGGATCGGCCTCTGAATATTAAAAACCTAGTGATGACGTATTTGTTAACCATCCAATAGGAATGAACTGACTGTGAATATTTACGGCACGCCTTCGCCCTAGCAAAGAGTCACCGGAGAGAGGAACAGGAATCTTTTTTTTTAAATCCGCGGGTGGCGATTGGGCGCGCACACACACCTCCTGTAGCCAGCCATCAGAAGCCCGGACACAAATAGACAGGGACGCCAGAGCAGGCTGTGGTCAAGCGAGCAGGTGAAATTTTCCACTTCGACCTGATTAGAGAGCTCGAGTTAAAGCAGAGCTCGTGCCCGACAGCGAGTTTCTCTCACAGGACAGGCCTGGGCACAGTAACTCATACACACACACACACACACACACACACACACACGCGTCTCTGAGCTCGTCTGGGGAAGCTTTCTGCCTGCTCGAAGCAGTGATGGACTTCCTTGCTGGCTGTTTAGGAGGTAAGATGCATCACTACTAGCACAGGAGACAGTCGAGTACATTCTTGTCATGTCTGTGGTGTGAATCAGTAGATTAAGACTCGGTTAAGCTCGTTAAGAGGGGCTGTTAACCCTCGTCCTGTGCGTGAGGGCTTGTGGCCAGCAAATGGGTCAAATTAGATAGACTTGTAATCAGATCCGGTCATTCACATAGTGTAAGTGCAGAAATTAATCATGCATGTGTATTAAGTTTAGTTTGAACTTCAGTAAGGATCGATTTATTCACGCATGCTGAATTATTTGTAGTGTGGCGGGATGCCACGTCAAACAGGACACGTGATGCACTTGAGTTTTTGTTTATTGTATTTCTGAAATGCCTAGTATTAAGATCTATGTAATGTGCTAAGGAGCTAATATAATTGAAGAATTAATATGCCGTCATCTATCTGTCTATAACTTAATATTTGTTTAGCTATCTAATCAAACAACAACAATACATGCAAGTATTGACCGTTACTTTATGTTGAAGTAGTTGACGTCACGTCGCTGCGTTCGAAGGAATGGAATGTTACATTGTGACTGATTGATTGTGACGTTCTAAATCTGGTTACAATGTCAACGTTCTACTGAAAGGCTGTTTACATTTAAACCTTTGATAAGATGATGTCACGTGTAATGTACAGTTTATAGCTGAACAAATATACACAAATTCAAGGAATCGATGTGTTTCATTTGCCACAACAAATAGCACATTCATTTTAAACGCTACTGTAATGTGAATGCATCATAAAGCGTTAGGGTTAGGGGCGTCTGTGGTGGGCTGAGCCTTCGGGGTCGTGGAGAACTGATTGTCTGAATACTTATGGCATAGTCCAAGTGAGAGCTTATGATTGATTTCTGAATGAATATGTAACCTACAAGCCTCCTTGAAGTCCTTCTATTCTCTTGTGCAAATAACAGACATGCTTGAAGTGCTGTGAAATGTTTCCCAGAAGATCCCAGAATAACCTGTCCATGTCCAGTTAAACTCCCGGCACACACACACACCCCTGCGTGAGCCAATCCAGCGGCGGGACGATGGGTGCGCCTTCATATCAGCTTGTGTTTCATTTCACAGAGCTTCTGAAGTTCACTATGTTTGTAAATGATGTGCAGATCATGTACGATATGGACGCTAGCACGGCTTTCTGAAGCTCAAACAGTACAGCGATGGCGCTCGCAACGCCAAGGTCATGGGTTCGATTCCCAGAGAAAGTCAGAACCTTGAACACATAAATGCATATAAATGTAAAACCTCTGTGAACGCGCAGTACACAAATCAGTGATAGAGAGTTCGACCAATCACAGCATTCGCTTCATTCCCCAAATAACAAGCAGGAATGTTTTGGTAAATGCATAAGGCCAATCGTAAAAAGAGACTGTAAATGGATGACGGTAATCGCTAGTAAACCGGTCGGGTGGATCATGTTGTACCTGTACTGATTACTGTGTTCTTGTTGTTTTTGGCCCAATGAAGAAATTAAAGATAGACGTACAGTGAATATGAGTTATTATCCTTGTTTTGGTTTGATTATGACCTGTGTTTATACTAAAATACTGCCTGGAATTCAGCCATAATTCAGATATCTATGTCGCTGTCAGTGTCCAGTCGTATTCCTTAATACTTTCAGCACAACATAATGTGCAGGTTAGCAAAGATTTTATATATATATATATATATTAGGGCTGTCAAAACGATTAATCGCATCCAAAATAAAAGTTTGTGTTTACATAATATATGTGGGTGTACTGTGTGTAATTATTATATATATATAAATACACACACATGCTTGTATATATTTAAGAAATATTTTCATGTATATTCTGTATATAGATTTATATATAATTTATATTATATATAAATATAAATATTTTATATATAAATAATATTTTTTCTTAAATATACATGCATGTGTGTTTTTTATATATATACAAAATAATTATACACAGTACACCCACATATATTATGTAAACAAACTTTTATTTTGGATGTGATTAATCGTTTGACAGCCCTAATATATATAAATATATGTGTGTGTGTGTGTGTGTGTTTTATGCATATATATATATATATATATATAATATTTATATAATATTTATAATATTAAGTGTGTGTGTATAAATATAATATAATTATAATAAATTAAAAAAATATAATATACTTCTATGTACACTGTAAAAAATGCTGGGTTGTTTTAACCCAATTTTGGATCAAATATGGACAAACCCAGCCATTTGGGTTACATTTTTAAATTACATTTTTAACCCAATGTTTGAGTTTGTCCATATTTAACCCAAAATTGGGTTAACACAACACAATTTTTTGTATATAAATGCATAAAAAAACATACAAGTTAATGTGTGTATATATATATACATATGTGTGTGTGTGTGTATATATATATATATATATATTTTATGTAATTGCATGCCATAAACACACACATATATTACAAATAAAATCTATTTAAACAAATAGCAAATTTGCACAGTTTTTTACTTAATTTAATGCTATATTTAATATTTTTTATGTGCACCAATAAAACGATACACAACACTAAACCGCTATTTACCCGCACATTTTTAAATATATTTTTAATATAAAATATTCCATGCACACTGAGACTTTCGTGACCGTGTGATTGATTCGGGTAAACGGACTGTAAATGAATCACATTTCCGATTGTGTTTTAATTTTCATAGCAGCAGCAAATATATAATGAACATCAGTAAACCCTGATGACGCGAGTGTGTAGTGAATGCTGCGTGCTGATTGGTCAGGCCTGGCTGATGCCTTTGGTTTTGATTACTGTGTGTGTGTGTGTGTGTGTGTGTGTGTGTGTGTGTGTGTGTGTGTGGTACTGAGAGTAACTCAAACCTCATGTGAGATTACCAGTCCAACAAGTGTGTTTCTAAAACACAGATCTGACTCTGTTGTCCATGAATAGCTGTGCTCATGACCAAAAATAAAAGTGTATATAATATATATATAACTATGTGTGTATTGTGTATAATTATTTTGTATATATAAATACACACATATACATGTATATATTTAAGAAATATGCATGTATATACTTTATACATCATATAATATTTTATATATAAATAACATTTTTCTTAAATATATATATGTGTGTATTACAAAATAATTATACACCGTACACACACACATATATTATGTAAACACAAACTTTAATTTTGGATCTGATTACTTGTTGCCCAGAGCTAATAGGTTCATAACATTGTTTGACATAAATATTCATTGTTTTGTCATGAATCCTCTAAACTCTTGTGTGTGTGTGTGTGTGTGTGTTCAGGAGCTGCCGGTGTTCTCGTCGGACATCCCTTCGACACGGTGAAGGTACGTCCCTACTGTTGACTCCTCAGAGCAAACGCTCATCATTGCTATTTCTGGCTGGCGTTAGGTTGTTGTCCGCCGTGACACTTTACTGGATCATATCCCTTTCTGAACCCTGTGACTTAAACATAAATCATTCTGTGAAAGCACATCATACCCACGGTGTGCTACTGGCTAAACACAGCCATGCTGATGACTTAGGGGGAATGTGTTGTGAAACGTAAATTGCCTTGTTTATATGTTGGGGGAAAAAATAAATATATATATATATATTAGGGCTGTGCAAAAGTTAATTGCGATTAATCGCATCCAAAATAAAAGTCTGTGTTTACATAATATATTTGTGTGTGCTGTATATAATTATTTTGTATATATAAATACACACACATGCATGTATATATTTAAGAATTATTTGCGCTTAAATTCTGTAAATATATATAAATACATAATCTATATTATATAAATATAAATATTTTATATATGAATAACACATTTTCTTAAATATATACATGCATGTGTGTGTATTTATATATACAAAATAATTATATACAGCACACACAAATATATTATGTAAACACAGACTTTTATTTTGGATGTGATTAATCGCAATTTATTTTTAGTATTAGTTATATAATTGTTATTTTTAGGATTATTGAGAGCCTTATTATAAACACAAAGTCTCACCACGTCCCAAAAACATCATAATGTTAATATTTTCCCAATAACAATTAAAATACTTTTATGAAGCTGATATGACAGATTTGCGCTGCACATGCTTTTTTTATCGGGCCGATAACTATGACATTACATTTATATATTTAAAAAAAAATATTTATTTATTTATTTATGTATTTATTTATATATATAAATATAATTTTTTATATATATTTATATATATATACACATACATTCATACATACATACATATACAGTGTATATACTGTAATAAATAAACATATTTATATAAATATAAATAATTAAATTATATATATATATATGTATATAATGTCTTATTCAATATTATAAATTCATTTAATGCATTATATCTAATGCAAATACATGTTGTTTTTAAAATTTTGATTATACAATATAATTATTAATACTGCTGTTAAATACCAAAAAAAAGTAAAACACTCTTTGCTTCATGTGTATATTTGTTTTAATTGTTCATGTATTATTATTATTATTAGTAGTAGTATTTGAAGCTTATTTTTATTTTTTATTTTTTTATTTTATATTTTATTTTTTATTACGGTCTACTTGCTTGTCATATTACCTTCTTTACAGGTTCATACATGCCTTTTTATCCAGTGACAGTAAGTTTGTTGTGGGATTTCTTCTTATAAAGTTTGAAACTCCAGCTTTTCCTACAACCCGCCGTGTTTGGAGTGCTCTGTGTTTTATCTGTTGTGATAAACACTGAAGGTGTGTGTGTGTGTGTGTAACCAGACTGTGTGTCCTGTAGGTTCGACTGCAGGTCCAGAGTGTGGATAAACCTCTTTACCGAGGAACCTTTCACTGTTTCCAGTCCATCATTCGGCAAGAGTCTGTGAGTCCACACTTACATTCACACTATAGATGATGTATGATGTATATATATATACACTTATACTTCCATTGTTCTGTTTACATGTTTGTGTAACACTAAGCTGAATAATGATAATGAATAATATAGTATCAGTCTCATATTTAATGCTGTGTTTTTTCACTGTGAAGCTGCTTTATAATATTATATATTTATATAGTTTTGATGTATAAAGTACTAAATGTGACTATAAGGCATATATATTAAGATATTATACACATTTACTTTATGATTATCTGTAAAGCTGCGTGTTTTTTCACTATACAGTACATATTAAGAAATTAACATTTTTATTAAAAAAGGATGCATTAAAATGATAATAATCATAAATGTTTGTTGAGCATCAGATCCTCATATCAGAGTGATTTGTGTGAAGGATCATGTGACACTGAAGACTGGAGTAATGATGATAAATTCAGCTTTGATCACAGGAATAAATTACACTTTACTGTATATTCAGCTTTTTACGTCTAAATAATATTTCATAATTTGACAATTTTATTGTATTTTTGATCAAATTAAAGCAGCCTTGCTGTGTTATTAAAAGTAAACAAAAACCTCTCTTACCGAACACAAACTATTGTACAGTAGTGTATATATAAATTAAATGTATTATTATATTACTCAGGAATTATTCAGTATATTTGAGTGAAATAAGAAGCTCCATATGAGTAACGTTTTCCCACTTGTTCACTCTGACACCAAAACCCAAATCTGTGTGTGAGAACATGTTCAAATCTAGGTCACATTCGACTGCGGTGGAAAAAGCACAGCCGCAACATTCACCTTTATTTCTACAGTACAAATGCTCTCAAAGCAGATTCACAGTAATTAACAGGAAAAAACAGCTTCAACCTTCACAAGACTGTATGAGAGTTATTCAAATTCTGCTGTAAAAAGACAATCATGTCATTGAGTTTCCCAGAGAGTGTGTGTCGGCCCACATCTGGGACATGTGGACTCGCACCGCAAAAAAGGCTTTTCTTACTCAGCATTTCTGTCCTGTTTCCAGTCCAAATATCGAAACATTCTTAAATCAAGATGAGGAAAATGTCATAAGGTATTAAGTCTTGTTTTCTAGGGCGAGAAATCAAATTGAAGTGAGTTTGTTTGTTTGTTTTTTTTCTTAAAACAAGCTAAATTATCTACCAGTGCGGTCCGAAAAATGATCTTAATTCAAACGGAAACAAGATTATTTTTCTAACCCCATTGTCAGATCATTTTGCTTGCTTTGCTTGCTTGCTCCCCAGAAAACAAGACATAATATCGTTTGATATTTCTCTACCTTAGTAAATCCATCTTGATTTAAAGGACAAGTTCGGTCTTTTACAATTAAAGCCCTGTTTTAAGATCGTCCCTGATGAAATAGAATAGTTAAGATTGTTTTTGAGACAAATGCTCCTGTCACGAGAATTTTTAAATTCTGTATTAGTACCCCCCCACCTTTATAATGAAAGCATAGGTGCACTCGAACAATCATTCATAAAAATGCATAAAACTTTAGTTTACAAAGACGTGAAACTCACCGAGTGGTCTAGGGTGTTCACTGATATGCCCACACAAAAATCGCTGCAAAAGATGCTTTCCAACAGGTTTTATCGTAGTTTATGTCCAAGTCCATGTTACTTCCTATTTTCGGTTGAAGTCCACAATAGTCAATTGTCGAGTTCACATGCGCGATCCTTAGTTATCTAGTTACCAATGATCGCGCATGTGAACTCGACAATACTCGACAGAACTCGCGCATGTGAAACTCTATACTGTTAAAAGCGCCGTGACGTTATGCTCGCCCTGTCCCGCAGGTGTCTGGCCTTTATAAGGGCATTGGTTCGCCCATGATGGGTCTGACCTTCATCAACGCCATCGTCTTCGGCGTGCAGGGCAACACCATGCGCAGGTTGGGAGAAGACACGCCCCTGAACCAGTTCCTCGCCGGCGCGGCGGCCGGCACCATCCAGTGCGTGATCTGCTGCCCGATGGAGCTGGCCAAAACCCGGATGCAGATGCAAGGGACGGGCGAGAAGAAGTCGTCCTCGCGGAAAGTCTATAAAAACTCTTTGGATTGCCTCGCTCGCATCTACCAGCGCGAGGGAATACGCGGCGTCAACCGAGGAATGGTCACGACTCTAATCCGCGAGACGCCAGGATTCGGCGTTTACTTCCTAGCGTACGACCTCCTGACGCGCTCGCTCGGCTGCGAACCGGAGGATCCGTATATGATTCCCAAACTCCTGTTCGCCGGCGGGATGTCGGGAATCGCGTCTTGGCTTTCCACGTATCCCGTGGACGTGATTAAATCCCGGCTCCAGGCCGACGGCGTCGGCGGGAAGTTCCAGTACAGCAGCATCATGGACTGCACGAGGAAGAGCATCCAGCGCGAGGGCTGGCGAGTTTTCACTCGCGGACTGACTTCCACTCTCCTCCGGGCTTTCCCGGTCAACGCGGCAACGTTCGCCACGGTCACCCTCTTCCTTTTGTACGTACGCTCGGACGACGCCCCTAAAGATTGCGAGACGGCCCCTCATCACGCGCCGATACAAACGCAGCCGTCCAGTCTGTGAGTAACTTCATCTTCACTCTCATCTTTGACTTGGTCTTGAAGTAGAGCACTTGTTGAATGATGGCTGTTACTAATCGAACAGTTCTGTCCACTGTTAGCGCAATCGCACAACCCTGTGAAATGACTTGAGCTCTGCATTTGTAAATATATTTTTTTATATATATTTAAGAATCGTTCCCTGTTTCTGCCTTACGAGAACGGCTGAAAGTAAGAGTCCGACGTCTGAAAGTCTGTCGCTACCTTTGGTTTTTTTTCCTTGGCAGAACTAGAAAAACTTGCTTTGAATTGGGTATTGTTTTGCTGCGTTGAAGGTCTGGACTTAACTTTAGTCTGGTCGGACCGCATTTTTAGGTCCATGCGAGTGAAAGTAAGACTGTAATGGCTTAGGTCATAGTGTAATTCGCCATTTCATGTTTTTTGGTTGACTTTCATCTCATTGTACTCTCAACCCCACCTAGACATTGACAAATGTGATTCTGTCACTGGGGAATTTAGTCTTTGTTATGATGACGTTTTCATTCTTTTAGTTATTCTTTTACTCTTTTTAGTTGAGGCTGCTGGTGAAATTGCCTGCAAGGTTGCGATATCTTGGCCCAGAGTTAAACTGATCTCATCTTGTGCAATGAATATGGTAGACACACACCCAGTTATGTTTGCTAATCTTAGCCCAAAGTTATTGTTGTCTACTTGAATTGTATTAACTTAAAAGGAAGGGCAACGATTAATCGTTAGCAAAATAAAAGTTTGTGTTTACATAATAAATGTGTGTGTAGTGTGTATAATTAATTTGTATATATAAATACCCACACATGCATGTATATATTTAAGAAAAATGTGTTATTAATATGTCACATATTTATATATAATATTAATTATGTATAAATGTATATACATGCAAATATTTCTTAAATATATACATGCATGTGTGTATTTATATATACAAATTAATTATACACACTACATACACATACATTATGTAAACACAAACTTTTATTTTGCTAACGATTAATCGCGATTAATCGTTGCCCATCCCTTGCGTCTCCTCCCCATGGTTTATAATGTGTGATCTACAAAATGACTGCAATATTTGCATGTTTTCTGTAACTTATTAAATTGTTGGGATATCTGGCCCAGTGTAACCATCTATACTGCTATTACTATGGAAAACAAACTGCTGTGTTTTAAGTCACGTCTTTTGATTGACGGAAATATGTCGGTTGTTTCTGATTTATAATGTAAAATCGATATATATTTTATGGTTGTATGTATATACAGAGGATTGAATTTTCTCTGCATATTGAAAGGAGTGTAAATATGTCCGACTAAAACATGCGATTGGAAAAGAAGCGTATAGAACGGCTTTTAAAGGAATGCTGCTCTTTTTGTAACGGTAATGGATTGTATTAAATGTAAATATGTAGCGTTTGATAAAAAGGGACGTTTATAGAGAGAGATGCTTTGAAAACGTAATATGTGTGATATCTTCTGTGAGAAATGTAAATAACTTGTTTTTGAGTTGCAGAAGTGTTGAAATGATTTTAATTTGAATAGTTGTAGATTTTTCTTTTTTCCAGTTTGTCGTCACTGCTGAAGAGATGGTCACATGTTTGTCCTATTTTTGTATGAAATGCTGCTCTTATTTGAAATGTGGTTGGCCTGAAACAATTTTTCAATTGCTTTTGGTCAGATAAAATAAAATGTGAAAATAAACGGGATAACTGATGTCATGTTTTTTTTTGTCTTCATATATAAGTTGTTCCTATATATTCTAATGTGATGAACAAGAATAAGATTTGTGATTGAAAAGCATTTTCTTTTATTTTGGTTTTAACATTCAAAACTTCAATCTTGAGTGTTTGTGTAATGTTCTTGTTCAATCACATTTGGGTCGAAGACGAAAAGTGTTTTTCAAGAATCAAAATTTCTTCATGCGTTAAAATATCTTGAATGTAACTCGACACCCTTGCCTCATTTAGTATGCGCAGTTCTATGAATATGCAAATGAGCCCCGCCTCCACCCACTCACTCAAAGATCCACTAGTTGATGATCACACATTGATCTGATTGGTTACAAGGTCGTTTGTGACGTCAGAAACACCAGTGATTTCAAACTGAGACCGTCTTTGGTTCACTGCAGTTTTAAGCAGAAAATTTGTTGTCGACTTATGTTCTTAAACATGGTTTGTCTTAAAGCGTATTAAAAACACCAGATAGACACATAAACAACATTAAACACTTGGTTTTCACCACAGGGGGACTTCAAATCTCTATACTTTTTAACACTATCCTTAAAACCACTAGATTTTACCCATTTGTCAGTGAGAAGTTTGTGTAAGATAGTGAAAATCATTTCAAAATATATTAATTTAATATGATCACATTCTTTTATATCAATTTTAAAAACTACAGGTCAGAATAAGTATATTTTTACATATATATATATATATATATATAATTACTCTGAATAACGTTTTACCAAAAAGAGATAACTGCAATGTTTTTATTATTAGTCTGTATCATCCAATTAGTTTTAATACTATTTCTGGGTAAATGACGGCAGTGGCGGATGTTAAAAATTATAAGCGTTTTATTTTTCTGTTCTGATGCTCCCTGCCATGCTTGCTTAGCTTTTGCTCAGCCACAAAAAGTGACTCCTTTTAGCTATATTTATGAATACTTTTTCTTTGCCAACATAAATTACATTATCAGGGTGGGTATTTTGGGTGAAGAATCCAATCTATGGCCTCTCTATTTGTGGGCATCTCAAACAAATCAATAAAATAAATACAACCATACAAAAATGCATTGAAAGAGTAAAATTTATTAAGTTTTGCACATAAGTGCTAACCCAGACGGTAACACAAATCTGGTACGTGTGGATTCCACAACACAATAAAAATGTGCAATAATCAAATATGTAAGAGCAATAAATGATAACAGACTGACTTAATTATTTTAGAACGGCTGCTTGTTTCTTTTAAAATGAATGACCTCTTACTGCATGTTCAGGTTATTTCAATACAAAAAAAAAAAAAAACAGCAAGCCACAGTCCTTGTAATATAACACAGCCAACATGTATTTGAAATTGCCAAGAAAACAAATAATACTTTTTTTGTACAGAAAGTTAAATTTTACGCGGACACCGAAATTCGTGGCCATTTATGGTTTGACTAATATTCTCAAATAAGGTGTATTTGTAGATGTGCTAATCTTAAAACAAGTGAACGAACAAATCTAGGTACTCAAGACCGAACGTTACTCGTCCAGGGATTTCTTCCCAGGTACTCCATCTCTTGTTTTAGCACGCAGTTTGTTTACTTGAGATTCTGCGATGTCTGCGCGCTCTTCCGCCTCTTCCAGCTCGTGCTGGAGTTTTCGTAATTTAGCCAAGTTGGCATTAGCCTGTTCCTCGGCTTCCTCGGCAGAGCGCTTGTACGACTTTACCTTCAGTTGCAGCTTGTCCACCAAGTCCTGCAGCCTTGCCAAGTTCTTGCGGTCCTCGTCTGTCTGATAAGTCAGCTCCTTAATGCGTCGATCATACTTTCTCACACCTTTAATGGCCTCGGAGCCTCGCTTTTGCTCTGCGTCCAACTCATTCTCAAGGTCACGGATACGTGCCTCCATTTTCTGTAGCTGCTTCTTCCCTCCTTTCATGGCGACTTGCTCGGCTTCATCGAGGCGGTGCTGTAAGTCCTTAATGGTCTGTTCCATGTTCTTTTTCATCCTTTCTAGGTGTGCACTGGTGTCTTGCTCCTTCTTCAACTCCTCGGCCATCATAGCGGCGTCAGTGATGGCTTTTTTCGCCTTTTCATCTGCATTGCGGTTCTCTTGCACCAGCTCCTCCATTTCATTTTGCAGCTGAAGCAGATCTGATTCTTGCTTCTTCTTTTGGTTGATGAGGCTAGTGTTTTGGGAGTGCAAGAGTTGCATCCTCTCAGTTGCTTCAGTCAGTTCTTGCTCTGCTAGTTTGCGAACCCTCTCAGTCTGTTCCAGCACGGCTCTCAGCTCTTCTAGTTCTGCTTGGATCAGGTTGTTCCTCCGCTCTAACAGGGCAATGTTTTCTTTGAGATCGTCATTGCTGTGAAGGGTGTCGTCCATCTGGAGTTGAGTGTCTTTTAGGCAAGACTGGACCATCTTCAGCTGCTTCTGGGCATCAGATGCCTGTCTGTTGGCCTGGCTCAGTTGGATTTCCATTTCATTAAGGTCTCCCTCCATCTTCTTTTTTACTCTCAAGGCTTCGTTACGGCTTCTCGTCTCTGCCTCGAGAGAAGCCTGCAAGGACTCAACCATGCGTTGGTAGTTTCTTTTAGCTTGTTCCATTTCCTCATCCTTCTCAGCCATCTTACGCTCCACATCTGCCTTCATCTGGTTGAACTCCAGCTGAGCTCGTAGGATCTTACCCTCCTCGTGCTCAATCGAAGCATCGGCTTCTTCCAGTGCGGACTGCAACTCGGCTTTCTCCTGTTCCAACTGTTTCCTCAGTTTTTCTAACTCGTGGACACTCTTTCGTCCTTCCCCCACTTGATCCGTCAAGTCAGAGATTTCCTCCTGTAGATTCTTGTTTTCCCTCTTGATGGTCTCAAGGTGATCCAGAGTTTCTTCATAGGAATTCTTTAGCTTAAAGAGCTCGGTGCTCAAGCTGCGAGCTTCCTTCTGCGCTGCCTCAAGCTCACATTGTGACTCTTCATACTTCTGCTTACACTCTGCTATGACTTTGTCGAATGACTTCTGTTTTTTGTCCAGGGCGGCAGACGCCGCATTTGACCGTTCGAGGTCTAGCATCAGATCTTCGATCTCATTTTGTAGCCGATGTTTTGTTTTCTCAAGAGAAGAACACTTTGCGTTCACTGCTTCCACTGCGTCCTCTGCTTCTTGCAATTTTTGAACAAGTTTCTTTTTGGCTTCCTCCAGTTCCTCAGTCTTCTGAATCCCATCAGTCTCATACCTCGCCCTCCACGTTGCTACCTCTGTGTTGGCCTTCGATAAGGCTCGTTGGAGCTCAGCTTTTGCTTCTTGTTCCTCTTCGAATTGCTCTCTTAGCAAGTCACAATCGTGACGGGCTGACTGGACAGCGTGAGCGAGAGCATTTTTTGCCTTCACCTCTTCCTCAAGTTGCCTCCTCAGATCTTCAAGTTGCTGTGTGTAGGAAGTCTTTCCTCTAGTGAGTTGGGAAATCAGACATTCCTTCTCCTCCATTTGTCGTCCAAGTTCCCCATTCTCAGTCAGCAGCTTGGCTTTCTGGGTAGACAAGTCATTAAGAGCTCTCTGGGCTTCTTCAGACTTCGACCTGTGCTCATTCATCTGATCTTCCAGTGAACGGCACATCTTTTCAAGATTCACCTTGGCCTTTACAACGCTCTCCATGTTTGAGGAAAGGTCATCCAATTCCAGCTTCAATTCCACTTTGTCTTTCTCTAACTTTTGTTTTACCCTTTGCAAATTGTCGATCTGTTCCCCTAGTTCAGCAACACTGTCTGCATGCTTCTTCCGAAGAGAGGCGGTAGTGGTCTCATGCTGGAGGGTGGATTCCTCGAGGTCCCGCCGTAACCTCTGAAACTCAGCCTCCCTTTTTTTACTGAGTTCCACCTGAACAGATGTCGCCCCACCTGCCTCCTCCAGGCGCTCGCTGATGTCCTCCAGTTCTCGGGAAATATCGGATCGCTGTTTCTCCACCTTCGCACGAGCCGCACGTTCCGCGTCCAGCTCCTCCTCCAGTTCTTCGATTCGAGCTTGATTTTCTTTTAATTTTTTCTGCAACTGCGCTGAAGCCGTCTGCTCATCTTCAATCTTTCCGTTCAGCTGATTCATTTCAAAGTCTTTCTTTTTAAGTTTTTCCTCTAGCTGCTGTTTGTCATTCTCCAAGTCCATTACATTCTCCTGAGTCAGTTTTACATCTCCTTCCAGTTTTCTCTTGCTGCGCTCCAAGTCCATCCTAACTTTCTTTTCCTGTTCCAGTGAGCCCTCAAGGTCATCCACCTGTTGCTCAAGCTTAGCTTTAGCTTTCGTCAATGCATTGACTTTGTCCTCCTCACTTTGAAGGTCATCCAGTGTTTGCTGGTGAGCTTCTTGTAGAGCTTTTTTCTCTTTGGTGAGTTTCATTATGTTTTCATCAAGGGATGCCATTTCCTCAGTCAGATTCTTTACTTTGTTCTCAGTGGCATGTTTTTCCTTTTCCACCTTGGCCAGTGTCAACTCCAGGTCATCTATATCTCTCTTGAGCTCTGAACATTCATCCTCCAACTTGCGTTTCTTAGCCGTGAGGTCTGCATTTACCTCTTCCTCGTCATCTATACGTTCTGACAGCTCTTTGACTTTGGCTTCCAGCTGGATCTTGCTTTTTATGAGCTGTTCGCATCGTTCCTCGGCATCAGTTAGGGTGTCTTGCTCAGATTGCAGCTGAAGGAACAAGTCATTCTTCTCTTGGAGCAGACTGACCATTTTCTCTTCTAACTCTTTCCTCCTGGCCTCAGATTTCTCCAAAGCTTCCTTTAACTTATTGAATTCGTCTTTCATGTTTGCCATCTCCTTTTCAGACTCGGCACTCTTCAGCAAGGGTTTGATCTTAAAGAATAGTTTCATCCACGGCCAGTTTTTCACACCGAGGAAGGAACGAAGGTTCCACTGAATGACCATGAGGGCATCTCTGCGCTCCACCAGTTTCTGGTACTCGGCTCTCATCAGTAATCCACGAGTGTAAGCTTGGATCCCAGTGAGGATACGAGCGAGTTGGTCATCTCGCATCTCCTCTAAGGTACCGAGCAGGCCAGCTTTAAAAAAGACTTTTGTGTTCCCAAATTTGTATTGGGTGTGGTCAATGTCTAGTGACCCCAGTAGCTTCTCGGCACTCTTCTTGTTCTCAAGGAACTGGCCTTCTGGGATGGCAGATGCATTTAGGATTCTGTACCTCTGTTTGAAATCCCCATAGAGGATTCTGTTTGGGAATCCTTTTCTGCAAATCCTAATACCCTCCAGTACACCGTTGCAGCGAAGCTGGTGCATGACCAGACAGTTGTCCATGATTCCAGGAATCTTGCTCTCATTTGGAATCAAACAGCGAACAAAGTGTGGGTGTGTGGTCTTCAGGTTGGTCATTAATTTGTTGAGGTTTTCTCTGTGCAGGGCAGACACTGTCTGAAAAGAGGACCCCTTCTTCTTGGCTCCTTTCCCACCTGACTTTTCAGATGCATCTCCTGCATAACTTGAGAATAGAAGACTCAACAACTTCAAAGAAGACTTCTGATAGAGCCCAACCACTGTTTCGTTCAATGGGTCTCTGTTTTTCACCAGCCAGCCGCTTATATTATAGTCAACAGTACCTGCATAATGGGCTAAGGCAAAGTGCGCCTCTGCCTTTCCCTTCACAACTCGTGGCTTCTGGAAAATGTTTGTCTTGCCCAGGTGGTTGTCATACAGCTTTGCTTTGAAAGTCTGATCGCTGGCCTTTGGAAACATGCACTCTTCCTCCAGAATGGACATGATCCCTAGGGGTTTCTCAATCAGTTCGATGCAAGCTTGCAAATCCATCCCGAAGTCAATGAACTCCCAGTCAATTCCCTCTTTTTTATACTCCTCTTGTTCCAGGACGAACATGTGGTGATTGAAAAACTGTTGCAGCTTCTCATTTGTAAAATTGATGCAGAGTTGTTCAAACGTGTTGAAATCAAAGATCTCAAAGCCTGCTATGTCTAGCACACCAATGAAATGCTGGCGATGTTGCTTGGTGTCAAGGGATTGGTTGATTCTTACCACCATCCAGTTGAACATTTTCTCATACACAGACTTTGCCAGTGCACCAATAGAGTAATAGACTTGGTCCACGCTCTGTCCTTTAGTAACATACTCATTGCCCACCTTGACCCTTGGATGGCAGAGTCCTTTGAGAAGGTCAGCAGAGTTCAGCCCCATTAGGTAAGCTGCCTTATCTGCATCTTCAGTACCGTCAGGCTCTGCCTGCTCTTCACGCTGTTTCTGCTTGAATTTCAGATTGCCGTAGTGCATGATGGCACCCGTCAGCTTGTAGACGCCCATCTTTTCTTCAGATGTGAAGCCAAGGACGTCAAACGCCTGGTCAGTAGCAATCAGCTCCTCGTTGTCATTGATGGATGCGACGGTTACTTCTCCTTGGGAGATGTAAGAGTAGTCATACGGATTATTAGTTATCAACAGCATGTCCAGCAATTCAGGCTTTTCATTGGACAGTATTTGGAAGAAAATATGGTAGTTCCTCTCGGACTTCAGCTGAAAGGTCACCCGAGACTTCTCCAGCAGGTATGTTTCGACGTCAGCCGAGGCGAGTTTACCGCTCGTCCCGAAATGAATGCGGATGAATTTCCCAAAGCGAGATGAGTTGTCATTTCGGACTGTTTTAGCATTGCCAAAAGCCTCCAGTGCGGGATTGGCCTGAATAATCTGATCTTCCAGGGTCCCCTTGCTAGAGTCTTTCTTTCCAGTCGCTCCACCAGCGGCAGCAATGCTTGCAAAATACTGGATGACCCTCTTGGTGTTGACGGTCTTCCCAGCACCGGATTCTCCAGTGATGAGGACCGACTGGTTCTCCCGATCGGTTAGCATGTATTGATAAGCATTATCCGAGATGGAAAAGATGTGAGGTGGGGCCTCGGTTCTTTTCTTACCTCGGTAGGCAGCGACTACTTCCGAGTCGTACACGGGTAACCACTTGTAAGGGTTGACCGTGACACAGAACAGCCCTGAGTAGGTGTAGATCATCCAGGCTGCGTAACGCTCTTTGAGGTTGAACAGCACTGCAGGCTCGTGAAGGAAAGTGAGCATCGCCATGTCTTCGATTTTATCGAATTTAGGCGGGTTCTGGGGATGGACGTCTCCATCCTTGACGGTCACTGTTCGCCCATCCTCAGTGTTAACAGTAGCCTTCCCTCCTTCCTTGCTGACAATTTTCCCCTTCACAAACTCCACCTTTTCATCCACAACAAAGCATTCGGTCTTGATGTCAAAGGCTCTCGTCTGAGCTTCGAGACGCTCTTTATCCGACTTCCTCAGGAAGGGAGCAGCCTTTCCGAACTGTGCCATCAAAGCATCACCCATAGTGTTTGCTCGGTAGGTACAGCGAGAGTTGATGAACACGCTTCGGATGAGGAAACTTTAGAGTCACAAACCACTAGTGCTTGGTTTTTATAGAGCGTGACAGAGATCCAAATAAGGATGTGAAGGAAAGAACACAGGGACAGCGATTATCAAGAGTTAAAAGAAGTGCGGGGTCAGCAACACAACCTTTAGTTGTTGATATCCTTATATAGAAAACCGTGGTTGTTTCCATCCTTTAAATATATCAGACATGCCTCTAACATTAGGCATGATCCTCACATTTTGCTTGTAATTAATGTGGTTACTTCATGTTTTTTATAAAACAAATTAGCATTGTTATGTGAATTATTATGATTTTAACGCTTCTTCTTTTTTGTCAAATTGTCATATAATTTGTAAGACAAATATGCAAAACAGAAATATTTTATATATTTTTTTGCACCCCATTGTGTTTTCATTCAAGCAAGATTTGTTTTTCAAACTAGTATTCATTTATCAAAAGTAACAGTTAAGACATTTAAAATTCCTTTCGTCAAAGAATCCCGGAAAATTAAAAAATATGAAGAAGCACAACTGTTTTTCAAAACGTATAAAATGTTATTTAAGCATCAAATCATCATATTCGAGTGATTTCCGATGGATCATGTGACACTGAAGACTGCAGTAATGATAAATTCAGCTTTGATCATAGTAATAAATTACACTTTACTCTATATTCACAAAGAAATCAGATATTTTAAATTTTAATATTTCACAATTTTTACTGTTTTTTTTATTTAATAAATGCAGCCTTAGTGAGGAGTGACTTCTTTCAAAAACAAAAAATAATTTTGTTATTTATTTACTACCCCCCCTCCCCCCCACATACACATATATATATGCAATACTAATATAAGAAAATATGCATGCTAAACAAAAAAAAACAGATCATGTAATGTTAAAGTAAGACAAAGCTGTTGTGCTTTAATGGGAGTTGAAAGCGAGGAATCTGTTTGGCTTTTATCCGTGTTTGACTGCATAGCAGGGACTTTATCAAAGGTCCTCAGATAGACACCTCGGCATGAAGGACATCTCGGCTCATCTCCACTCAAAAACACCCTTGAAATAGAACGCAAGAATGAAGTCGTTCCTCTTCTATTATCTTCCTTCACTGAGCCTCACTTATAAAACAAGAAACAGAACAGAGCATCTGTAACTTCAATTCCCCTTTCAGCGCAATTCAAAAACTGTTTTATGAATGACGAACGCTCTTATTTCATGAATGTAGGCCAGTGCTCCTTATAAAATGATGCAAGCAAAAATTTTTTACAAATTTTACTGTACAGCATTCTCTGAAAATAATAACTTTTCTTAAGTAAAACACAATTTAAGTAAATTTTACTGCTCTGTACAACTTACCTGTTATTATCAATTAAAATCTGCTTACTTTTGAACTACTTAATTGAAGTAATTAAGTAAATATTACTATAATATTCACATTTAGAATAAAGTAACATCTACTTAACTAAGTTAACAAACTCGATTAAACCACATTTTAAAGTGTATGCTTTTCTTAGAAACATCTAAGTGAATAGACATTGAAGTAATATGATCCCCGAACACCGAGACCTTGAATACTTGACGGTACCATTCGATAGACCGTTTATGAGTATGAATGTGTCATTTTGGGTAGGAAATGAATCCAGATGTCATAATATGGCTAAGTTACTAAACCTAACAACAACAGAAATGATGAAACGGTGTAAATACAGCTGGAAAACAGTGAAAAATCAACCTTATTTATTATTCATGCCCCAGTGCATGATGGGAACACCAGTATAAGAAAAGTTGAGTAGGTTTTACTTAATTTTATATCGTTGAGATTTACACTTGAATCTCTACAAGCTTGAACTGAGTACTAATATATGATTTATATTCTTGCCTGAACTGCTCCATGTTTTTTCAGTGGCAATTCCGTTTTTAGCATGACAAACAGGGTTTTGTAAAGCATGCATTTACAGGTTTGTCCTCTCAGTAGCGAGCTTCAAGAATGTAAGTGCTACATAAGTAACTAACAAGCTTATCAGGTGGAAGATTAGCTGACATACCGCTACCTAAGTGTGTATGCTCACACACTTCATCCCTTACATGTTCATGCAACACAACAGTCGATTTAATCAGTGTGTGGTCAGAACGATTGCCACGGACCACACAGTAATAATAGCTGGAAGGCGATACACCTGAAGATATTTTGCATGAACGGCTCTCGATCTAAAGTACTATAATTATGAAACGACGCTCTTATTAAACAGACATCAATCACCCAACATCTTCCTGTAGCTGTACTGTGGTTTCGTTCACACGCCAACCATGCAAGAATACAATAAAATGCATTGCTTGCTTCTAGAAAATTACTTTTGGCATGCAATTAAAGGGTACCTATTATGGCATTTAAAATGTTCCTAATATTGTTCTGGGAGTCCCCAACAACAGTTTTACAAGCATGCAATGACAAAAAACACTTTTGTTGTCTTATAATATGCATTTATTTTTACCTGATTTGCCCACCGACTCCCATATGAATTGTTTTAGCGAGTCCTTTTTCCGAAACCCGCCTTTGCGTGACGCTAATCTGCGGTGATTGGTCAGATGACCTAGTCAGTTGTGATTGGTATTCTCTGTGCAGAAAAACGGAACTCTTATCACCTTAAATGGGTTCTCAACTCCAGTCCTCGAGACCCACTGCTCTGCATATTGTGTATGTCTCCCTCATTTAACACACCTCAGATCCTCAGCTCGTTAGGATAGAGCCGGCTCGCCAATCCATACTTTATAGCGTTTGTTTAACAGAACAAGGTTTGGGCTATACTTGTGTGGTATAGCAGTACTTGTATATATGAACTGCAGCCTCTTAGTCTTCAAATACTCCTCACTTGGCTGGTGAAAAAAGTTTGCTTTTGCGTCGCACTTCAAAACACAGCGTCTCGTCGACATGATTGTTTTCAGATCTCGAAAAACGACAGAGTCCAAAAAGGTGCGGTGGGTCCAAACCTCCATGCTCTCAGACCTCCCTGGCCAGCCCAGGCAGGGTGGCCCATCCTGGGCCAGTTTCAGATTTTCCCGCCACCCCTGGAGCTCCGGTTTTCCCTGGCGTCTCCGAGCGCAATAAGTGGGCGTTTCTTATTCAAATAACTCAAGTTGACGTCAACCAGACAAAGGAAAAGCATCGTTCTTCCAACGATTCATATCAGCGACTCAGAGTCGACTCTTACTTTTGAGAGACAATAACTTTGTATACGATGAACTTTGATGTTTAAAACTTTGCAGGATGTTTTCGTTCACTTAGATCTATGTTAAACACTACATGAAGGGCAATTTTCAAAAATCCATAATAGGTACCCTTTAAGGAAATGTTTACAAGATGTGCTGAATTATAAAAATCATTTATTGTCCTTTTACATCTTGCAAGACCAAAACATCATTCAGTGTCTGAAAGTAGGGGTTTAGTTTTTACAAACACAACAACACATTTATCTCACTGTACAGCAAAAAAAGTTACATTTTAAAATCAAAATCAACGTGAATTGCCTCATAATTGCATGTTTCTGATCTCACTGTGAACAATTCATCAGATGCATTTGTTTTGTGACTAGAAAAGATCGAGACAAATTGTGCTTCATTCAGATGCAATCGACCGTAATCAGGGAAGCGCCGTATTTCAGTGTTGAGGAAGAAATCGAGGCTGAGAGGGATAAACACAGTGTGTTTAAAGATTACTGTTGTTGAAGAACATACGAGCTGTGTTGAGTTGTGGAAACTACATGAGCGAAGAGCTTTATACAGCGCTGGACATTGAAACTGCAAAGGCCCCAATAGGAGAAGCTCTTTTTCATTCATCGCTTTAGGGTAAAAAGAAGTTAAAGATACATGTTAACCCATTCAGACCCTGTGTCCATTACAATGGGCATCACGTCAGCCCCCTTTTTGTAACTTCTGGACCTTCGATATCTCGGCTCTGGAAGGGTCTAGAGCCTCCATTTTTGCGCGCTGGTCGAAGTCTCGTGGCCCTCTGTCAGAATCCAGAGTTTCAAGAAGATCGGAGGGGGTCAAAATTTCGGCCAAAAAAAAAATGACAGTGTTACCCCTTATGTTTTTTTTTCAGGTCCAACTTTTGACCTTCGATATCTCGGCTCTGGAAGGGTCTAGAGCCTCCATTTTTGCGCGCTGGTCGAAGTCTCGTGGCCCTCTGTCAGAATCCAGAGTTTCAAGAAGATCGGAGGGGGTCAAAATTTCGGGCAAAAAAAAAAATGACAGTGTTACCCCTTATGTTTTTTTTTCAGGTCCAAATTTTGACCTTCGATATCTCGGCTCTGGAAGGGTCTAGAGCCTCCATTTTTGCGCGCTGGTCGAAGTCTCGTGGCCCTCTGTCAGAATCCAGAGTTTCAAGAAGATCGGAGGGGGTCAAAATTTCGGCCAAAAAAAAAAACGACAGTGTTACCCCTTATGTTTTTTTTTCGGGTCCAAATTTTGACCTTCGATATCTCGGCTCTGGAAGGGTCTAGAGCCTCCATTTTTGCCCGCTGGTCGAAGTCTCGTGGCCTTCTGTCAGAATCCAGAGTTTCAAGAAGATCGGAGGGGGTCAAAATTTCGGCCAAAAAAAAATGACAGTGTTACCCCTTATGTTTTTTTTTCAGGTCCAAATTTTGACCTTCGATATCTCGGCTCTGGAAGGGTCTAGAGCCTCCATTTTTGCGCGCTGGTCGAGGTCTCGTGGCCCTCTGTCAGAATCCAGAGTTTCAAGAAGATCGGAGGGGGTCAAAATTTCGGGCAAAAAAAAAAATGACAGTGTTACCCCTTATGTTTTTTTTTCAGGTCCAAATTTTGACCTTCGATATCTCGGCTCTGGAACGGTCTAGAGCCTCCATTTTTGCGCGCTGGTCGAAGTCTCGTGGCTCTCTGTCAGAATCCAGAGTTTCAAGAAGATCGGAGGGGGTCAAAATTTCGGCCAAAAAAAAAAAATGACAGTGTTACCCCTTATGTTTTTTTTTTCAGGTCCAAATTTTGACGTTCGATATCTCGGCTCTGGAAGGGTCTAGAGCCTCCATTTTTGCGCGCTGGTCGAAGTCTCGTGGCCCTCTGTCAGAATCCAGAGTTTCAAGAAGATCGGAGGGGGTCAAAATTTCGGCCAAAAATGACAGTGTTACCCCTTATGTTTTTTTTTTAGGTCAAAACTTTGACATCCGATATCTCGGCTCTGGAAGGGTCTAGAGCCTCCATTTTTGCGCGCTGGTCGAAGTCTCGTGGCCCTCTGTCAGAATCCAGAGTTTCAAGAAGATCGGAGGGGGTCAAAATTTCGGCCAAAAACGACAGTGTTACCCCTTATGTTTTTTTTTTTTCAGGTCAAAACTTTGACATCCGATATCTCGGCTCTGGAAGGGTCTAGAGCCTCCATTTTTGCGCGCTGGTCGAAGTCTCGTGGCCCTCTGTCAGAATCCAGAGTTTCAAGAAGATCGGAGGGGGTCAAAATTTCGGCCAAAAACGACAGTGTTACCCCTTATGTTTTTTTTTCGGGTCAAAACTTTGACATCCGATATCTCGGCTCTGGAAGGGTCTAGAGCCTCCATTTTTGCGCGCTGGTCGAAGTCTCGTGGCCCTCTGTCAGAATCCAGAGTTTCAAGAAGATCGGAGGGGGTCAAAATTTCGGCCAAAAACGACAGTGTTACCCCTTATGTTTTTTTTTTTCAGGTCAAAACTTTGACATCCGATATCTCGGCTCTGGAAGGGTCTAGAGCCTCCATTTTTGTGCGCTGGTCGAAGTCTCGTGGCCCTCTGTCAGAATCCAGAGTTTCAAGAAGATCGGAGGGGGTCAAAATTTCGGCCAAAAACGACAGTGTTACCCCTTATGTTTTTTTTTCAGGTCAAAACTTTGACGTCCGATATCTCGGCTCTGGAAGGGTCTAGAGCCTCCATTTTTGCGCGCTGGTCGAAGTCTCGTGGCCCTCTGTCAGAATCCAGAGTTTCAAGAAGATCGGAGGGGGTCAAAATTTCGGCCAAAAACGACAGTGTTACCCCTTATGTTTTTTTTTTCAGGTCAAAACTTTGACATCCGATATCTCGGCTCTGGAAGGGTCTAGAGCCTCCATTTTTGCGCGCTGGTCGAAGTCTCGTGGCCCTCTGTCAGAATCCAGAGTTTCAAGAAGATCGGAGGGGGTCAAAATTTCGGCCAAAAACGACAGTGTTACCCCTTATGTTTTTTTTTTCAGGTCAAAACTTTGACGTCCGATATCTCGGCTCTGGAAGGGTCTAGAGCCCCCATTTTTGTGCGCTGGTCGAAGTCTCGTGGCCCTCTGTCAGAATCCAGAGTTTCAAGAAGATCGGAGGGGGTCAAAATTTCGGCCAAAAACGACAGTGTTACCCCTTATGTTTTTTTTTCGGGTCAAAACTTTGACATCCGATATCTCGGCTCTGGAAGGGTCTAGAGCCTCCATTTTTGCGCGCTGGTCGAAGTCTCGTGGCCCTCTGTCAGAATCCAGAGTTTCAAGAAGATCGGAGGGGGTCAAAATTTCGGCCAAAAACGACAGTGTTACCCCTTATGTTATTTTTTCAGGTCAAAACTTTGACATCCGATATCTCGGCTCTGGAAGGGTCTAGAGCCTCCATTTTTGCGCGCTGGTCGAAGTCTCGTGGCCCTCTGTCAGAATCCAGAGTTTCAAGAAGATCGGAGGGGGTCAAAATTTCGGCCAAAAAAAAAAATGACAGTGTTACCCCTTATGTTTTTTTTTCAGGTCCAAATTTTGACCTTCGATATCTCGGCTCTGGAAGGGTCTAGAGCCTCCATTTTTGCGCGCTGGTCGAAGTCTCGTGGCCCTCTGTCAGAATCCAGAGTTTCAAGAAGATCGGAGGGGGTCAAAATTTCGGCCAAAAATGACAGTGTTACCCCTTATGTTTTTTTTTTAGGTCAAAACTTTGACATCCGATATCTCGGCTCTGGAAGGGTCTAGAGCCTCCATTTTTGCGCGCTGGTCGAAGTCTCGTGGCCCTCTGTCAGAATCCAGAGTTTCAAGAAGATCGGAGGGGGTCAAAATTTCGGCCAAAAACGACAGTGTTACCCCTTATGTTTTTTTTTTTTCAGGTCAAAACTTTGACATCCGATATCTCGGCTCTGGAAGGGTCTAGAGCCTCCATTTTTGCGCGCTGGTCGAAGTCTCGTGGCCCTCTGTCAGAATCCAGAGTTTCAAGAAGATCGGAGGGGGTCAAAATTTCGGCCAAAAACGACAGTGTTACCCCTTATGTTTTTTTTTCGGGTCAAAACTTTGACATCCGATATCTCGGCTCTGGAAGGGTCTAGAGCCTCCATTTTTGCGCGCTGGTCGAAGTCTCGTGGCCCTCTGTCAGAATCCAGAGTTTCAAGAAGATCGGAGGGGGTCAAAATTTCGGCCAAAAACGACAGTGTTACCCCTTATGTTTTTTTTTTTCAGGTCAAAACTTTGACATCCGATATCTCGGCTCTGGAAGGGTCTAGAGCCTCCATTTTTGTGCGCTGGTCGAAGTCTCGTGGCCCTCTGTCAGAATCCAGAGTTTCAAGAAGATCGGAGGGGGTCAAAATTTCGGCCAAAAACGACAGTGTTACCCCTTATGTTTTTTTTTCAGGTCAAAACTTTGACGTCCGATATCTCGGCTCTGGAAGGGTCTAGAGCCTCCATTTTTGCGCGCTGGTCGAAGTCTCGTGGCCCTCTGTCAGAATCCAGAGTTTCAAGAAGATCGGAGGGGGTCAAAATTTCGGCCAAAAACGACAGTGTTACCCCTTATGTTTTTTTTTTCAGGTCAAAACTTTGACATCCGATATCTCGGCTCTGGAAGGGTCTAGAGCCTCCATTTTTGCGCGCTGGTCGAAGTCTCGTGGCCCTCTGTCAGAATCCAGAGTTTCAAGAAGATCGGAGGGGGTCAAAATTTCGGCCAAAAACGACAGTGTTACCCCTTATGTTTTTTTTTCAGGTCAAAACTTTGACATCCAATATCTCGGCTCTGGAAGGGCCTAGAGCCTCCTTTTTTGCGCGCTGGTCGAAGTCTCGTGGCCCTCTGTCAGAATCCAGAGTTTCAAGAAGATCGGAGGGGGTCAAAATTTCGGCCAAAAACGACAGTGTTACCCCTTATGTTTTTTTTTTCAGGTCAAAACTTTGACGTCCGATATCTCGGCTCTGGAAGGGTCTAGAGCCCCCATTTTTGTGCGCTGGTCGAAGTCTCGTGGCCCTCTGTCAGAATCCAGAGTTTCAAGAAGATCGGAGGGGGTCAAAATTTCGGCCAAAAACGACAGTGTTACCCCTTATGTTTTTTTTTCGGGTCAAAACTTTGACATCCGATATCTCGGCTCTGGAAGGGTCTAGAGCCACCATTTTTGCGCGCTGGTCGAAGTCTCGTGGCCCTCTGTCAGAGTCCAGAGTTTCAAGAAGATCGGAGGGGGTCAAAATTTCGGCCAAAAACGACAGTGTTACCCCTTATGTTATTTTTTCAGGTCAAAACTTTGACATCCGATATCTCGGCTCTGGAAGGGTCTAGAGCCTCCATTTTTGCGCGCTGGTCGAAGTCTCGTGGCCCTCTGTCAGAATCCAGAGTTTCAAGAAGATCGGAGGGGGTCAAAATTTCGGCCAAAAAAAAAAATGACAGTGTTACCCCTTATGTTTTTTTTTCAGGTCCAAATTTTGACCTTCGATATCTCGGCTCTGGAAGGGTCTAGAGCCTCCATTTTTGCGCGCTGGTCGAAGTCTCGTGGCCCTCTGTCAGAATCCAGAGTTTCAAGAAGATCGGAGGGGGTCAAAATTTCGGCCAAAAACGACAGTGTTACCCCTTATGTTTTTTTTTCAGGTCAAAACTTTGACGTCCGATATCTCGGCTCTGGAAGGGTCTAGAGCCTCCATTTTTGCGCGCTGGTCGAAGTCTCGTGGCCCTCTGTCAGAATCCAGAGTTTCAAGAAGATCGGAGGGGGTCAAAATTTCGGCCAAAAAAAAAAAATGACAGTGTTACCCCTTATGTTTTTTTTTCAGGTCCAAATTTTGACCTTCGATATCTCGGCTCTGGAAGGGTCTAGAGCCTCCATTTTTGCGCGCTGGTCGAAGTCTCGTGGCCCTCTGTCAGAATCCAGAGTTTCAAGAAGATCGGAGGGGGTCAAAATTTCGGCCAAAAACGACAGTGTTACCCCTTATGTTTTTTTTTCAGGTCAAAACTTTGACATCCGATATCTCGGCTCTGGAAGGGTCTAGAGCCTCCATTTTTGCGCGCTGGTCGAAGTCTCGTGGCCCTCTGTCAGAATCCAGAGTTTCAAGAAGATCGGAGGGGGTCAAAATTTCGGCCAAAAACGACAGTGTTACCCCTTATGTTTTTTTTTCGGGTCAAAACTTTGACATCCGATATCTCGGCTCTGGAAGGGTCTAGAGCCACCATTTTTGCGCGCTGGTCGAAGTCTCGTGGCCCTCTGTCAGAGTCCAGAGTTTCAAGAAGATCGGAGGGGGTCAAAATTTCGGCCAAAAACGACAGTGTTACCCCTTATGTTATTTTTTCAGGTCAAAACTTTGACATCCGATATCTCGGCTCTGGAAGGGTCTAGAGCCTCCATTTTTGCGCGCTGGTCGAAGTCTCGTGGCCCTCTGTCAGAATCCAGAGTTTCAAGAAGATCGGAGGGGGTCAAAATTTCGGCCAAAAACGACAGTGTTACCCCTTATGTTTTTTTTTCAGGTCAAAACTTTGACATCCGATATCTCGGCTCTGGAAGGGTCTAGAGCCTCCATTTTTGCGCGCTGGTCGAAGTCTCGTGGCCCTCTGTCAGAATCCAGAGTTTCAAGAAGATCGGAGGGGGTCAAAATTTCGGCCAAAAACGACAGTGTTACCCCTTATGTTTTTTTTTCGGGTCAAAACTTTGACATCCGATATCTCGGCTCTGGAAGGGTCTAGAGCCTCCATTTTTGCGCGCTGGTCAAAGTCTCGTGGCCCTCTGTCAGAATCCAGAGTTTCAAGAAGATCGGAGGGGGTCAAAATTTCGGCCAAAAACGACAGTGTTACCCCTTATGTTTTTTTTTCAGGTCAAAACTTTGACATCCGATATCTCGGCTCTGGAAGGGTCTAGAGCCTCCATTTTTGCGCGCTGGTCGAAGTCTCGTGGCCCTCTGTCAGAATCCAGAGTTTCAAGAAGATCGGAGGGGGTCAAAATTTCGGCCAAAAAAAAATGACAGTGTTACCCCTTATGTTTTTTTTTCAGGTCCAAATTTTGACCTTCGATATCTCGGCTCTGGAAGGGTCTAGAGCCTCCATTTTTGCGCGCTGGTCGAGGTCTCGTGGCCCTCTGTCAGAATCCAGAGTTTCAAGAAGATCGGAGGGGGTCAAAATTTCGGCCAAAAAAAAAAATGACAGTGTTACCCCTTATGTTTTTTTTTTCAGGTCAAAACTTTGACGTCCGATATCTCGGCTCTGGAAGGGTCTAGAGCCTCCATTTTTGTGCGCTGGTCGAAGTCTCGTGGCCCTCTGTCAGAATCCAGAGTTTCAAGAAGATCGGAGGGGGTCAAAATTTCGGCCAAAAACGACAGTGTTACCCCTTATGTTTTTTTTTTCGGGTCAAAACTTTGACATCCGATATCTCGGCTCTGGAAGGGTCTAGAGCCTCCATTTTTGCGCGCTGGTCGAAGTCTCGTGGCCCTCTGTCAGAATCCAGAGTTTCAAGAAGATCGGAGGGGGTCAAAATTTCGGCCAAAAACGACAGTGTTACCCCTTATGTTTTTTTTTCGGGTCAAAACTTTGACATCCGATATCTCGGCTCTGGAAGGGTCTAGAGCCTCCATTTTTGCGCGCTGGTCGAAGTCTCGTGGCCCTCTGTCAGAATCCAGAGTTTCAAGAAGATCGGAGGGGGTCAAAATTTCGGCAAAAAACGGCAGTGTTACCCCTTATGTTTTTTTTTCAGGTCAAAACTTTGACGTCCGATATCTCGGCTCTGGAAGGGTCTAGAGCCTCCATTTTTGTGCGCTGGTCGAAGTCTCGTGGCCCTCTGTCAGAATCCAGAGTTTCAAGAAGATCGGAGGGGGTCAAAATTTCGGCCAAAAACGACAGTGTTACCCCTTATGTTTTTTTTTCAGGTCAAAACTTTGACATCCAATATCTCGGCTCTGGAAGGGCCTAGAGCCTCCATTTTTGCGCGCTGGTCGAAGTCTCGTGGCCCTCAATCAGAATCCAGAGTTTCAAGAAGATTGGAGGGGGTCAAAATTTCGGCCAAAAACGACAGTGTTACCCCTTATGTTTTTTTTTTCAGGTCAAAACTTTGACATCCGATATCTCGGCTCTGGAAGGGTCTAGAGCCTCCATTTTTGCGCGCTGGTCGAAGTCTCGTGGCCCTCTGTCAGAATCCAGAGTTTCAAGAAGATCGGAGGGGGTCAAAATTTTGGCCAAAAACGACAGTGTTACCCCTTATGTTTTTTTTTCAGGTCAAAACTTTGACATCCGATATCTCGGCTCTGGAAGGGTCTAGAGCCTCCATTTTTGTGCGCTGGTCGAAGTCTCGTGGCCCTCTGTCAGAATCCAGAGTTTCAAGAAGATCGGAGGGGGTCAAAATTTCGGCCAAAAACGACAGTGTTACCCCTTATGTTTTTTTTTCAGGTCAAAACTTTGACATCCAATATCTCGGCTCTGGAAGGGTCTAGAGCCTCCATTTTTGCGCGCTGGTCGAAGTCTCGTGGCCCTCAATCAGAATCCAGAGTTTCAAGAAGATCGGAGGGGGTCAAAATTTCGGCCAAAAACGACAGTGTTACCCCTTATGTTTTTTTTTCAGGTCAAAACTTTGACATCCAATATCTCGGCTCTGGAAGGGTCTAGAGCCTCCATTTTTGCGCGCTATTCGAAGTCTCGTGGCCCTCTGTCAGAATCCAGAGTTTCAAGAAGATCGGAGGGGGTCAAAATTTCGGCCAAAAACGACAGTGTTACCCCTTATGTTTTTTTTTAGGTCAAAACTTTGACATCCGATATCTCGGCTCTGGAAGGGTCTAGAGCCTCCATTTTTGCGCGCTGGTCGAAGTCTCGTGGCCCTCTGTCAGAATCCAGAGTTTCAAGAAGATCGGAGGGGGTCAAAATTTCGGCCAAAAACGACAGTGTTACCCCTTATGTTTTTTTTTAGGTCAAAACTTTGACATCCGATATCTCGGCTCTGGAAGGGTCTAGAGCCTCCATTTTTGCGCGCTGGTCGAAGTCTCGTGGCCCTCTGTCAGAATCCAGAGTTTCAAGAAGATCGGAGGGGGTCAAAATTTCGGCCAAAAACGACAGTGTTACCCCTTATGTTTTTTTTTCAGGTCAAAACTTTGACATCCGATATCTCGGCTCTGGAAGGGTCTAGAGCCTCCATTTTTGCGTGCTGGTCGAAGTCTCGTGGCCCTCTGTCAGAATCCAGAGTTTCAAGAAGATCGGAGGGGGTCAAAATTTCGGCCAAAAACGACAGTGTTACCCCTTATGTTTTTTTTTCAGGTCAAAACTTTGACATCCAATATCTCGGCTCTGGAAGGGTCTAGAGCCTCCATTTTTGCGCGCTATTCGAAGTCTCGTGGCCCTCTGTCAGAATCCAGAGTTTCAAGAAGATCGGAGGGGGTCAAAATTTCGGCCAAAAACGACAGTGTTACCCCTTATGTTTTTTTTTCAGGTCAAAACTTTGACATCCGATATCTCGGCTCTGGAAGGGTCTAGAGCCTCCATTTTTGCGCGCTGGTCGAAGTCTCGTGGCCCTCTGTCAGAATCCAGAGTTTCAAGAAGATCGGAGGGGGTCAAAATTTCGGCCAAAAACGACAGTGTTACCCCTTATGTTTTTTTTTTAGGTCAAAACTTTGACATCCGATATCTCGGCTCTGGAAGGGTCTAGAGCCTCCATTTTTGCGCGCTGGTCGAAGTCTCGTGGCCCTCTGTCAGAATCCAGAGTTTCAAGAAGATCGGAGGGGGTCAAAATTTCGGCCAAAAACGACAGTGTTACCCCTTATGTTTTTTTTTCGGGTCAAAACTTTGACATCCGATATCTCGGCTCTGGAAGGGTCTAGAGCCTCCATTTTTGCGCGCTGGTCGAAGTCTCGTGGCCCTCTGTCAGAATCCAGAGTTTCAAGAAGATCGGAGGGGGTCAAAATTTCGGCCAAAAACGACAGTGTTACCCCTTATGTTTTTTTTTCAGGTCAAAACTTTGACGTCCGATATCTCGGCTCTGGAAGGGTCTAGAGCCTCCATTTTTGCGCGCTGGTCGAAGTCTCGTGGCCCTCTGTCAGAATCCAGAGTTTCAAGAAGATCGGAGGGGGTCAAAATTTCGGCCAAAAACGACAGTGTTACCCCTTATGTTTTTTTTTTCAGGTCAAAACTTTGACATCCGATATCTCGGCTCTGGAAGGGTCTAGAGCCTCCATTTTTGCGCGCTGGTCGAAGTCTCGTGGCCCTCTGTCAGAATCCAGAGTTTCAAGAAGATCGGAGGGGGTCAAAATTTCGGCCAAAAACGACAGTGTTACCCCTTATGTTTTTTTTTCAGGTCAAAACTTTGACGTCCGATATCTCGGCTCTGGAAGGGTCTAGAGCCTCCATTTTTGCGCGCTGGTCGAAGTCTCGTGGCCCTCTGTCAGAATCCAGAGTTTCAAGAAGATCGGAGGGGGTCAAAATTTCGGCCAAAAACGACAGTGTTACCCCTTATGTTTTTTTTTTCAGGTCAAAACTTTGACATCCGATATCTCGGCTCTGGAAGGGCCTAGAGCCTCCATTTTTGCGCGCTGGTCGAAGTCTCGTGGCCCTCTGTCAGAATCCAGAGTTTCAAGAAGATCGGAGGGGGTCAAAATTTCGGCCAAAAACGACAGTGTTACCCCTTATGTTTTTTTTTTCAGGTCAAAACTTTGACATCCAATATCTCGGCTCTGGAAGGGCCTAGAGCCTCCTTTTTTGCGCGCTGGTCGAAGTCTCGTGGCCCTCTGTCAGAATCCAGAGTTTCAAGAAGATCGGAGGGGGTCAAAATTTCGGCCAAAAACGACAGTGTTACCCCTTATGTTTTTTTTTTCAGGTCAAAACTTTGACGTCCGATATCTCGGCTCTGGAAGGGTCTAGAGCCCCCATTTTTGTGCGCTGGTCGAAGTCTCGTGGCCCTCTGTCAGAATCCAGAGTTTCAAGAAGATCGGAGGGGGTCAAAATTTCGGCCAAAAACGACAGTGTTACCCCTTATGTTTTTTTTTCGGGTCAAAACTTTGACATCCGATATCTCGGCTCTGGAAGGGTCTA
Source organism: Cyprinella venusta (assembly GCA_038021265.1). Taxonomy (NCBI): domain Eukaryota; kingdom Metazoa; phylum Chordata; class Actinopteri; order Cypriniformes; family Leuciscidae; genus Cyprinella; species Cyprinella venusta. Next base: position 33,109,030 of record CM075876.1, on the reverse strand, counting down.
GAGCCACCATTTTTGCGCGCTGGTCGAAGTCTCGTGGCCCTCTGTCAGAGTCCAGAGTTTCAAGAAGATCGGAGGGGGTCAAAATTTCGGCCAAAAACGACAGTGTTACCCCTTATGTTATTTTTTCAGGTCAAAACTTTGACATCCGATATCTCGGCTCTGGAAGGGTCTAGAGCCTCCATTTTTGCGCGCTGGTCGAAGTCTCGTGGCCCTCTGTCAGAATCCAGAGTTTCAAGAAGATCGGAGGGGGTCAAAATTTCGGCCAAAAAAAAAAATGACAGTGTTACCCCTTATGTTTTTTTTTCAGGTCCAAATTTTGACCTTCGATATCTCGGCTCTGGAAGGGTCTAGAGCCTCCATTTTTGCGCGCTGGTCGAAGTCTCGTGGCCCTCTGTCAGAATCCAGAGTTTCAAGAAGATCGGAGGGGGTCAAAATTTCGGCCAAAAAAAAAAAAATGACAGTGTTACCCCTTATGTTTTTTTTTCAGGTCCAAATTTTGACCTTCGATATCTCGGCTCTGGAAGGGTCTAGAGCCTCCATTTTTGCGCGCTGGTCGAAGTCTCGTGGCCCTCTGTCAGAATCCAGAGTTTCAAGAAGATCGGAGGGGGTCAAAATTTCGGCCAAAAACGACAGTGTTACCCCTTATGTTTTTTTTTCGGGTCAAAACTTTGACATCCGATATCTCGGCTCTGGAAGGGTCTAGAGCCTCCATTTTTGCGCGCTGGTCGAAGTCTCGTGGCCCTCTGTCAGAATCCAGAGTTTCAAGAAGATCGGAGGGGGTCAAAATTTCGGCCAAAAACGACAGTGTTACCCCTTATGTTTTTTTTTCAGGTCAAAACTTTGACATCCGATATCTCGGCTCTGGAAGGGTCTAGAGCCTCCATTTTTGCGCGCTGGTCGAAGTCTCGTGGCCCTCTGTCAGAATCCAGAGTTTCAAGAAGATCGGAGGGGGTCAAAATTTCGGCCAAAAACGACAGTGTTACCCCTTATGTTTTTTTTTCGGGTCAAAACTTTGACATCCGATATCTCGGCTCTGGAAGGGTCTAGAGCCACCATTTTTGCGCGCTGGTCGAAGTCTCGTGGCCCTCTGTCAGAGTCCAGAGTTTCAAGAAGATCGGAGGGGGTCAAAATTTCGGCCAAAAACGACAGTGTTACCCCTTATGTTATTTTTTCAGGTCAAAATTTTGACATCCGATATCTCGGCTCTGGAAGGGTCTAGAGCCTCCATTTTTGCGCGCTGGTCGAAGTCTCGTGGCCCTCTGTCAGAATCCAGAGTTTCAAGAAGATCGGAGGGGGTCAAAATTTCGGCCAAAAACGACAGTGTTACCCCTTATGTTTTTTTTTCGGGTCAAAACTTTGACATCCGATATCTCGGCTCTGGAAGGGTCTAGAGCCTCCATTTTTGCGCGCTGGTCGAAGTCTCGTGGCCCTCTGTCAGAATCCAGAGTTTCAAGAAGATCGGAGGGGGTCAAAATTTCGGCCAAAAACGACAGTGTTACCCCTTATGTTTTTTTTTCAGGTCAAAACTTTGACATCCGATATCTCGGCTCTGGAAGGGTCTAGAGCCTCCATTTTTGCGCGCTGGTCGAAGTCTCGTGGCCCTCTGTCAGAATCCAGAGTTTCAAGAAGATCGGAGGGGGTCAAAATTTCGGCCAAAAACGACAGTGTTACCCCTTATGTTTTTTTTTCGGGTCAAAACTTTGACATCCGATATCTCGGCTCTGGAAGGGTCTAGAGCCTCCATTTTTGCGCGCTGGTCGAAGTCTCGTGGCCCTCTGTCAGAATCCAGAGTTTCAAGAAGATCGGAGGGGGTCAAAATTTCGGCCAAAAAAAAATGACAGTGTTACCCCTTATGTTTTTTTTTCAGGTCCAAATTTTGACCTTCGATATCTCGGCTCTGGAAGGGTCTAGAGCCTCCATTTTTGCGCGCTGGTCGAGGTCTCGTGGCCCTCTGTCAGAATCCAGAGTTTCAAGAAGATCGGAGGGGGTCAAAATTTCGGCCAAAAAAAAAAATGACAGTGTTACCCCTTATGTTTTTTTTTTCAGGTCAAAACTTTGACGTCCGATATCTCGGCTCTGGAAGGGTCTAGAGCCTCCATTTTTGTGCGCTGGTCGAAGTCTCGTGGCCCTCTGTCAGAATCCAGAGTTTCAAGAAGATCGGAGGGGGTCAAAATTTCGGCCAAAAACGACAGTGTTACCCCTTATGTTTTTTTTTTCGGGTCAAAACTTTGACATCCGATATCTCGGCTCTGGAAGGGTCTAGAGCCTCCATTTTTGCGCGCTGGTCGAAGTCTCGTGGCCCTCTGTCAGAATCCAGAGTTTCAAGAAGATCGGAGGGGGTCAAAATTTCGGCCAAAAACGACAGTGTTACCCCTTATGTTTTTTTTTCGGGTCAAAACTTTGACATCCGATATCTCGGCTCTGGAAGGGTCTAGAGCCTCCATTTTTGCGCGCTGGTCGAAGTCTCGTGGCCCTCTGTCAGAATCCAGAGTTTCAAGAAGATCGGAGGGGGTCAAAATTTCGGCAAAAAACGGCAGTGTTACCCCTTATGTTTTTTTTTCAGGTCAAAACTTTGACGTCCGATATCTCGGCTCTGGAAGGGTCTAGAGCCTCCATTTTTGTGCGCTGGTCGAAGTCTCGTGGCCCTCTGTCAGAATCCAGAGTTTCAAGAAGATCGGAGGGGGTCAAAATTTCGGCCAAAAACGACAGTGTTACCCCTTATGTTTTTTTTTCAGGTCAAAACTTTGACATCCAATATCTCGGCTCTGGAAGGGCCTAGAGCCTCCATTTTTGCGCGCTGGTCGAAGTCTCGTGGCCCTCAATCAGAATCCAGAGTTTCAAGAAGATCGGAGGGGGTCAAAATTTCGGCCAAAAACGACAGTGTTACCCCTTATGTTTTTTTTTTCAGGTCAAAACTTTGACATCCGATATCTCGGCTCTGGAAGGGTCTAGAGCCTCCATTTTTGCGCGCTGGTCGAAGTCTCGTGGCCCTCTGTCAGAATCCAGAGTTTCAAGAAGATCGGAGGGGGTCAAAATTTTGGCCAAAAACGACAGTGTTACCCCTTATGTTTTTTTTTCAGGTCAAAACTTTGACATCCGATATCTCGGCTCTGGAAGGGTCTAGAGCCTCCATTTTTGTGCGCTGGTCGAAGTCTCGTGGCCCTCTGTCAGAATCCAGAGTTTCAAGAAGATCGGAGGGGGTCAAAATTTCGGCCAAAAACGACAGTGTTACCCCTTATGTTTTTTTTTCAGGTCAAAACTTTGACATCCAATATCTCGGCTCTGGAAGGGTCTAGAGCCTCCATTTTTGCGCGCTGGTCGAAGTCTCGTGGCCCTCAATCAGAATCCAGAGTTTCAAGAAGATCGGAGGGGGTCAAAATTTCGGCCAAAAACGACAGTGTTACCCCTTATGTTTTTTTTTCAGGTCAAAACTTTGACATCCAATATCTCGGCTCTGGAAGGGTCTAGAGCCTCCATTTTTGCGTGCTATTCGAAGTCTCGTGGCCCTCTGTCAGAATCCAGAGTTTCAAGAAGATCGGAGGGGGTCAAAATTTCGGCCAAAAACGACAGTGTTACCCCTTATGTTTTTTTTTAGGTCAAAACTTTGACATCCGATATCTCGGCTCTGGAAGGGTCTAGAGCCTCCATTTTTGCGCGCTGGTCGAAGTCTCGTGGCCCTCTGTCAGAATCCAGAGTTTCAAGAAGATCGGAGGGGGTCAAAATTTCGGCCAAAAACGACAGTGTTACCCCTTATGTTTTTTTTTCAGGTCAAAACTTTGACATCCGATATCTCGGCTCTGGAAGGGTCTAGAGCCTCCATTTTTGCGTGCTGGTCGAAGTCTCGTGGCCCTCTGTCAGAATCCAGAGTTTCAAGAAGATCGGAGGGGGTCAAAATTTCGGCCAAAAACGACAGTGTTACCCCTTATGTTTTTTTTTCAGGTCAAAACTTTGACATCCAATATCTCGGCTCTGGAAGGGTCTAGAGCCTCCATTTTTGCGCGCTATTCGAAGTCTCGTGGCCCTCTGTCAGAATCCAGAGTTTCAAGAAGATCGGAGGGGGTCAAAATTTCGGCCAAAAACGACAGTGTTACCCCTTATGTTTTTTTTTCAGGTCAAAACTTTGACATCCGATATCTCGGCTCTGGAAGGGTCTAGAGCCTCCATTTTTGCGCGCTGGTCGAAGTCTCGTGGCCCTCTGTCAGAATCCAGAGTTTCAAGAAGATCGGAGGGGGTCAAAATTTCGGCCAAAAACGACAGTGTTACCCCTTATGTTTTTTTTTTAGGTCAAAACTTTGACATCCGATATCTCGGCTCTGGAAGGGTCTAGAGCCTCCATTTTTGCGCGCTGGTCGAAGTCTCGTGGCCCTCTGTCAGAATCCAGAGTTTCAAGAAGATCGGAGGGGGTCAAAATTTCGGCCAAAAACGACAGTGTTACCCCTTATGTTTTTTTTTCGGGTCAAAACTTTGACATCCGATATCTCGGCTCTGGAAGGGTCTAGAGCCTCCATTTTTGCGCGCTGGTCGAAGTCTCGTGGCCCTCTGTCAGAATCCAGAGTTTCAAGAAGATCGGAGGGGGTCAAAATTTCGGCCAAAAACGACAGTGTTACCCCTTATGTTTTTTTTTCAGGTCAAAACTTTGACGTCCGATATCTCGGCTCTGGAAGGGTCTAGAGCCTCCATTTTTGCGCGCTGGTCGAAGTCTCGTGGCCCTCTGTCAGAATCCAGAGTTTCAAGAAGATCGGAGGGGGTCAAAATTTCGGCCAAAAACGACAGTGTTACCCCTTATGTTTTTTTTTTCAGGTCAAAACTTTGACATCCGATATCTCGGCTCTGGAAGGGTCTAGAGCCTCCATTTTTGCGCGCTGGTCGAAGTCTCGTGGCCCTCTGTCAGAATCCAGAGTTTCAAGAAGATCGGAGGGGGTCAAAATTTCGGCCAAAAACGACAGTGTTACCCCTTATGTTTTTTTTTCAGGTCAAAACTTTGACATCCGATATCTCGGCTCTGGAAGGGTCTAGAGCCTCCATTTTTGCGCGCTATTCGAAGTCTCGTGGCCCTCTGTCAGAATCCAGAGTTTCAAGAAGATCGGAGGGGGTCAAAATTTCGGCCAAAAACGACAGTGTTACCCCTTATGTTTTTTTTTCAGGTCAAAACTTTGACATCCGATATCTCGGCTCTGGAAGGGTCTAGAGCCTCCATTTTTGCGTGCTGGTCGAAGTCTCGTGGCCCTCTGTCAGAATCCAGAGTTTCAAGAAGATCGGAGGGGGTCAAAATTTCGGCCAAAAACGACAGTGTTACCCCTTATGTTTTTTTTTCAGGTCAAAACTTTGACATCCAATATCTCGGCTCTGGAAGGGTCTAGAGCCTCCATTTTTGCGCGCTATTCGAAGTCTCGTGGCCCTCTGTCAGAATCCAGAGTTTCAAGAAGATCGGAGGGGGTCAAAATTTCGGCCAAAAACGACAGTGTTACCCCTTATGTTTTTTTTTTAGGTCAAAACTTTGACATCCGATATCTCGGCTCTGGAAGGGTCTAGAGCCTCCATTTTTGCGCGCTGGTCGAAGTCTCGTGGCCCTCTGTCAGAATCCAGAGTTTCAAGAAGATCGGAGGGGGTCAAAATTTCGGCCAAAAACGACAGTGTTACCCCTTATGTTTTTTTTTTAGGTCAAAACTTTGACATCCGATATCTCGGCTCTGGAAGGGTCTAGAGCCTCCATTTTTGCACGCTGGTCGAAGTCTCGTGGCCCTCTGTCAGAATCCAGAGTTTCAAGAAGATCGGAGGGGGTCAAAATTTCGGCCAAAAACGACAGTGTTACCCCTTATGTTTTTTTTTTTCAGGTCAAAACTTTGACATCCGATATCTCGGCTCTGGAAGGGTCTAGAGCCTCCATTTTTGCGCGCTGGTCGAAGTCTCGTGGCCCTCTGTCAGAATCCAGAGTTTCAAGAAGATCGGAGGGGGTCAAAATTTCGGCCAAAAACGACAGTGTTACCCCTTATGTTTTTTTTTTCAGGTCAAAACTTTGACATCCGATATCTCGGCTCTGGAAGGGTCTAGAGCCTCCATTTTTGCGCGCTGGTCGAAGTCTCGTGGCCCTCTGTCAGAATCCAGAGTTTCAAGAAGATCGGAGGGGGTCAAAATTTCGGCCAAAAAAAAAAAATGACTGTTACCCCTTATGATTTTTTTTCAGGTCCAAATTTTGACCTTCGATATCTCGGCTCTGGAAGGGTCTAGAGCCTCCATTTTTGCGCGCTGGTCGAAGTCTCGTGGCCCTCTGTCAGAATCCAGAGTTTCAAGAAGATCGGAGGGGGTCAAAAATTCAGCCAAAAAAAAAAATGACAGTGTTACCCCTTATGTTTTTTTTTTCAGGTCCAAATTTTGACCTTCGATATCTCGGCTCTGGAAGGGTCTATATCCTCCATTTTTGCGCGCTGGTCGAAGTCTCGTGGCCCTCTGTCAGAATCCAGAGTTTCAAGAAGATCGGAGGGGGTCAAAATTTCGGCCAAAAAAAAAAAATGACAGTGTTACCCCTTATGTTTTTTTTTCAGGTCCAAATTTTCACCTTCGATATCTCGGCTCTGGAAGGGTCTAGAGCCTCCATTTTTGCGCGCTGGTCGAAATCTCGTGGCCCTCTGTCAGAATCCAGAGTTTCAAGAAGATCGGAGGGGGTCAAAATTTCGGCCAAAAAAAAAAAATGACAGTGTTACCCCTTATGTTTTTTTTTTTAGGTCAAAACTTTGACATCCGATATCTCGGCTCTGGAAGGGTCTAGAGCCTCCATTTTTGCGCGCTGGTCGAAGTCTCGTGGCCCTCTGTCAGAATCCAGAGTTTCAAGAAGATCGGAGGGGGTCAAAATTTCGGCCAAAAAAAAAAAATGACAGTGTTACCCCTTATGTTTTTTTTTTTCAGGTCCAAATTTTGACCTTCGATATCTCGGCTCTGGAAGGGTCTAGAGCCTCCATTTTTGCGCGCTGGTCGAAGTCTCGTGGCCCTCTGTCAGAATCCAGAGTTTCAAGAAGATCGGAGGAGGTCAAAATTTCGGCCAAAAACGACAGTGTTACCCCTTATGTTTTTTTTTCAGGTCAAAACTTTGACATCCGATATCTCGGCTCTGGAAGGGTCTAGAGCCTCCATTTTTGCGCGCTGGTCGAAGTCTCGTGGCCTTCTGTCAGAATCCAGAGTTTCAAGAAGATCGGAGGGGGTCAAAATTTTGGCCAAAAACGACAGTGTTACCCCTTATGTTTTTTTTTTCAGGTCAAAACTTTGACATCCGATATCTCGGCTCTGGAAGGGTCTAGAGCCTCCATTTTTGCGCGCTGGTCGAAGTCTCGTGGCCCTCTGTCAGAATCCAGAGTTTCAAGAAGATCGGAGGGGGTCAAAATTTCGGCCAAAAACGACAGTGTTACCCCTTATGTTTTTTTTTTCAGGTCAAAACTTTGACATCCAATATCTCGGCTCTGGAAGGGTCTAGAGCCTCCATTTTTGCGCGCTGGTCGAAGTCTCGTGGCCTTCTGTCAGAATCCAGAGTTTCAAGAAGATCGGAGGGGGTCAAAATTTCGGCCAAAAACGACAGTGTTACCCCTTATGTTTTTTTTTCAGGTCAAAACTTTGACATCCGATATCTCGGCTCTGGAAGGGTCTAGAGCCTCAATTTTTGCGTGCTGGTCGAAGTCTCGTGGCCCTCTGTCAGAATCCAGAGTTTCAAGAAGATCGGAGGGGGTCAAAATTTCGGCCAAAAACGACAGTGTTACCCCTTATGTTTTTTTTTTCAGGTCAAAACTTTGACATCCGATATCTCGGCTCTGGAAGGGTCTAGAGCCTCCATTTTTGCGCGCTGGTCGAAGTCTCGTGGCCCTCTGTCAGAATCCAGAGTTTCAAGAAGATCGGAGGGGGTCAAAATTTCGGCCAAAAACGACAGTGTTACCCCTTATGTTTTTTTTTTCAGGTCAAAACTTTGACATCCGATATCTCGGCTCTGGAAGGGTCTAGAGCCTCCATTTTTGCGCGCTGGTCGAAGTCTCGTGGCCCTCTGTCAGAATCCAGAGTTTCAAGAAGATCGGAGGGGGTCAAAATTTCGGCCAAAAACGACAGTGTTACCCCTTATGTTTTTTTTTTAGGTCAAAACTTTGACATCCGATATCTCGGCTCTGGAAGGGTCTAGAGCCTCCATTTTTGCGCGCTGGTCGAAGTCTCGTGGCCCTCTGTCAGAATCCAGAGTTTCAAGAAGATCGGAGGGGGTCAAAATTTCGGCCAAAAACGACAGTGTTACCCCTTATGTTTTTTTTTTCAGGTCAAAACTTTGACATCCAATATCTCGGCTCTGGAAGGGTCTAGAGCCTCCATTTTTGCGCGCTGGTCGAAGTCTCGTGGCCCTCTGTCAGAATCCAGAGTTTCAAGAAGATCGGAGGGGGTCAAAATTTCGGCCAAAAACGACAGTGTTACCCCTTATGTTTTTTTTTTCAGGTCAAAACTTTGACATCCGATATCTCGGCTCTGGAAGGGTCTAGAGCCTCCATTTTTGCGCGCTGGTCGAAGTCTCGTGGCCCTCTGTCAGAATCCAGAGTTTCAAGAAGATCGGAGGGGGTCAAAATTTCGGCCAAAAACGACAGTGTTACCCCTTATGTTTTTTTTTTAGGTCAAAACTTTGACATCCGATATCTCGGCTCTGGAAGGGTCTAGAGCCTCCATTTTTGCGCGCTGGTCGAAGTCTCGTGGCCCTCTGTCAGAATCCAGAGTTTCAAGAAGATCGGAGGGGGTCAAAATTTCGGCCAAAAACGACAGTGTTACCCCTTATGTTTTTTTTTCAGGTCAAAACTTTGACATCCAATATCTCGGCTCTGGAAGGGTCTAGAGCCTCCATTTTTGCGCGCTGGTCGAAGTCTCGTGGCCCTCTGTCAGAATCCAGAGTTTCAAGAAGATCGGAGGGGGTCAAAATTTCGGCCAAAAACGACAGTGTTACCCCTTATGTTTTTTTTTCAGGTCAAAACTTTGACATCCGATATCTCGGCTCTGGAAGGGTCTAGAGCCTCCATTTTTGCGCACTGGTCGAAGTCTCGTGGCCTTCTGTCAGAATCCAGAGTTTCAAGAAGATCGGAGGGGGTCAAAATTTTGGCCAAAAACGACAGTGTTACCCCTTATGTTTTTTTTTTCAGGTCAAAACTTTGACATCCGATATCTCGGCTCTGGAAGGGTCTAGAGCCTCCATTTTTGTGCGCTGGTCGAAGTCTCGTGGCCCTCTGTCAGAATCCAGAGTTTCAAGAAGATCGGAGGGGGTCAAAATTTCGGCCAAAAACGACAGTGTTACCCCTTATGTTTTTTTTTCAGGTCAAAACTTTGACATCCAATATCTCGGCTCTGGAAGGGTCTAGAGCCTCCATTTTTGCGCGCTGGTCGAAGTCTCGTGGCCTTCTGTCAGAATCCAGAGTTTCAAGAAGATCGGAGGGGGTCAAAATTTCGGCCAAAAACGACAGTGTTACCCCTTATGTTTTTTTTTCAGGTCAAAACTTTGACATCCGATATCTCGGCTCTGGAAGGGTCTAGAGCCTCCATTTTTGCGTGCTGGTCGAAGTCTCGTGGCCCTCTGTCAGAATCCAGAGTTTCAAGAAGATCGGAGGGGGTCAAAATTTCGGCCAAAAACGACAGTGTTACCCCTTATGTTTTTTTTTCAGGTCAAAACTTTGACATCCGATATCTCGGCTCTGGAAGGGTCTAGAGCCTCCATTTTTGCGCGCTGGTCGAAGTCTCGTGGCCCTCTGTCAGAATCCAGAGTTTCAAGAAGATCGGAGGGGGTCAAAATTTCGGCCAAAAACGACAGTGTTACCCCTTATGTTTTTTTTTTCAGGTCAAACTTTGACATCCGATATCTCGGCTCTGGAAGGGTCTAGAGCCTCCATTTTTGCGCGCTGGTCGAAGTCTCGTGGCCCTCTGTCAGAATCCAGAGTTTCAAGAAGATCGGAGGGGGTCAAAATTTCGGCCAAAAACGACAGTGTTACCCCTTATGTTTTTTTTTTAGGTCAAAACTTTGACATCCGATATCTCGCTCTGGAAGGGTCTAGAGCCTCCATTTTTGCGCGCTGGTCGAAGTCTCGTGGCCCTCTGTCAGAATCCAGAGTTTCAAGAAGATCGGAGGGGGTCAAAATTTCGGCCAAAAACGACAGTGTTACCCCTTATGTTTTTTTTTCAGGTCAAAACTTTGACATCCAATATCTCGGCTCTGGAAGGGTCTAGAGCCTCCATTTTTGCGCGCTGGTCGAAGTCTCGTGGCCCTCTGTCAGAATCCAGAGTTTCAAGAAGATCGGAGGGGGTCAAAATTTCGGCCAAAAACGACAGTGTTACCCCTTATGTTTTTTTTTCAGGTCAAAACTTTGACATCCGATATCTCGGCTCTGGAAGGGTCTAGAGCCTCCATTTTTGCGCGCTGGTCGAAGTCTCGTGGCCCTCTGTCAGAATCCAGAGTTTCAAGAAGATCGGAGGGGGTCAAAATTTCGGCCAAAAACGACAGTGTTACCCCTTATGTTTTTTTTTCAGGTCAAAACTTTGACATCCGATATCTCGGCTCTGGAAGGGTCTAGAGCCTCCATTTTTGCGCGCGGGTCGAAGTCTCGTGGCCCTCTGTCAGAATCCAGAGTTTCAAGAAGATCGGAGGGGGTCAAAATTTCGGCCAAAAACGACAGTGTTACCCCTTATGTTTTTTTTTTCAGGTCAAAACTTTGACATCCAATATCTCGGCTCTGGAAGGGTCTAGAGCCTCCATTTTTGCGCGCTGGTCGAAGTCTCGTGGCCCTCTGTCAGAATCCAGAGTTTCAAGAAGATCGGAGGGGGTCAAAATTTCGGCCAAAAACGACAGTGTTACCCCTTATGATTTTTTTTCAGGTCCAAATTTTGACCTTCGATATCTCGGCTCTGGAAGGGTCTAGAGCCTCCATTTTTGCGCGCTGGTCGAAGTCTCGTGGCCTTCTGTCAGAATCCAGAGTTTCAAGAAGATCGGAGGGGGTCAAAATTTCGGCCAAAAACGACAGTGTTACCCCTTATGTTTTTTTTTTCAGGTCAAAACTTTGACATCCGATATCTCGGCTCTGGAAGGGTCTAGAGCCTCCATTTTTGCGTGCTGGTCGAAGTCTCGTGGCCCTCTGTCAGAATCCAGAGTTTCAAGAAGATCGGAGGGGGTCAAAATTTCGGCCAAAAACGACAGTGTTACCCCTTATGTTTTTTTTTCAGGTCAAAACTTTGACATCCGATATCTCGGCTCTGGAAGGGTCTAGAGCCTCCATTTTTGCGCGCTGGTCGAAGTCTCGTGGCCCTCTGTCAGAATCCAGAGTTTCAAGAAGATCGGAGGGGGTCAAAATTTCGGCCAAAAACGACAGTGTTACCCCTTATGTTTTTTTTTCAGGTCAAAACTTTGACATCCGATATCTCGGCTCTGGAAGGGTCTAGAGCCTCCATTTTTGCGCGCTGGTCGAAGTCTCGTGGCCCTCTGTCAGAATCCAGAGTTTCAAGAAGATCGGAGGGGGTCAAAATTTCGGCCAAAAACGACAGTGTTACCCCTTATGTTTTTTTTTAGGTCAAAACTTTGACATCCGATATCTCGGCTCTGGAAGGGTCTAGAGCCTCCATTTTTGCGCGCTGGTCGAAGTCTCGTGGCCCTCTGTCAGAATCCAGAGTTTCAAGAAGATCGGAGGGGGTCAAAATTTCGGCCAAAAACGACAGTGTTACCCCTTATGTTTTTTTTTCAGGTCAAAACTTTGACATCCAATATCTCGGCTCTGGAAGGGTCTAGAGCCTCCATTTTTGCGCGCTGGTCGAAGTCTCGTGGCCCTCTGTCAGAATCCAGAGTTTCAAGAAGATCGGAGGGGGTCAAAATTTCGGCCAAAAACGACAGTGTTACCCCTTATGTTTTTTTTTCAGGTCAAAACTTTGACATCCGATATCTCGGCTCTGGAAGGGTCTAGAGCCTCCATTTTTGCGCGCTGGTCGAAGTCTCGTGGCCCTCTGTCAGAATCCAGAGTTTCAAGAAGATCGGAGGGGGTCAAAATTTCGGCCAAAAACGACAGTGTTACCCCTTATGTTTTTTTTTCAGGTCAAAACTTTGACATCCGATATCTCGGCTCTGGAAGGGTCTAGAGCCTCCATTTTTGCGCGCTGGTCGAAGTCTCGTGGCCCTCTGTCAGAATCCAGAGTTTCAAGAAGATCGGAGGGGGTCAAAATTTCGGCCAAAAACGACAGTGTTACCCCTTATGTTTTTTTTTTCAGGTCAAAACTTTGACATCCGATATCTCGGCTCTGGAAGGGTCTAGAGCCTCCATTTTTGCGCGCTGGTCGAAGTCTCGTGGCCCTCTGTCAGAATCCAGAGTTTCAAGAAGATCGGAGGGGGTCAAAATTTCGGCCAAAAACGACAGTGTTACCCCTTATGTTTTTTTTTCAGGTCAAAACTTTGACATCCGATATCTCGGCTCTGGAAGGGTCTAGAGCCTCCATTTTTGCGCGCTGGTCGAAGTCTCGTGGCCCTCTGTCAGAATCCAGAGTTTCAAGAAGATCGGAGGGGGTCAAAATTTCGGCCAAAAACGACAGTGTTACCCCTTATGTTTTTTTTTCAGGTCAAAACTTTGACATCCGATATCTCGGCTCTGGAAGGGTCTAGAGCCTCCATTTTTGCGCGCTGGTCGAAGTCTCGTGGCCCTCTGTCAGAATCCAGAGTTTCAAGAAGATCGGAGGGGGTCAAAATTTCGGCCAAAAACGACAGTGTTACCCCTTATGTTTTTTTTTCAGGTCAAAACTTTGACATCCGATATCTCGGCTCTGGAAGGGTCTAGAGCCTCCATTTTTGCGCGCTGGTCGAAGTCTCGTGGCCCTCTGTCAGAATCCAGAGTTTCAAGAAGATCGGAGGGGGTCAAAATTTCGGCCAAAAACGACAGTGTTACCCCTTATGTTTTTTTTTCAGGTCAAAACTTTGACATCCGATATCTCGGCTCTGGAAGGGTCTAGAGCCTCCATTTTTGCGCGCTGGTCGAAGTCTCGTGGCCCTCTGTCAGAATCCAGAGTTTCAAGAAGATCGGAGGGGGTCAAAATTTCGGCCAAAAACGACAGTGTTACCCCTTATGTTTTTTTTTCAGGTCAAAACTTTGACATCCGATATCTCGGCTCTGGAAGGGTCTAGAGCCTCCATTTTTGCGCGCTGGTCGAAGTCTCGTGGCCCTCTGTCAGAATCCAGAGTTTCAAGAAGATCGGAGGGGGTCAAAATTTCGGCCAAAAACGACAGTGTTACCCCTTATGTTTTTTTTTCAGGTCAAAACTTTGACATCCGATATCTCGGCTCTGGAAGGGTCTAGAGCCTCCATTTTTGCGCGCTGGTCGAAGTCTCGTGGCCCTCTGTCAGAATCCAGAGTTTCAAGAAGATCGGAGGGGGTCAAAATTTCGGCCAAAAACGACAGTGTTACCCCTTATGTTTTTTTTTTCAGGTCAAAACTTTGACATCCGATATCTCGGCTCTGGAAGGGTCTAGAGCCTCCATTTTTGCGCGCTGGTCGAAGTCTCGTGGCCCTCTGTCAGAATCCAGAGTTTCAAGAAGATCGGAGGGGGTCAAAATTTCGGCCAAAAACGACAGTGTTACCCCTTATGTTTTTTTTTCAGGTCAAAACTTTGACATCCGATATCTCGGCTCTGGAAGGGTCTAGAGCCTCCATTTTTGCGCGCTGGTCGAAGTCTCGTGGCCCTCTGTCAGAATCCAGAGTTTCAAGAAGATCGGAGGGGGTCAAAATTTCGGCCAAAAACGACAGTGTTACCCCTTATGTTTTTTTTTTCAGGTCAAAACTTTGACATCCGATATCTCGGCTCTGGAAGGGTCTAGAGCCTCCATTTTTGCGCGCTGGTCGAAGTCTCGTGGCCCTCTGTCAGAATCCAGAGTTTCAAGAAGATCGGAGGGGGTCAAAATTTCGGCCAAAAACGACAGTGTTACCCCTTATGTTTTTTTTTCAGGTCAAAACTTTGACATCCGAATATCTCGGCTCTGGAAGGGTCTAGAGCCTCCATTTTTGCGCGCTGGTCGAAGTCTCGTGGCCCTCTGTCAGAATCCAGAGTTTCAAGAAGATCGGAGGGGGTCAAAATTTCGGCCAAAAACGACAGTGTTACCCCTTATGTTTTTTTTTCAGGTCAAAACTTTGACATCCGATATCTCGGCTCTGGAAGGGTCTAGAGCCTCCATTTTTGCGCGCTGGTCGAAGTCTCGTGGCCCTCTGTCAGAATCCAGAGTTTCAAGAAGATCGGAGGGGGTCAAAATTTCGGCCAAAAACGACAGTGTTACCCCTTATGTTTTTTTTTCAGGTCAAAACTTTGACATCCGATATCTCGGCTCTGGAAGGGTCTAGAGCCTCCATTTTTGCGCGCTGGTCGAAGTCTCGTGGCCCTCTGTCAGAATCCAGAGTTTCAAGAAGATCGGAGGGGGTCAAAATTTCGGCCAAAACGACAGTGTTACCCCTTATGTTTTTTTTTTCAGGTCAAAACTTTGACATCCGATATCTCGGCTCTGGAAGGGTCTAGAGCCTCCATTTTTGCGCGCTGGTCGAAGTCTCGTGGCCCTCTGTCAGAATCCAGAGTTTCAAGAAGATCGGAGGGGGTCAAAATTTCGGCCAAAAACGACAGTGTTACCCCTTATGTTTTTTTTTCAGGTCAAAACTTTGACATCCGATATCTCGGCTCTGGAAGGGGTCTAGAGCCTCCATTTTTGCGCGCTGGTCGAAGTCTCGTGGCCCTCTGTCAGAATCCAGAGTTTCAAGAAGATCAGAGGGGGTCAAAATTTA
>CM075876.1:32890408-33094044 GCA_038021265.1 Cyprinella venusta | reverse complement strand
CAAGTTGTCACAGGAGAGTCTAATAGTCTAATCACACCGGGGCAAGTCGTCACAAGAGAGTCTAATAGTCTAATCACACCGGGGCAAGTTGTCACAGGACAGTCTAATAGTCTAATCACACCGGGGCAAGTTGTCACAGGAGAGTCTAATAGTCTAATCACACCGGGGCAAGTCGTCACAGGAGAGTCTAATCACACCGGGGCAAGTTGTCACAGGAGAGTCTAATCACACCGGGGCAAGTTGTCACAGGAGAGTCTAATAGTCTAATCACACCGGGGCAAGTCGTCACAAGAGAGTCTAATAGTCTAATCCCACCGGGGCAAGTTGTCACAGGACAGTCTAATAGTCTAATCACACCGGGGCAAGTCGTCACAAGAGAGTCTAATAGTCTAATCCCACCGGGGCAAGTTGTCACAGGAAAGTCTAATAGTCTAATCACACCGGGGCAAGTTGTCACAGGAGAGTCTAATAGTCTAATCACACCGGGGCAAGTCGTCACAGGAGAGTCTAATCACACCGGGGCAAGTTGTCACAGGAGAGTCTAATCACACCGGGGCAAGTTGTCACAGGACAGTCTAATAGTCTAATCACACCGGGGCAAGTTGTCACAGGAGAGTCTAATAGTCTAATCACACCGGGGCAAGTTGTCACAGGAGAGTCTAATAGTCTAATCACACCGGGGCAAGTTGTCACAGGAGAGTCTAATAGTCTAATCACACCGGGGCAAGTCGTCACAGGAGAGTCTAATAGTCTAATCACACCGGGGCAAGTTGTCACAGGAGAGTCTAATAGTCTAATCACACCGGGGCAAGTCGTCACAAGAGAGTCTAATAGTCTAATCCCACCGGGGCAAGTCGTCACA
This sequence comes from Cyprinella venusta, assembly GCA_038021265.1. Taxonomy (NCBI): domain Eukaryota; kingdom Metazoa; phylum Chordata; class Actinopteri; order Cypriniformes; family Leuciscidae; genus Cyprinella; species Cyprinella venusta. Next base: position 33,093,182 of record CM075876.1, on the reverse strand, counting down.
AGAGAGTCTAATAGTCTAATCCCACCGGGGCAAGTTGTCACAGGAGAGTCTAATAGTCTAATCACACCGGGGCAAGTCGTCACAAGAGAGTCTAATAGTCTAATCACACCGGGGCAAGTTGTCACAGGACAGTCTAATAGTCTAATCACACCGGGGCAAGTTGTCACAGGAGAGTCTAATCACACCGGGGCAAGTTGTCACAGGACAGTCTAATAGTCTAATCACACCGGGGCAAGTCGTCACAAGAGAGTCTAATAGTCTAATCCCACCGGGGCAAGTTGTCACAGGAAAGTCTAATAGTCTAATCACACCGGGGCAAGTTGTCACAGGAGAGTCTAATAGTCTAATCACACCGGGGCAAGTCGTCACAGGAGAGTCTAATCACACCGGGGCAAGTTGTCACAGGAGAGTCTAATCACACCGGGGCAAGTTGTCACAGGACAGTCTAATAGTCTAATCACACCGGGGCAAGTTGTCACAGGAAAGTCTAATAGTCTAATCACACCGGGGCAAGTCGTCACAAGAGAGTCTAATAGTCTAATCACACCGGGGCAAGTTGTCACAGGAAAGTCTAATAGTCTAATCACACCGGGGCAAGTTGTCACAGGAGAGTCTAATAGTCTAATCACACCGGGGCAAGTTGTCACAGGAGAGTCTAATAGTCTAATCACACCGGGGCAAGTTGTCACAGGAGAGTCTAATAGTCTAATCACACAGGGGCAAGTCGTCACAGGAGAGTCTAATAGTCTAATCACACCGGGGCAAGTCGTCACAGGAGAGTCTAATCACACCGGGGCAAGTCGTCACAGGAGAGTCTAATAGTCTAATCCCACCGGGGCAAGTCGTCACAGGAGAGTCTAATCCCACCGGGGCAAGTTGTCACAGGAGAGTCTAATAGTCTAATCACACCGGGGCAAGTTGTCACAGGAGAGTCTAATAGTCTAATCCCACCGGGGCAAGTTGTCACAGGAGAGTCTAATAGTCTAATCACACTGGGGCAAGTCGTCACAGGAGAGTCTAATCACACCGGGGCAAGTTGTCACAGGAGAGTCTAATAGTCTAATCACACCGGGGCAAGTTGTCACAGGAGAGTCTAATAGTCTAATCACACCGGGGCAAGTTGTCACAGGAGAGTCTAATAGTCTAATCCCACCGGGGCAAGTTGTCACAGGAGAGTCTAATAGTCTAATCACACTGGGGCAAGTCGTCACAGGAGAGTCTAATCACACCGGGGCAAGTTGTCACAGGAGAGTCTAATAGTCTAATCACACCGGGGCAAGTTGTCACAGGAGAGTCTAATAGTCTAATCACACCGGGGCAAGTCGTCACAGGAGAGTCTAATCACACCGGGGCAAGTCGTCACAGGAGAGTCTAATAGTCTAATCCCACCGGGGCAAGTTGTCACAGGAGAGTCTAATAGTCTAATCACACCGGGGCAAGTTGTCACAGGAGAGTCTAATAGTCTAATCACACCGGGGCAAGTTGTCACAGGAGAGTCTAATAGTCTAATCACACCGGGGCAAGTTGTCACAGGAGAGTCTAATAGTCTAATCACACCGGGGCAAGTTGTCACAGGAGAGTCTAATAGTCTAATCCCACCGGGGCAAGTTGTCACAGGAGAGTCTAATAGTCTAATCACACCGGGGCAAGTTGTCACAGGAGAGTCTAATAGTCTAATCACACCGGGGCAAGTTGTCACAGGAGAGTCTAATAGTCTAATCACACCGGGGCAAGTTGTCACAGGAGAATCTAATAGTCTAATCCCACCGGGGCAAGTCGTCACAGGAGAGTCTAATAGTCTAATCACACCGGGGCAAGTTGTCACAGGAGAGTCTAATAGTCTAATCACACCGGGGCAAGTCGTCACAGGACAGTCTAATAGTCTAATCACACCGGGGCAAGTTGTCACATGAGAGTCTAATAGTCTAATCACACCGGGGCAAGTTGTCACAGGAGAGTCTAATAGTCTAATCCCACCGGGGCAAGTTGTCACAGGAGAGTCTAATAGTCTAATCCCACCGGGGCAAGTTGTCACAGGAGAGTCTAATAGTCTAATCACACCGGGGCAAGTTGTCACAGGAGAGTCTAATAGTCTAATCACACAGGGGCAAGTCGTCACAGGAGAGTCTAATAGTCTAATCACACCGGGGCAAGTTGTCACAGGAGAGTCTAATAGTCTAATCACACCGGGGCAAGTCGTCACAGGAGAGTCTAATAGTCTAATCACACCGGGGCAAGTTGTCACATGAGAGTCTAATAGTCTAATCACACCGGGGCAAGTTGTCACATGAGAGTCTAATAGTCTAATCACACCGGGGCAAGTTGTCACAGGAGAGTCTAATAGTCTAATCCCACCGGGGCAAGTTGTCACAGGAGAGTCTAATAGTCTAATCACACCGGGGCAAGTCGTCACAGGAGAGTCTAATCACACCGGGGCAAGTTGTCACAGGAGAGTCTAATCACACCGGGGCAAGTTGTCACAGGAGAGTCTAATAGTCTAATCACACCGGGGCAAGTTGTCACAGGAGAGTCTAATAGTCTAATCACACCGGGGCAAGTCGTCACAGGAGAGTCTAATCACACCGGGGCAAGTTGTCACAGGAGAGTCTAATCACACCGGGGCAAGTTGTCACAGGAGAGTCTAATAGTCTAATCACACCGGGGTAAGTCGTCACAGGAGAGTAATCACACCGGGGCAAGTCGTCACAGGAGAGTCTAATAGTCTAATCACACCGGGGTAAGTCGTCACAGGAGAGTAATCACACCGGGGCAAGTCGTCACAGGAGAGTCTAATAGTCTAATCACACTGGGGCAAGTTGTCACAGTAAAGTCTAATAGTCTAATCACACCGGGGCAAGTCGTCACAAGAGAGTCTAATAGTCTAATCACACCGGGGCAAGTTGTCACAGGACAGTCTAATAGTCTAATCCCACCGGGGCAAGTTGTCACAGGAGAGTCTAATAGTCTAATCACACCAGGGCAAGTTGTCACAGGAAAGTCTAATAGTCTAATCACACCGGGGCAAGTTGTCACAGGAAAGTCTAATAGTCTAATCACACCGGGGCAAGTTGTCACAGGAAAGTCTAATAGTCTAATCACACCGGGGCAAGTTGTCACAGGAGAGTCTAATAGTCTAATCACACCAGGGCAAGTCGTCACAGGAGAGTCTAATAGTCTAATCACACCGGGGCAAGTTGTCACAGGAGAGTCTAATAGTCTAATCCCACCGGGGCAAGTCGTCACAGGAGAGTCTAATAGTCTAATCACACCGGGGCAAGTTGTCACAGGAGAGTCTAATAGTCTAATCACACCGGGGCAAGTCGTCACAAGAGAGTCTAATAGTCTAATCCCACCGGGGCAAGTCGTCACAAGAGAGTCTAATAGTCTAATCCCACCGGGGCAAGTCGTCACAGGAGAGTCTAATAGTCTAATCACACCGGGGCAAGTTGTCACAGGAGAGTCTAATAGTCTAATCACACCGGGGCAAGTTGTCACAGGAGAGTCTAATAGTCTAATCCCACCGGGGCAAGTCGTCACAGGAGAGTCTAATAGTCTAATCCCACCGGGGCAAGTCGTCACAAGAGAGTCTAATAGTCTAATCCCACCGGGGCAAGTTGTCACAGGAGAGTCTAATAGTCTAATCACACCGGGGCAAGTCGTCACAAGAGAGTCTAATAGTCTAATCCCACCGGGGCAAGTCGTCACAAGAGAGTCTAATAGTCTAATCCCACCGGGGCAAGTCGTCACAAGAGAGTCTAATAGTCTAATCCCACCGGGGCAAGTCGTCACAAGAGAGTCTAATAGTCTAATCACACCGGGGCAAGTCGTCACAAGAGAGTCTAATAGTCTAATCCCACCGGGGCAAGTCGTCACAGGAGAGTCTAATAGTCTAATCCCACCGGGGCAAGTCGTCACAAGAGAGTCTAATAGTCTAATCCCACCGGGGCAAGTTGTCACAGGAGAGTCTAATAGTCTAATCACACCGGGGCAAGTCGTCACAAGAGAGTCTAATAGTCTAATCCCACCGGGGCAAGTTGTCACAGGAGAGTCTAATAGTCTAATCACACCGGGGCAAGTCGTCACAAGAGAGTCTAATAGTCTAATCACACCGGGGCAAGTTGTCACAGGACAGTCTAATAGTCTAATCACACCGGGGCAAGTTGTCACAGGAGAGTCTAATCACACCGGGGCAAGTTGTCACAGGACAGTCTAATAGTCTAATCACACCGGGGCAAGTCGTCACAAGAGAGTCTAATAGTCTAATCCCACCGGGGCAAGTTGTCACAGGAAAGTCTAATAGTCTAATCACACCGGGGCAAGTTGTCACAGGAGAGTCTAATAGTCTAATCACACCGGGGCAAGTCGTCACAGGAGAGTCTAATCACACCGGGGCAAGTTGTCACAGGAGAGTCTAATCACACCGGGGCAAGTTGTCACAGGACAGTCTAATAGTCTAATCACACCGGGGCAAGTTGTCACAGGAAAGTCTAATAGTCTAATCACACCGGGGCAAGTCGTCACAGGAGAGTCTAATAGTCTAATCACACCGGGGCAAGTTGTCACAGGAGAGTCTAATAGTCTAATCACACCGGGGCAAGTTGTCACAGGAAAGTCTAATAGTCTAATCACACCGGGGCAAGTTGTCACAGGAGAGTCTAATAGTCTAATCACACCGGGGCAAGTCGTCACAGGAGAGTCTAATAGTCTAATCACACCGGGGCAAGTTGTCACAGGACAGTCTAATAGTCTAATCACACCGGGGCAAGTTGTCACAGGAGAGTCTAATAGTCTAATCACACCGGGGCAAGTTGTCACAGGAAAGTCTAATCACACCGGGGCAAGTTGTCACAGGAGAGTCTAATAGTCTAATCACACCGGGGCAAGTCGTCACAAGAGAGTCTAATAGTCTAATCACACCGGGGCAAGTTGTCACAGGAGAGTCTAATAGTCTAATCACACCGGGGCAAGTCGTCACAAGAGAGTCTAATAGTCTAATCCCACCGGGGCAAGTTGTCACAGGAGAGTCTAATAGTCTAATCACACCGGGGCAAGTCGTCACAAGAGAGTCTAATAGTCTAATCACACCGGGGCAAGTTGTCACAGGACAGTCTAATAGTCTAATCACACCGGGGCAAGTCGTCACAGGAGAGTCTAATCACACCGGGGCAAGTTGTCACAGGAGAGTCTAATCACACCGGGGCAAGTTGTCACAGGACAGTCTAATAGTCTAATCACACCGGGGCAAGTCGTCACAGGAAAGTCTAATAGTCTAATCACACCGGGGCAAGTTGTCACAGGAGAGTCTAATAGTCTAATCCCACCGGGGCAAGTTGTCACAGGAGAGTCTAATAGTCTAATCCCACCGGGGCAAGTTGTCACAGGAGAGTCTAATCACACCGGGGCAAGTTGTCACAGGAGAGTCTAATAGTCTAATCACACCGGGGCAAGTTGTCACAGGAGAGTCTAATAGTCTAATCCCACCGGGGCAAGTTGTCACAGGAGAGTCTAATCACACCGGGGCAAGTTGTCACAGGAGAGTCTAATAGTCTAATCACACCGGGGCAAGTTGTCACAGGAGAGTCTAATAGTCTAATCACACCGGGGCAAGTTGTCACAGGAGAGTCTAATCACACCGGGGCAAGTTGTCACAGGAGAATCTAATAGTCTAATCACACCGGGGCAAGTCGTCACAGGAGAGTCTAATAGTCTAATCACACCGGGGCAAGTTGTCACAGGAGAATCTAATAGTCTAATCACAACGGGGCAAGTCGTCACAGGAGAGTCTAATAGTCTAATCACACCGGGGCAAGTTGTCACAGGAGAATCTAATAGTCTAATCACAACGGGGCAAGTCGTCACAGGAGAGTCTAATAGTCTAATCACACCGGGGCAAGTCGTCACAGGAGAGTCTAATAGTCTAATCCCACCGGGGCAAGTTGTCACAGGAGAGTCTAATAGTCTAATCACACCGGGGCAAGTTGTCACAGGAGAGTCTAATAGTCTAATCACACCGGGGCAAGTTGTCACAGGAGAGTCTAATCCCACCGGGGCAAGTCGTCACAGGAGAGTCTAATCACACCGGGGCAAGTTGTCACAGGAGAGTCTAATAGTCTAATCACACCGGGGCAAGTCGTCACAGGAGAGTCTAATAGTCTAATCCCACCGGGGCAAGTTGTCACAGGAGAGTCTAATAGTCTAATCACACCGGGGCAAGTTGTCACAGGAGAGTCTAATCCCACCGGGGCAAGTCGTCACAGGAGAGTCCAATCCCACCGGGGCAAGTTGTCACAGGAGAGTCTAATAGTCTAATCACACCGGGGCAAGTTGTCACAGGAGAGTCTAATAGTCTAATCACACCGGGGCAAGTCGTCACAGGAGAGTCTAATAGTCTAATCCCACCGGGGCAAGTTGTCACAGGAGAGTCTAATAGTCTAATCACACCGGGGCAAGTTGTCACAGGAGAGTCTAATCCCACCGGGGCAAGTCGTCACAGGAGAGTCCAATCCCACCGGGGCAAGTTGTCACAGGAGAGTCTAATAGTCTAATCACACCGGGGCAAGTTGTCACAGGAGAGTCTAATAGTCTAATCACACCGGGGCAAGTTGTCACATGAGAGTCTAATAGTCTAATCACACCGGGGCAAGTCGTCACAGGAGAGTCTAATCACACCGGGGCAAGTTGTCACAGGAGAATCTAATAGTCTAATCACACCGGGGCAAGTCGTCACAGGAGAGTCTAATAGTCTAATCACACCGGGGCAAGTTGTCACAGGAGAATCTAATAGTCTAATCACACCGGGGCAAGTCGTCACAGGAGAGTCTAATAGTCTAATCACACCGGGGCAAGTCGTCACAGGAGAGTCTAATAGTCTAATCACACCGGGGCAAGTCGTCACAGGAGAGTCTAATAGTCTAATCACACCGGGGCAAGTCGTCACAGGAGAGTCTAATAGTCTAATCACACCGGGGCAAGTCGTCACAGGAGAGTCTAATAGTCTAATCACACCGGGGCAAGTCGTCACAAGAGAGTCTAATAGTCTAATCACACCGGGGCAAGTCGTCACAAGAGAGTCTAATAGTCTAATCACACCGGGGCAAGTAGTCACAGGAGAGTCTAATCCCACCGGGGCAAGTCGTCACAGGAGAGTCTAATCACACCGGGGCAAGTTGTCACAGGAGAGTCTAATAGTCTAATCACACCGGGGCAAGTCGTCACAGGAGAGTCTAATAGTCTAATCCCACCGGGGCAAGTTGTCACAGGAGAGTCTAATAGTCTAATCACACCGGGGCAAGTTGTCACAGGAGAGTCTAATCCCACCGGGGCAAGTCGTCACAGGAGAGTCTAATAGTTTAATCACACCGGGGCAAGTTGTCACAGGAGAGTCTAATAGTCTAATCCCACCGGGGCAAGTTGTCACAGGAGAGTCTAATCACACCGGGGCAAGTTGTCACAGGAGAGTCTAATAGTCTAATCACACCGGGGCAAGTTGTCACAGGAGAGTATAATAGTCTAATCACACCGGGGCAAGTCGTCACAGGAGAGTCTAATCACACCGGGGCAAGTCGTCACAGGAGAGTCTAATAGTCTAATCCCACCGGGGCAAGTCGTCACAGGAGAGTCTAATCACATCGGGGCAAGTTGTCACAGGAGAGTCTAATAGTCTAATCACACCGGGGCAAGTTGTCACAGGAGAGTCTAATAGTCTAATCACACCGGGGCAAGTTGTCACAGGAGAGTCTAATAGTCTAATCACACCGGGGCAAGTTGTCACAGGAGAGTCTAATAGTCTAATCCCACCGGGGCAAGTTGTCACAGGAGAGTCTAATAGTCTAATCACACCGGGGCAAGTTGTCACAGGAGAGTCTAATCACACCGGGGCAAGTTGTCACAGGAGAGTCTAATCACACCGGGGCAAGTTGTCACAGGACAGTCTAATAGTCTAATCACACCGGGGCAAGTCGTCACAAGAGAGTCTAATAGTCTAATCCCACCGGGGCAAGTTGTCACAGGAGAGTCTAATAGTCTAATCACACCGGGGCAAGTCGTCACAAGAGAGTCTAATAGTCTAATCACACCGGGGCAAGTTGTCACAGGACAGTCTAATAGTCTAATCACACCGGGGCAAGTTGTCACAGGAGAGTCTAATCACACCGGGGCAAGTTGTCACAGGACAGTCTAATAGTCTAATCACACCGGGGCAAGTCGTCACAAGAGAGTCTAATAGTCTAATCCCACCGGGGCAAGTTGTCACAGGAAAGTCTAATAGTCTAATCACACCGGGGCAAGTTGTCACAGGAGAGTCTAATAGTCTAATCACACCGGGGCAAGTCGTCACAGGAGAGTCTAATCACACCGGGGCAAGTTGTCACAGGAGAGTCTAATCACACCGGGGCAAGTTGTCACAGGACAGTCTAATAGTCTAATCACACCGGGGCAAGTTGTCACAGGAAAGTCTAATAGTCTAATCACACCGGGGCAAGTCGTCACAAGAGAGTCTAATAGTCTAATCACACCGGGGCAAGTTGTCACAGGAAAGTCTAATAGTCTAATCACACCGGGGCAAGTTGTCACAGGAGAGTCTAATAGTCTAATCACACCGGGGCAAGTCGTCACAGGAGAGTCTAATAGTCTAATCACACCGGGGCAAGTTGTCACAGGAAAGTCTAATAGTCTAATCACACCGGGGCAAGTTGTCACAGGAGAGTCTAATAGTCTAATCCCACCGGGGCAAGTCGTCACAGGAGAGTCTAATAGTCTAATCACACCGGGGCAAGTTGTCACAGGACAGTCTAATAGTCTAATCACACCGGGGCAAGTTGTCACAGGAGAGTCTAATAGTCTAATCACACCGGGGCAAGTCGTCACAAGAGAGTCTAATAGTCTAATCACACCGGGGCAAGTTGTCACAGGAGAGTCTAATAGTCTAATCACACCGGGGCAAGTCGTCACAAGAGAGTCTAATAGTCTAATCACACCGGGGCAAGTTGTCACAGGAGAGTCTAATAGTCTAATCACACCGGGGCAAGTCGTCACAAGAGAGTCTAATAGTCTAATCCCACCGGGGCAAGTCGTCACAGGAGAGTCTAATAGTCTAATCCCACCGGGGCAAGTTGTCACAGGAGAGTCTAATAGTCTAATCACACCGGGGCAAGTCGTCACAAGAGAGTCTAATAGTCTAATCACACCGGGGCAAGTTGTCACAGGACAGTCTAATAGTCTAATCACACCGGGGCAAGTTGTCACAGGAGAGTCTAATAGTCTAATCACACCGGGGCAAGTCGTCACAGGAGAGTCTAATCACACCGGGGCAAGTTGTCACAGGAGAGTCTAATCACACCGGGGCAAGTTGTCACAGGACAGTCTAATAGTCTAATCACACCGGGGCAAGTCGTCACAAGAGAGTCTAATAGTCTAATCCCACCGGGGCAAGTTGTCACAGGACAGTCTAATAGTCTAATCACACCGGGGCAAGTCGTCACAAGAGAGTCTAATAGTCTAATCCCACCGGGGCAAGTTGTCACAGGAAAGTCTAATAGTCTAATCACACCGGGGCAAGTTGTCACAGGAGAGTCTAATAGTCTAATCACACCGGGGCAAGTCGTCACAGGAGAGTCTAATCACACCGGGGCAAGTTGTCACAGGACAGTCTAATAGTCTAATCACACCGGGGCAAGTTGTCACAGGAAAGTCTAATAGTCTAATCACACCGGGGCAAGTTGTCACAGGAGAGTCTAATAGTCTAATCACACCGGGGCAAGTTGTCACAGGAGAGTCTAATAGTCTAATCACACCGGGGCAAGTTGTCACAGGAGAGTCTAATAGTCTAATCACACCGGGGCAAGTCGTCACAAGAGAGTCTAATAGTCTAATCCCACCGGGGCAAGTCGTCACAAGAGAGTCTAATAGTCTAATCCCACCGGGGCAAGTTGTCACAGGAGAGTCTAATAGTCTAATCACACCGGGGCAAGTCGTCACAAGAGAGTCTAATAGTCTAATCACACCGGGGCAAGTTGTCACAGGACAGTCTAATAGTCTAATCACACCGGGGCAAGTTGTCACAGGAGAGTCTAATCACACCGGGGCAAGTTGTCACAGGACAGTCTAATAGTCTAATCACACCGGGGCAAGTCGTCACAAGAGAGTCTAATAGTCTAATCCCACCGGGGCAAGTTGTCACAGGAAAGTCTAATAGTCTAATCACACCGGGGCAAGTTGTCACAGGAGAGTCTAATAGTCTAATCACACCGGGGCAAGTCGTCACAGGAGAGTCTAATCACACCGGGGCAAGTTGTCACAGGAGAGTCTAATCACACCGGGGCAAGTTGTCACAGGACAGTCTAATAGTCTAATCACACCGGGGCAAGTTGTCACAGGAAAGTCTAATAGTCTAATCACACCGGGGCAAGTCGTCACAAGAGAGTCTAATAGTCTAATCACACCGGGGCAAGTTGTCACAGGAAAGTCTAATAGTCTAATCACACCGGGGCAAGTTGTCACAGGAGAGTCTAATAGTCTAATCACACCGGGGCAAGTTGTCACAGGAGAGTCTAATAGTCTAATCACACAGGGGCAAGTCGTCACAGGAGAGTCTAATAGTCTAATCACACCGGGGCAAGTCGTCACAGGAGAGTCTAATCACACCGGGGCAAGTCGTCACAGGAGAGTCTAATAGTCTAATCCCACCGGGGCAAGTCGTCACAGGAGAGTCTAATCCCACCGGGGCAAGTTGTCACAGGAGAGTCTAATAGTCTAATCACACCGGGGCAAGTTGTCACAGGAGAGTCTAATAGTCTAATCCCACCGGGGCAAGTTGTCACAGGAGAGTCTAATAGTCTAATCACACTGGGGCAAGTCGTCACAGGAGAGTCTAATCACACCGGGGCAAGTTGTCACAGGAGAGTCTAATAGTCTAATCACACCGGGGCAAGTTGTCACAGGAGAGTCTAATAGTCTAATCACACCGGGGCAAGTTGTCACAGGAGAGTCTAATAGTCTAATCCCACCGGGGCAAGTTGTCACAGGAGAGTCTAATAGTCTAATCACACTGGGGCAAGTCGTCACAGGAGAGTCTAATCACACCGGGGCAAGTTGTCACAGGAGAGTCTAATAGTCTAATCACACCGGGGCAAGTTGTCACAGGAAAGTCTAATAGTCTAATCACACCGGGGCAAGTCGTCACAGGAGAGTCTAATCACACCGGGGCAAGTCGTCACAGGAGAGTCTAATAGTCTAATCCCACCGGGGCAAGTTGTCACAGGAGAGTCTAATAGTCTAATCACACCGGGGCAAGTTGTCACAGGAGAGTCTAATAGTCTAATCACACCGGGGCAAGTTGTCACAGGAGAGTCTAATAGTCTAATCACACCGGGGCAAGTTGTCACAGGAGAATCTAATAGTCTAATCACACCGGGGCAAGTTGTCACAGGAGAGTCTAATAGTCTAATCCCACCGGGGCAAGTTGTCACAGGAGAGTCTAATAGTCTAATCACACCGGGGCAAGTTGTCACAGGAGAGTCTAATAGTCTAATCACACCGGGGCAAGTTGTCACAGGAGAGTCTAATAGTCTAATCACACCGGGGCAAGTTGTCACAGGAGAATCTAATAGTCTAATCCCACCGGGGCAAGTCGTCACAGGAGAGTCTAATAGTCTAATCACACCGGGGCAAGTTGTCACAGGAGAGTCTAATAGTCTAATCACACCGGGGCAAGTCGTCACAGGACAGTCTAATAGTCTAATCACACCGGGGCAAGTTGTCACATGAGAGTCTAATAGTCTAATCACACCGGGGCAAGTTGTCACAGGAGAGTCTAATAGTCTAATCCCACCGGGGCAAGTTGTCACAGGAGAGTCTAATAGTCTAATCCCACCGGGGCAAGTTGTCACAGGAGAGTCTAATAGTCTAATCACACCGGGGCAAGTTGTCACAGGAGAGTCTAATAGTCTAATCACACAGGGGCAAGTCGTCACAGGAGAGTCTAATAGTCTAATCACACCGGGGCAAGTTGTCACAGGAGAGTCTAATAGTCTAATCACACCGGGGCAAGTCGTCACAGGAGAGTCTAATAGTCTAATCACACCGGGGCAAGTTGTCACATGAGAGTCTAATAGTCTAATCCCACCGGGGCAAGTTGTCACAGGAGAGTCTAATAGTCTAATCACACCGGGGCAAGTCGTCACAGGAGAGTCTAATCACACCGGGGCAAGTTGTCACAGGAGAGTCTAATCACACCGGGGCAAGTTGTCACAGGAGAGTCTAATAGTCTAATCACACCGGGGCAAGTTGTCACAGGAGAGTCTAATAGTCTAATCACACCGGGGCAAGTCGTCACAGGAGAGTCTAATCACACCGGGGCAAGTTGTCACAGGAGAGTCTAATCACACCGGGGCAAGTTGTCACAGGAGAGTCTAATAGTCTAATCACACCGGGGTAAGTCGTCACAGGAGAGTAATCACACCGGGGCAAGTCGTCACAGGAGAGTCTAATAGTCTAATCACACCGGGGTAAGTCGTCACAGGAGAGTAATCACACCGGGGCAAGTCGTCACAGGAGAGTCTAATAGTCTAATCACACTGGGGCAAGTTGTCACAGTAAAATCTAATAGTCTAATCACACCGGGGCAAGTCGTCACAAGAGAGTCTAATAGTCTAATCACACCGGGGCAAGTTGTCACAGGACAGTCTAATAGTCTAATCCCACCGGGGCAAGTTGTCACAGGAGAGTCTAATAGTCTAATCACACCAGGGCAAGTTGTCACAGGAAAGTCTAATAGTCTAATCACACCGGGGCAAGTTGTCACAGGAAAGTCTAATAGTCTAATCACACCGGGGCAAGTTGTCACAGGAAAGTCTAATAGTCTAATCACACCGGGGCAAGTTGTCACAGGAGAGTCTAATAGTCTAATCACACCAGGGCAAGTCGTCACAGGAGAGTCTAATAGTCTAATCACACCGGGGCAAGTTGTCACAGGAGAGTCTAATAGTCTAATCCCACCGGGGCAAGTCGTCACAGGAGAGTCTAATAGTCTAATCACACCGGGGCAAGTTGTCACAGGAGAGTCTAATAGTCTAATCACACCGGGGCAAGTCGTCACAAGAGAGTCTAATAGTCTAATCCCACCGGGGCAAGTCGTCACAAGAGAGTCTAATAGTCTAATCCCACCGGGGCAAGTCGTCACAGGAGAGTCTAATAGTCTAATCACACCGGGGCAAGTTGTCACAGGAGAGTCTAATAGTCTAATCACACCGGGGCAAGTTGTCACAGGAGAGTCTAATAGTCTAATCCCACCGGGGCAAGTCGTCACAGGAGAGTCTAATAGTCTAATCCCACCGGGGCAAGTCGTCACAAGAGAGTCTAATAGTCTAATCCCACCGGGGCAAGTTGTCACAGGAGAGTCTAATAGTCTAATCACACCGGGGCAAGTCGTCACAAGAGAGTCTAATAGTCTAATCCCACCGGGGCAAGTCGTCACAAGAGAGTCTAATAGTCTAATCCCACCGGGGCAAGTCGTCACAAGAGAGTCTAATAGTCTAATCCCACCGGGGCAAGTCGTCACAAGAGAGTCTAATAGTCTAATCACACCGGGGCAAGTCGTCACAAGAGAGTCTAATAGTCTAATCCCACCGGGGCAAGTCGTCACAGGAGAGTCTAATAGTCTAATCCCACCGGGGCAAGTCGTCACAAGAGAGTCTAATAGTCTAATCCCACCGGGGCAAGTTGTCACAGGAGAGTCTAATAGTCTAATCACACCGGGGCAAGTCGTCACAAGAGAGTCTAATAGTCTAATCCCACCGGGGCAAGTTGTCACAGGAGAGTCTAATAGTCTAATCACACCGGGGCAAGTCGTCACAAGAGAGTCTAATAGTCTAATCACACCGGGGCAAGTTGTCACAGGACAGTCTAATAGTCTAATCACACCGGGGCAAGTTGTCACAGGAGAGTCTAATCACACCGGGGCAAGTTGTCACAGGACAGTCTAATAGTCTAATCACACCGGGGCAAGTCGTCACAAGAGAGTCTAATAGTCTAATCACACCGGGGCAAGTTGTCACAGGAGAGTCTAATAGTCTAATCACACCGGGGCAAGTTGTCACAGGAGAGTCTAATAGTCTAATCACACCGGGGCAAGTCGTCACAGGAGAGTCTAATCACACCGGGGCAAGTTGTCACAGGAGAGTCTAATCACACCGGGGCAAGTTGTCACAGGACAGTCTAATAGTCTAATCACACCGGGGCAAGTTGTCACAGGAAAGTCTAATAGTCTAATCACACCGGGGCAAGTCGTCACAGGAGAGTCTAATAGTCTAATCCCACCGGGGCAAGTTGTCACAGGAAAGTCTAATAGTCTAATCACACCGGGGCAAGTTGTCACAGGAGAGTCTAATAGTCTAATCACACCGGGGCAAGTCGTCACAGGAGAGTCTAATCACACCGGGGCAAGTTGTCACAGGAGAGTCTAATCACACCGGGGCAAGTTGTCACAGGACAGTCTAATAGTCTAATCACACCGGGGCAAGTTGTCACAGGAAAGTCTAATAGTCTAATCACACCGGGGCAAGTCGTCACAGGAGAGTCTAATAGTCTAATCACACCGGGGCAAGTTGTCACAGGAAAGTCTAATAGTCTAATCACACCGGGGCAAGTTGTCACAGGAGAGTCTAATAGTCTAATCACACCGGGGCAAGTCGTCACAGGAGAGTCTAATAGTCTAATCACACCGGGGCAAGTTGTCACAGGAGAGTCTAATAGTCTAATCACACCGGGGCAAGTTGTCACAGGAAAGTCTAATAGTCTAATCACACCGGGGCAAGTTGTCACAGGAGAGTCTAATAGTCTAATCACACCGGGGCAAGTCGTCACAGGAGAGTCTAATAGTCTAATCACACCGGGGCAAGTTGTCACAGGACAGTCTAATAGTCTAATCACACCGGGGCAAGTTGTCACAGGAGAGTCTAATAGTCTAATCACACCGGGGCAAGTTGTCACAGGAAAGTCTAATCACACCGGGGCAAGTTGTCACAGGAGAGTCTAATAGTCTAATCACACCGGGGCAAGTCGTCACAAGAGAGTCTAATAGTCTAATCACACCGGGGCAAGTTGTCACAGGAGAGTCTAATAGTCTAATCACACCGGGGCAAGTCGTCACAAGAGAGTCTAATAGTCTAATCCCACCGGGGCAAGTTGTCACAGGAGAGTCTAATAGTCTAATCACACCGGGGCAAGTCGTCACAAGAGAGTCTAATAGTCTAATCACACCGGGGCAAGTTGTCACAGGACAGTCTAATAGTCTAATCACACCGGGGCAAGTCGTCACAGGAGAGTCTAATCACACCGGGGCAAGTTGTCACAGGAGAGTCTAATCACACCGGGGCAAGTTGTCACAGGACAGTCTAATAGTCTAATCACACCGGGGCAAGTCGTCACAGGAAAGTCTAATAGTCTAATCACACCGGGGCAAGTTGTCACAGGAGAGTCTAATAGTCTAATCCCACCGGGGCAAGTTGTCACAGGAGAGTCTAATAGTCTAATCCCACCGGGGCAAGTTGTCACAGGAGAGTCTAATCACACCGGGGCAAGTTGTCACAGGAGAGTCTAATAGTCTAATCACACCGGGGCAAGTTGTCACAGGAGAGTCTAATAGTCTAATCCCACCGGGGCAAGTTGTCACAGGAGAGTCTAATCACACCGGGGCAAGTTGTCACAGGAGAGTCTAATCACACCGGGGCAAGTTGTCACAGGAGAGTCTAATAGTCTAATCACACCGGGGCAAGTCGTCACAGGAGAGTCTAATAGTCTAATCCCACCGGGGCAAGTCGTCACAGGAGAGTCTAATAGTCTAATCACACCGGGGCAAGTTGTCACAGGAGAGTCTAATCCCACCGGGGCAAGTTGTCACAGGAGAGTCTAATCACACCGGGGCAAGTTGTCACAGGAGAGTCTAATAGTCTAATCACACCGGGGCAAGTCGTCACAGGAGAGTCTAATCACACCGGGGCAAGTTGTCACAGGAGAGTCTAATAGTCTAATCACACCGGGGCAAGTCGTCACAAGAGAGTCTAATAGTCTAATCCCACCGGGGCAAGTCGTCACAGGAGAGTCTAATAGTCTAATCACACCGGGGCAAGTTGTCACAGGAGAGTCTAATCCCACCGGGGCAAGTTGTCACAGGAGAGTCTAATCACACCGGGGCAAGTTGTCACAGGAGAGTCTAATAGTCTAATCACACCGGGGCAAGTCGTCACAGGAGAGTCTAATCACACCGGGGCAAGTTGTCACAGGAGAGTCTAATAGTCTAATCACACCGGGGCAAGTCGTCACAAGAGAGTCTAATAGTCTAATCACACCGGGGCAAGTCGTCACAGGAGAGTCTAATAGTCTAATCCCACCGGGGCAAGTTGTCACAGGAGAGTCTAATCCCACCGGGGCAAGTCGTCACAGGAGAGTCTAATCACACCGGGGCAAGTTGTCACAGGAGAGTCTAATCCCACCGGGGCAAGTCGTCACAGGAGAGTCCAATCCCACCGGGGCAAGTTGTCACAGGAGAGTCTAATAGTCTAATCACACCGGGGCAAGTTGTCACAGGAGAGTCTAATAGTCTAATCACACCGGGGCAAGTTGTCACAGGAGAGTCTAATAGTCTAATCACACCGGGGCAAGTTGTCACAGGAGAGTCTAATAGTCTAATCACACCGGGGCAAGTTGTCACAGGAGAGTCTAATCACACCGGGGCAAGTTGTCACAGGAGAGTCTAATAGTCTAATCACACCGGGGCAAGTTGTCACAGGAGAGTCTAATAGTCTAATCCCACCGGGGCAAGTTGTCACAGGAGAGTCTAATAGTCTAATCACACTGGGGCAAGTCGTCACAGGAGAGTCTAATCACACCGGGGCAATTTGTCACAGGAGAGTCTAATAGTCTAATCACACCGGGGCAAGTTGTCACAGGAGAATCTAATAGTCTAATCACACCGGGGCAAGTCGTCACAGGAGAGTCTAATCACACCGGGGCAAGTTGTCACAGGAGAGTCTAATAGTCTAATCACACCGGGGCAAGTTGTCACAGGAGAATCTAATAGTCTAATCACACCGGGGCAAGTTGTCACAGGAGAGTCTAATAGTCTAATCACACTGGGGCAAGTCGTCACAGGAGAGTCTAATCACACCGGGGCAAGTTGTCACAGAAGAGTCTAATAGTCTAATCACACCGGGGCAAGTTGTCACAGGAGAATCTAATAGTCTAATCACACCGGGGCAAGTTGTCACAGGAGAGTCTAATAGTCTAATCCCACCGGGGCAAGTTGTCACAGGAGAGTCTAATCCCACCGGGGCAAGTTGTCAGAGGAGAGTCTAATCACACCGGGGCAAGTTGTCACAGGAGAGTCTAATAGTCTAATCCCACCGGGGCAAGTCGTCACAGGACAGTCTAATCACACCGGGGCAAGTTGTCACAGGAGAGTCTAATAGTCTAATCCCACCGGGGCAAGTTGTCACAGGAGAGTCTAATAGTCTAATCACACTGGGGCAAGTCGTCACAGGAGAGTCTAATCACACCGGGGCAAGTTGTCACAGGAGAGTCTAATAGTCTAATCACACCGGGGCAAGTTGTCACAGGAGAATCTAATAGTCTAATCACACCGGGGCAAGTCGTCACAGGAGAGTCTAATCACACCGGGGCAAGTTGTCACAGGAGAGTCTAATAGTCTAATCACACCGGGGCAAGTTGTCACAGGAGAATCTAATAGTCTAATCACACCGGGGCAAGTTGTCACAGGAGAGTCTAATAGTCTAATCCCACCGGGGCAAGTTGTCACAGGAGAGTCTAATAGTCTAATCCCACCGGGGCAAGTTGTCACAGGAGAGTCTAATCACACCGGGGCAAGTTGTCACAGGAGAGTCTAATAGTCTAATCACACCGTGGCAAGTTGTCACAGGAGAGTCTAATAGTCTAATCCCACCGGGGCAAGTTGTCACAGGAGAGTCTAATCACACCGGGGCAAGTTGTCACAGGAGAGTCTAATAGTCTAATCACACCGGGGCAAGTTGTCACAGGAGAGTCTAATAGTCTAATCACACCGGGGCAAGTTGTCACAGGAGAGTCTAATAGTCTAATCACACCGGGGCAAGTCGTCACAGGAGAGTCTAATAGTCTAATCACACCGGGGCAAGTTGTCACAGGAGAATCTAATAGTCTAATCACAACGGGGCAAGTCGTCACAGGAGAGTCTAATAGTCTAATCACACCGGGGCAAGTTGTCACAGGAGAGTCTAATAGTCTAATCACACCGGGGCAAGTCGTCACAGGAGAGTCTAATAGTCTAATCACACCGGGGCAAGTTGTCACAGGAGAATCTAATAGTCTAATCACAACGGGGCAAGTCGTCACAGGAGAGTCTAATAGTCTAATCACAACGGGGCAAGTCGTCACAGGAGAGTCTAATAGTCTAATCACACCGGGGCAAGTTGTCACAGGAGAATCTAATAGTCTAATCACAACGGGGCAAGTCGTCACAGGAGAGTCTAATAGTCTAATCACACCGGGGCAAGTCGTCACAGGAGAGTCTAATAGTCTAATCCCACCGGGGCAAGTTGTCACAGGAGAGTCTAATAGTCTAATCACACCGGGGCAAGTTGTCACAGGAGAGTCTAATAGTCTAATCACACCGGGGCAAGTTGTCACAGGAGAGTCTAATCCCACCGGGGCAAGTCGTCACAGGAGAGTCTAATCACACCGGGGCAAGTTGTCACAGGAGAGTCTAATAGTCTAATCACACCGGGGCAAGTCGTCACAGGAGAGTCTAATAGTCTAATCCCACCGGGGCAAGTTGTCACAGGAGAGTCTAATAGTCTAATCACACCGGGGCAAGTTGTCACAGGAGAGTCTAATCCCACCGGGGCAAGTCGTCACAGGAGAGTCCAATCCCACCGGGGCAAGTTGTCACAGGAGAGTCTAATAGTCTAATCACACCGGGGCAAGTTGTCACAGGAGAGTCTAATAGTCTAATCACACCGGGGCAAGTCGTCACAGGAGAGTCTAATAGTCTAATCCCACCGGGGCAAGTTGTCACAGGAGAGTCTAATAGTCTAATCACACCGGGGCAAGTTGTCACAGGAGAGTCTAATCCCACCGGGGCAAGTCGTCACAGGAGAGTCCAATCCCACCGGGGCAAGTTGTCACAGGAGAGTCTAATAGTCTAATCACACCGGGGCAAGTTGTCACAGGAGAGTCTAATAGTCTAATCACACCGGGGCAAGTTGTCACATGAGAGTCTAATAGTCTAATCACACCGGGGCAAGTCGTCACAGGAGAGTCTAATCACACCGGGGCAAGTTGTCACAGGAGAATCTAATAGTCTAATCACACCGGGGCAAGTCGTCACAGGAGAGTCTAATAGTCTAATCACACCGGGGCAAGTTGTCACAGGAGAATCTAATAGTCTAATCACACCGGGGCAAGTCGTCACAGGAGAGTCTAATAGTCTAATCACACCGGGGCAAGTCGTCACAGGAGAGTCTAATAGTCTAATCACACCGGGGCAAGTCGTCACAGGAGAGTCTAATAGTCTAATCACACCGGGGCAAGTCGTCACAGGAGAGTCTAATAGTCTAATCACACCGGGGCAAGTCGTCACAGGAGAGTCTAATAGTCTAATCACACCGGGGCAAGTCGTCACAAGAGAGTCTAATAGTCTAATCACACCGGGGCAAGTCGTCACAAGAGAGTCTAATAGTCTAATCACACCGGGGCAAGTAGTCACAGGAGAGTCTAATCCCACCGGGGCAAGTCGTCACAGGAGAGTCTAATCACACCGGGGCAAGTTGTCACAGGAGAGTCTAATAGTCTAATCACACCGGGGCAAGTCGTCACAGGAGAGTCTAATAGTCTAATCCCACCGGGGCAAGTTGTCACAGGAGAGTCTAATAGTCTAATCCCACCGGGGCAAGTTGTCACAGGAGAGTCTAATAGTCTAATCACACCGGGGCAAGTTGTCACAGGAGAGTCTAATCCCACCGGGGCAAGTCGTCACAGGAGAGTCTAATAGTCTAATCCCACCGGGGCAAGTTGTCACAGGAGAGTCTAATAGTCTAATCACACCGGGGCAAGTTGTCACAGGAGAGTCTAATAGTCTAATCACACCGGGGCAAGTTGTCACAGGAGAGTCTAATAGTCTAATCCCACCGGGGCAAGTTGTCACAGGAGAGTCTAATAGTCTAATCACACCGGGGCAAGTTGTCACAGGAGAGTCTAATCACACCGGGGCAAGTTGTCACAGGAGAGTCTAATAGTCTAATCACACCGGGGCAAGTTGTCACAGGAGAGTCTAATCACACCGGGGCAAGTTGTCACAGGAGAGTCTAATAGTCTAATCACACCGGGGCAAGTTGTCACAGGAGAGTATAATAGTCTAATCACACCGGGGCAAGTCGTCACAGGAGAGTCTAATCACACCGGGGCAAGTCGTCACAGGAGAGTCTAATAGTCTAATCCCACCGGGGCAAGTCGTCACAGGAGAGTCTAATCACATCGGGGCAAGTTGTCACAGGAGAGTCTAATAGTCTAATCACACCGGGGCAAGTTGTCACAGGAGAGTCTAATAGTCTAATCACACCGGGGCAAGTTGTCACAGGAGAGTCTAATAGTCTAATCACACCGGGGCAAGTTGTCACAGGAGAATCTAATAGTCTAATCACACCGGGGCAAGTTGTCACAGGAGAGTCTAATAGTCTAATCCCACCGGGGCAAGTTGTCACATGAGAGTCTAAAAGTCTAATCACACCGGGGCAAGTCGTCACAGGAGAATCTAATAGTCTAATCACACCGGGGCAAGTCGTCACAGGAGAGTCTAATAGTCTAATCACACCGGGGCAAGTCGTCACAGGAGAGTCTAATAGTCTAATCCCACCGGGGCAAGTCGTCACAGGAGAGTCTAATAGTCTAATCACACCGGGGCAAGTCGTCACAGGAGAGTCTAATCACACCGGGGCAAGTCGTCACAGGAGAGTCTAATAGTCTAATCACACCGGGGCAAGTCGTCACAGGAGAGTCTAATCACACCGGGGCAAGTCGTCACAGGAGAGTCTAATCACACCGGGGCAAGTTGTCACAGGAGAGTCTAATAGTCTAATCACACCGGGGCAAGTCGTCACAGGAGAGTCTAATAGTCTAATCACACCGGGGCAAGTTGTCACAGGAGAGTCTAATAGTCTAATCACACCGGGGCAAGTTGTCACATGAGAGTCTAATAGTCTAATCACACCGGGGCAAGTTGTCACAGGAGAGTCTAATAGTCTAATCACACCGGGGCAAGTTGTCACATGAGAGTCTAATAGTCTAATCACACCGGGGCAAGTTGTCACAGGAGAGTCTAATCACACCGGGGCAAGTTGTCACATGAGAGTCTAATAGTCTAATCACACCGGGGCAAGTTGTCACAGGAGAGTCTAATCACACCGGGGCAAGTTGTCACAGGAGAGTCTAATAGTCTAATCCCACCGGGGCAAGTCGTCACAGGAGAGTCTAATCACACCGGGGCAAGTTGTCACAGGAGAGTCTAATCACACCGGGGCAAGTTGTCACAGGAGAGTCTAATAGTCTAATCACACCGGGGCAAGTCGTCACAGGAGAGTCTAATCACACCGGGGCAAGTTGTCACAGGAGAGTCTAATCACACCGGGGCAAGTTGTCACAGGAGAGTCTAATAGTCTAATCACACCGGGGCAAGTTGTCACAGGAGAGTCTAATAGTCTAATCACACCGGGGCAAGTCGTCACAGGAGAGTCTAATCACACCGGGGCAAGTTGTCACAGGAGAGTCTAATAGTCTAATCCCACCGGGGCAAGTTGTCACAGGAGAGTCTAATAGTCTAATCACACCGGGGCAAGTTGTCACATGAGAGTCTAATAGTCTAATCACACCGGGGCAAGTTGTCACAGGAGAGTCTAATAGTCTAATCACACCGGGGCAAGTTGTCACAGAAGAGTCTAATAGTCTAATCACACCGGGGCAAGTTGTCACATGAGAGTCTAATAGTCTAATCACACCGGGGCAAGTTGTCACAGGAGAGTCTAATAGTCTAATCACACCGGGGCAAGTTGTCACAGGAGAGTCTAATCACACCGGGGCAAGTTGTCACATGAGAGTCTAATAGTCTAATCACACCGGGGCAAGTTGTCACAGGACAGTCTAATAGTCTAATCACACCGGGGCAAGTTGTCACAGGAGAGTCTAATAGTCTAATCACACCGGGGCAAGTTGTCACATGAGAGTCTAATAGTCTAATCACACCGGGGCAAGTTGTCACAGGAGAGTCTAATAGTCTAATCACACCGGGGCAAGTTGTCACAGGAGAGTCTAATAGTCTAATCACACCGGGGCAAGTTGTCACATGAGAGTCTAATAGTCTAATCACACCGGGGCAAGTTGTCACAGGAGAGTCTAATCACACCGGGGCAAGTTGTCACATGAGAGTCTAATAGTCTAATCACACCGGGGCAAGTTGTCACAGGAGAGTCTAATAGTCTAATCACACCGGGGCAAGTTGTCACAGGAGAGTCTAATAGTCTAATCACACCGGGGCAAGTTGTCACATGAGAGTCTAATAGTCTAATCACACCGGGGCAAGTTGTCACAGGAGAGTCTAATCACACCGGGGCAAGTTGTCACAGGAGAGTCTAATAGTCTAATCACACCGGGGCAAGTCGTCACAGGAGAGTCTAATCACACCGGGGCAAGTTGTCACAGGAGAGTCTAATCACACCGGGGCAAGTTGTCACAGGAGAGTCTAATAGTCTAATCACACCGGGGCAAGTTGTCACAGGAGAGTCTAATAGTCTAATCACACCGGGGCAAGTCGTCACAGGAGAGTCTAATCACACCGGGGCAAGTTGTCACAGGAGAGTCTAATAGTCTAATCACACCGGGGCAAGTCGTCACAGGAGAGTCTAATCACACCGGGGCAAGTTGTCACAGGAGAGTCTAATAGTCTAATCCCACCGGGGCAAGTTGTCACAAGAGAGTCTAATAGTCTAATCACACCGGGGCAAGTTGTCACAGGAGAGTCTAATAGTCTAATCACACCGGGGCAAGTTGTCACAGGAGAGTCTAATAGTCTAATCACACCAGGGCAAGTTGTCACAGGAGAGTCTAATACTCTAATCACACCGGGGCAAGTTGTCACAAGAGAGTCTAATAGTCTAATCCCACCGGGGCAAGTTGTCACATGAGAGTCTAATAGTCTAATCACACCGGGGCAAGTCGTCACAGGAGAGTCTAATCACACCGGGGCAAGTCGTCACAGGAGAGTCTAATCACACCGGGGCAAGTCGTCACAGGAGAGTCTAATAGTCTAATCCCACCGGGGCAAGTTGTCACAGGAGAGTCTAATAGTCTAATCCCACCGGGGCAAGTTGTCACAGGAGAGTCTAATAGTCTAATCCCACCGGGGCAAGTTGTCACAGGAGAGTCTAATCACACCGGGGCAAGTCGTCACAGGAGAGTCTAATAGTCTAATCCCACCGGGGCAAGTTGTCACAGGAGAGTCTAATCACACCGGGGCAAGTCGTCACAGGAGAGTCTAATAGTCTAATCCCACCGGGGCAAGTTGTCACAGGAGAGTCTAATAGTCTAATCACACCGGGGCAAGTCGTCACAGGAGAGTCTAATCACACCGGGGCAAGTCGTCACAGGAGAGTCTAATAGTCTAATCACACCGGGGCAAGTTGTCACAGGAGAGTCTAATAGTCTAATCACACCGGGGCAAGTTGTCACAGGAGAGTCTAATAGTCTAATCACACCAGGGCAAATTGTCACAGGAGAGTCTAATAGTCTAATCACACTGGGGCAAGTTGTCACAGGAGAGTCTAATAGTCTAATCACACCGGGGCAAGTTGTCACAGGAGAGTCTAATAGTCTAATCACACCGGGGCAAGTTGTCACAGGAGAGTCTAATAGTCTAATCACACAGGGGCAAGTCGTCACAGGAGAGTCTAATAGTCTAATCACACCGGGGCAAGTTGTCACAGGAGAGTCTAATAGTCTAATCACACCGGGGCAAGTCGTCACAGGACAGTCTAATAGTCTAATCCCACCGGGGCAAGTCGTCACAGGAGAGTCTAATCACACCGGGGCAAGTCGTCACAGGAGAGTCTAATAGTCTAATCCCACCGGGGCAAGTCGTCACAGGAGAGTCTAATCCCACCGGGGCAAGTTGTCACAGGAGAGTCTAATAGTCTAATCACACCGGGGCAAGTTGTCACAGGAGAGTCTAATAGTCTAATCACACCGGGGCAAGTTGTCACAGGAGAGTCTAATAGTCTAATCACACCGGGGCAAGTTGTCACAGGAGAGTCTAATAGTCTAATCCCACCGGGGCAAGTTGTCACAGGAGAGTCTAATCACACCGGGGCAAGTTGTCACAGGAGAGTCTAATAGTCTAATCACACTGGGGCAAGTCGTCACAGGAGAGTCTAATCACACCGGGGCAAGTTGTCACAGGAGAGTCTATTAGTCTAATCACACCGGGGCAAGTTGTCACAGGAGAGTCTAATAGTCTAATCACACCGGGGCAAGTTGTCACAGGAGAGTCTAATAGTCTAATCCCACCGGGGCAAGTTGTCACATGAGAGTCTAATAGTCTAATCACACCGGGGCAAGTCGTCACAGGAGAGTCTAATCACACCGGGGCAAGTCGTCACAGGAGAGTCTAATAGTCTAATCACACCGGGGCAAGTCGTCACATGAGAGTCTAATAGTCTAATCACACCGGGGCAAGTTGTCACAGGAGAGTCTAATAGTCTAATCACACCGGGGCAAGTTGTCACAGGAGAGTCTAATAGTCTAATCACACCGGGGCAAGTTGTCACAGGAGAATCTAATAGTCTAATCACACCGGGGCAAGTTGTCACAGGAGAGTCTAATAGTCTAATCCCACCGGGGCAAGTCGTCACAGGAGAGTCTAATAGTCTAATCACACCGGGGCAAGTTGTCACAGGAGAGTCTAATAGTCTAATCACACCGGGGCAAGTCGTCACAGGACAGTCTAATAGTCTAATCACACCGGGGCAAGTTGTCACAGGAGAGTCTAATAGTCTAATCACACCGGGGCAAGTCGTCACAGGAGAGTCTAATAGTCTAATCACCCCGGGGCAAGTTGTCACATGAGAGTCTAATAGTCTAATCACACCGGGGCAAGTTGTCACATGAGAGTCTAATAGTCTAATCACACCGGGGCAAGTTGTCACAGGAGAGTCTAATAGTCTAATCCCACCGGGGCAAGTTGTCACAGGAGAGTCTAATAGTCTAAGCCCACCGGGGCAAGTTGTCACAGGAGAGTCTAATAGTCTAATCACACCGGGGCAAGTCGTCACAGGAGAGTCTAATCACACCGGGGCAAGTTGTCACAGGAGAGTCTAATAGTCTAATCACACCGGGGTAAGTCGTCACAGGAGAGTAATCACACCGGGGCAAGTCGTCACAGGAGAGTCTAATAGTCTAATCACACCGGGGCAAGTTGTCACAGTAAAGTCTAATAGTCTAATCACACCGGGGCAAGTCGTCACAAGAGAGTCTAATAGTCTAATCACACCGGGGCAAGTTGTCACAGGACAGTCTAATAGTCTAATCCCACCGGGGCAAGTTGTCACAGGAGAGTCTAATAGTCTAATCACACCAGGGCAAGTTGTCACAGGAAAGTCTAATAGTCTAATCACACCGGGGCAAGTTGTCACAGGAAAGTCTAATCACACCGGGGCAAGTTGTCACAGGAGAGTCTAATAGTCTAATCACACCGGGGCAAGTTGTCACAGGAAAGTCTAATAGTCTAATCACACCGGGGCAAGTTGTCACAGGAGAGTCTAATAGTCTAATCACACCAGGGCAAGTTGTCACAGGAAAGTCTAATAGTCTAATCACACCGGGGCAAGTCGTCACAGGAGAGTCTAATAGTCTAATCACACCGGGGCAAGTTGTCACAGGAGAGTCTAATAGTCTAATCCCACCGGGGCAAGTCGTCACAGGAGAGTCTAATAGTCTAATCACACCGGGGCAAGTTGTCACAGGAGAGTCTAATAGTCTAATCACACCGGGGCAACTCGTCACAAGAGAGTCTAATAGTCTAATCCCACCGGGGCAAGTCGTCACAAGAGAGTCTAATAGTCTAATCCCACCGGGGCAAGTCGTCACAAGAGAGTCTAATAGTCTAATCCCACCGGGGCAAGTTGTCACAGGAGAGTCTAATAGTCTAATCACACCGGGGCAAGTTGTCACAGGAGAGTCTAATAGTCTAATCCCACCGGGGCAAGTCGTCACAGGAGAGTCTAATAGTCTAATCCCACCGGGGCAAGTCGTCACAAGAGAGTCTAATAGTCTAATCCCACCGGGGCAAGTCGTCACAAGAGAGTCTAATAGTCTAATCCCACCGGGGCAAGTTGTCACAGGAGAGTCTAATAGTCTAATCACACCGGGGCAAGTCGTCACAAGAGAGTCTAATAGTCTAATCACACCGGGGCAAGTTGTCACATGAGAGTCTAATAGTCTAATCACACCGGGGCAAGTCGTCACAGGAGAGTCTAATCACACCGGGGCAAGTTGTCACAGGAGAATCTAATAGTCTAATCACACCGGGGCAAGTCGTCACAGGAGAGTCTAATAGTCTAATCACACCGGGGCAAGTTGTCACAGGAGAATCTAATAGTCTAATCACACCGGGGCAAGTCGTCACAGGAGAGTCTAATAGTCTAATCACACCGGGGCAAGTCGTCACAGGAGAGTCTAATAGTCTAATCACACCGGGGCAAGTCGTCACAGGAGAGTCTAATAGTCTAATCACACCGGGGCAAGTCGTCACAGGAGAGTCTAATAGTCTAATCACACCGGGGCAAGTCGTCACAGGAGAGTCTAATAGTCTAATCACACCGGGGCAAGTCGTCACAAGAGAGTCTAATAGTCTAATCACACCGGGGCAAGTCGTCACAAGAGAGTCTAATAGTCTAATCACACCGGGGCAAGTAGTCACAGGAGAGTCTAATCCCACCGGGGCAAGTCGTCACAGGAGAGTCTAATCACACCGGGGCAAGTTGTCACAGGAGAGTCTAATAGTCTAATCACACCGGGGCAAGTCGTCACAGGAGAGTCTAATAGTCTAATCCCACCGGGGCAAGTTGTCACAGGAGAGTCTAATAGTCTAATCACACCGGGGCAAGTTGTCACAGGAGAGTCTAATCCCACCGGGGCAAGTCGTCACAGGAGAGTCTAATAGTTTAATCACACCGGGGCAAGTTGTCACAGGAGAGTCTAATAGTCTAATCCCACCGGGGCAAGTTGTCACAGGAGAGTCTAATCACACCGGGGCAAGTTGTCACAGGAGAGTCTAATAGTCTAATCACACCGGGGCAAGTTGTCACAGGAGAGTATAATAGTCTAATCACACCGGGGCAAGTCGTCACAGGAGAGTCTAATAGTCTAATCCCACCGGGGCAAGTTGTCACATGAGAGTCTAATAGTCTAATCACACCGGGGCAAGTCGTCACAGGAGAATCTAATAGTCTAATCACACCGGGGCAAGTCGTCACAGGAGAGTCTAATAGTCTAATCACACCGGGGCAAGTCGTCACAGGAGAGTCTAATAGTCTAATCCCACCGGGGCAAGTCGTCACAGGAGAGTCTAATCACATCGGGGCAAGTTGTCACAGGAGAGTCTAATAGTCTAATCACACCGGGGCAAGTTGTCACAGGAGAGTCTAATAGTCTAATCACACCGGGGCAAGTTGTCACAGGAGAGTCTAATAGTCTAATCACACCGGGGCAAGTTGTCACAGGAGAATCTAATAGTCTAATCACACCGGGGCAAGTTGTCACAGGAGAGTCTAATAGTCTAATCCCACCGGGGCAAGTCGTCACAGGAGAATCTAATAGTCTAATCACACCGGGGCAAGTCGTCACAGGAGAGTCTAATAGTCTAATCACACCGGGGCAAGTCGTCACAGGAGAGTCTAATCACACCGGGGCAAGTCGTCACAGGAGAGTCTAATAGTCTAATCACACCGGGGCAAGTCGTCACAGGAGAGTCTAATCACACCGGGGCAAGTCGTCACAGGAGAGTCTAATCACACCGGGGCAAGTCGTCACAGGAGAGTCTAATAGTCTAATCACACCGGGGCAAGTTGTCACAGGAGAGTCTAATAGTCTAATCACACAGGGGCAAGTCGTCACAGGAGAGTCTAATAGTCTAATCACACCGGGGCAAGTTGTCACAGGAGAGTCTAATAGTCTAATCACACCGGGGCAAGTTGTCACAGGAGAGTCTAATAGTCTAATCACACCGGGGCAAGTCGTCACAGGAGAGTCTAATAGTCTAATCACACCGGGGCAAGTTGTCACAGGAGAGTCTAATAGTCTAATCCCACCGGGGCAAGTTGTCACAGGAGAGTCTAATAGTCCAATCACACCGGGGCAAGTTGTCACAGGAGAGTCTAATCCCACCGGGGCAAGTTGTCACAGGAGAGTCTAATCACACCGGGGCAAGTTGTCACAGGAGAGTCTAATAGTCTAATCACACCGGGGCAAGTTGTCACAGGAGAGTCTAATAGTCTAATCCCACCGGGGCAAGTTGTCACAGGAGAGTCTAATAGTCCAATCACACCGGGGCAAGTTGTCACAGGAGAGTCTAATCCCACCGGGGCAAGTTGTCACAGGAGAGTCTAATCACACCGGGGCAAGTTGTCACAGGAGAGTCTAATAGTCTAATCACACCGGGGCAAGTTGTCACAGTAGAGTCTAATAGTCTAATCACACCGGGGCAAGTTGTCACAGGAGAGTCTAATAGTCTAATCACACCGGGGCAAGTTGTCACAGGAGAGTCTAATAGTCTAATCACACCGGGGCAAGTTGTCACAGGAGAGTCTAATAGTCTAATCACACCGGGGCAAGTTGTCACAGGAGAGTCTAATCCCACCGGGGCAAGTTGTCACAGGAGAGTCTAATAGTCTAATCACACCGGGGCAAGTCGTCACAGGAGAGTCTAATAGTCTAATCCCACCGGGGCAAGTCGTCACAGGAGAGTCTAATAGTCTAATCACACCGGGGCAAGTTGTCACAGGAGAGTCTAATCCCACCGGGGCAAGTTGTCACAGGAGAGTCTAATCACACCGGGGCAAGTCGTCACAGGAGAGTCTAATAGTCTAATCCCACCGGGGCAAGTCGTCACAGGAGAGTCTAATAGTCTAATCACACCGGGGCAAGTTGTCACAGGAGAGTCTAATCCCACCGGGGCAAGTTGTCACAGGAGAGTCTAATCACACCGGGGCAAGTCGTCACAGGAGAGTCTAATAGTCTAATCCCACCGGGGCAAGTCG
The DNA here is from genome assembly GCA_038021265.1 of Cyprinella venusta. Taxonomy (NCBI): domain Eukaryota; kingdom Metazoa; phylum Chordata; class Actinopteri; order Cypriniformes; family Leuciscidae; genus Cyprinella; species Cyprinella venusta. Next base: position 33,063,837 of record CM075876.1, on the reverse strand, counting down.
TCACAGGAGAGTCTAATCACACCGGGGCAAGTTGTCACAGGAGAGTCTAATAGTCTAATCACACCGGGGCAAGTCGTCACAGGAGAGTCTAATAGTCTAATCCCACCGGGGCAAGTCGTCACAGGAGAGTCTAATAGTCTAATCACACCGGGGCAAGTCGTCACAGGAGAGTCTAATCACACCGGGGCAAGTTGTCACAGGAGAGTCTAATAGTCTAATCACACCGGGGCAAGTCGTCACAAGAGAGTCTAATAGTCTAATCCCACCGGGGCAAGTCGTCACAGGAGAGTCTAATAGTCTAATCACACCGGGGCAAGTTGTCACAGGAGAGTCTAATCCCACCGGGGCAAGTTGTCACAGGAGAGTCTAATCACACCGGGGCAAGTTGTCACAGGAGAGTCTAATAGTCTAATCACACCGGGGCAAGTCGTCACAGGAGAGTCTAATCACACCGGGGCAAGTTGTCACAGGAGAGTCTAATAGTCTAATCACACCGGGGCAAGTCGTCACAAGAGAGTCTAATAGTCTAATCACACCGGGGCAAGTCGTCACAGGAGAGTCTAATAGTCTAATCCCACCGGGGCAAGTTGTCACAGGAGAGTCTAATCCCACCGGGGCAAGTCGTCACAGGAGAGTCTAATCACACCGGGGCAAGTTGTCACAGGAGAGTCTAATCCCACCGGGGCAAGTCGTCACAGGAGAGTCCAATCCCACCGGGGCAAGTTGTCACAGGAGAGTCTAATAGTCTAATCACACCGGGGCAAGTTGTCACAGGAGAGTCTAATAGTCTAATCACACCGGGGCAAGTTGTCACAGGAGAGTCTAATAGTCTAATCACACCGGGGCAAGTTGTCACAGGAGAGTCTAATAGTCTAATCACACCGGGGCAAGTTGTCACAGGAGAGTCTAATCACACCGGGGCAAGTTGTCACAGGAGAGTCTAATAGTCTAATCACACCGGGGCAAGTTGTCACAGGAGAGTCTAATAGTCTAATCCCACCGGGGCAAGTTGTCACAGGAGAGTCTAATAGTCTAATCACACTGGGGCAAGTCGTCACAGGAGAGTCTAATCACACCGGGGCAAGTTGTCACAGGAGAGTCTAATAGTCTAATCACACCGGGGCAAGTTGTCACAGGAGAATCTAATAGTCTAATCACACCGGGGCAAGTCGTCACAGGAGAGTCTAATCACACCGGGGCAAGTTGTCACAGGAGAGTCTAATAGTCTAATCACACCGGGGCAAGTTGTCACAGGAGAATCTAATAGTCTAATCACACCGGGGCAAGTTGTCACAGGAGAGTCTAATAGTCTAATCACACTGGGGCAAGTCGTCACAGGAGAGTCTAATCACACCGGGGCAAGTTGTCACAGAAGAGTCTAATCACACCGGGGCAAGTTGTCACAGAAGAGTCTAATAGTCTAATCACACCGGGGCAAGTCGTCACAGGAGAGTCTAATCACACCGGGGCAAGTTGTCACAGAAGAGTCTAATAGTCTAATCACACCGGGGCAAGTTGTCACAGGAGAGTCTAATAGTCTAATCCCACCGGGGCAAGTTGTCACAGGAGAGTCTAATCCCACCGGGGCAAGTTGTCAGAGGAGAGTCTAATCACACCGGGGCAAGTTGTCACAGGAGAGTCTAATAGTCTAATCCCACCGGGGCAAGTCGTCACAGGACAGTCTAATCACACCGGGGCAAGTTGTCACAGGAGAGTCTAATAGTCTAATCCCACCGGGGCAAGTTGTCACAGGAGAGTCTAATAGTCTAATCACACTGGGGCAAGTCGTCACAGGAGAGTCTAATCACACCGGGGCAAGTTGTCACAGGAGAGTCTAATAGTCTAATCACACCGGGGCAAGTTGTCACAGGAGAATCTAATAGTCTAATCACACCGGGGCAAGTCGTCACAGGAGAGTCTAATCACACCGGGGCAAGTTGTCACAGGAGAGTCTAATAGTCTAATCACACCGGGGCAAGTTGTCACAGGAGAATCTAATAGTCTAATCACACCGGGGCAAGTTGTCACAAGAGAGTCTAATAGTCTAATCACACTGGGGCAAGTCGTCACAGGAGAGTCTAATCACACCGGGGCAAGTTGTCACAGGAGAGTCTAATAGTCTAATCACACCGGGGCAAGTTGTCACAGGAGAATCTAATAGTCTAATCACACCGGGGCAAGTTGTCACAGGAGAGTCTAATAGTCTAATCCCACCGGGGCAAGTTGTCACAGGAGAGTCTAATAGTCTAATCCCACCGGGGCAAGTTGTCACAGGAGAGTCTAATCACACCGGGGCAAGTTGTCACAGGAGAGTCTAATAGTCTAATCACACCGGGGCAAGTTGTCACAGGAGAGTCTAATAGTCTAATCCCACCGGGGCAAGTTGTCACAGGAGAGTCTAATCACACCGGGGCAAGTTGTCACAGGAGAGTCTAATAGTCTAATCACACCGGGGCAAGTTGTCACAGGAGAGTCTAATAGTCTAATCACACCGGGGCAAGTTGTCACAGGAGAGTCTAATCACACCGGGGCAAGTTGTCACAGGAGAATCTAATAGTCTAATCACACCGGGGCAAGTCGTCACAGGAGAGTCTAATAGTCTAATCACACCGGGGCAAGTTGTCACAGGAGAATCTAATAGTCTAATCACAACGGGGCAAGTCGTCACAGGAGAGTCTAATAGTCTAATCACACCGGGGCAAGTTGTCACAGGAGAATCTAATAGTCTAATCACAACGGGGCAAGTCGTCACAGGAGAGTCTAATAGTCTAATCACACCGGGGCAAGTTGTCACCAGTGGCGCCTCCAGAAATTTTTCATAGGGGTGGCCAGATGGGGCCACTTAAAATCTTGGGGTGGCACACCAAAACTATAAACCATAATTTCAGAATATGATTCTACTGTTGTAGTAAATCGGCCTGTAGAAAACTTACAAAAAGACTTAAGGAAACTCATACTAATATACTTTGGTTTATTGTGTTATATTTAATGTCACTAATGATATAATGTGCATAGATTAATTAAATTACAGTACAGATAACATTTTGCGGTGCACAACAATTTTGTTTTATTTTGCAATTATATTTGGCATTAAGTGTACATTTATTGCAAACATACACTTGCAAACAGTTACTGTGGAAAAGCAGATACTAGCAGATACTAATTAAAGCAAGGACAGAAAACAGTCACATCTTTGCTTTATGTAACAGGACTTTCCCAACAGGGATCATTAGTCAGATTCTGATTACCAGGCTATACAGTATGTGTAATAAACATTTATATCTTTGCTTAATGTAAAACAAAAATAATTATTACTATTTCAAAAAGAACTTCCCAACAGGGATCAATAGTCTCTGATTTTGATTACCAGCCTTCAGAATAGCTTTATTCGCCTGTTGCTATGTTTTTTGGCAAACGTATCCACAAAGTCATCAAGATTTATGGCCCTAGCCCTTCTTGATTCTATACTCAGCACACCCAAATTGCTTAAACGCTCATCAGTCATGGTACTTCTCAAGGCAGTTTTGATTAACTTTAGCTTAGAAAAACTGCGCTCACAGGATGCAGTGCTCACGGGTAGTGCAAGTGCAATTTTGCACAGTTTAAACATTTGGTGGAAGACCTCCTTAAATGGCTCCAAAAAAACAGTGAGCTCTATTAATGCCTTTGGTGTTTCCTGACCACTACTTTGCTTCCTCTCAAGAATACGCTTAAGCTGTGGGATCTCATATTGTAGATCCTCAGTACTGCAGTTGTATTGTGAGGCAAATGGAAACACTACATCTTTCTCACAAAATATGGCACTGCACGGATTCAAGGCCTGTATCCCTTTCATTATGACACAATTTTCTTTAGAAAATCTTCTCTTCACCTCAGAGAGAAGCACATCAATAACTGGAATGAATGAACCTGTCCGAAAGGACTCTTTATCTGTGCTCTCTTGTCTTTGAACAATTGGAGTGAACAAGTAATGATCTTCAAGCAAAGAGCTTGGTCTGACCTGACGACCTGAAGGTGTGGCACTGATGTTGCATTGCTCAGTAAGAGTTAAAATATTGTCCCAGATGTCATTAAAGAGAGAGCCCTCTCTGTAACTCTCCAATGTGTCAACAAGAGAGTCAACAAGTGTGACAGCTGTGCCCAAATCAAGTTGTGGGGACTGTAAAATATCTGACAGATATTTTATCTCACCAAGAACACTGGTGAATGTTACAAGGAGGCTAACAAACTTGAAATCTATTTGGGCTAATAAACCTCTTGCCTCCACAGCTCTGTCACCATTTTGCTCTTCTGATATTTCTTTTAGTAGACGTATGATGGCTGACAGTCTGTCTCTCACTGTCTTGCAAGCATTATACCTACATGCCCACCGTGTCTCTATCAGTCTTTGTAACTCTCTTGGGGCCCCCTGAAACATCTCCCTCTGTACCTCAAGCCATCTTTGGTGCACATATGACCCTGACACAAAAACATACAGTTTCTGCAAAAGAGAAAAGAAGCGATTAGCTTCAGGGATGCATTTCACACTGTCGACTAATACTAAATTTAAACAATGCGCATTGCAGTGCACATAAAAAGCTAAAGGGGCCTCTGATTTCATGCGTGCTTGCACACCTGTGTTTTTTCCGCTCATGACTGAGGCTCCGTCATATGCTTGCCCTACAAGGTGGTTTTTGTAGTCAAGACCATGCTTCTGCAGAATTTGAATTATTTTCTGTGAAAGAGCTGCAGCATCAAGACGCTGTGCTGCCTCAAAGGCAAGGAAGCTCTCACATACTGACCCATTGTAATAGTATCTTATTACAAAGGACAACTGTTCTTTTTTGCTTAGGTCTTTAGTCTCATCAACCAAAATGCTGAAAGCCTCACTTTGGGAAACTTCACTAGTTACTGAAGTGCGGACAATTTCAGCTAGACAGTCAATTATTTCATTTTGTGTGTCATGCCCAAGATATGTTGCATTTTTTTGACATGTCATTTTTCTTTTGACTGTGGGATTGTGTTTGGCTAGCAGTCCCATAATAGCGAGAAAGTTTCCTTTATTCTCACCTTCTGATTCTGTATGTGCTCTCTGTGCTATGTTCTGCGTAGCTGTGAGAAGCAGGGTTTCTCCAACAACTTTAATGTACTCTCTATTTTCCTTCACTAATTTATTGTATTCTGCATTTAAAGAGGCTGAGAGAGAGGATGTGCTTGCAGCGGATTTTTCATACTCTGCCCATGCTAACATTGCATTAGTATGTGCTTCAGATTTGGCATGACCTAAAAATCCCCCATCTTTGAAGGTTGCCTTTTTCCAATGTTTGAACCCCTCTTCAGATGTAAATACTGAATCACCTGAAGAGGGGAGACTAAAGTGCCGGCAGGCATAACAGTAAGCAGAGTCTTTACTCTGAGAGTATTCCAGCCATTTATGTGTGGTGTACCAGTCTTTAGAGAAGCAGCGTCTTCTGTCCCCTTGATAGGAGCGAGGGAAGATTTTCAGATGTGGCTGCTTGGGCTGCTCTGCTCTTGACTGGGAGATATCTAAGTTATAATGAAACAAGAGGCAAAATCAGTTATTCTCATATTAAAGTAATAATGATAATAATGATAATATTAACAATAATAATAATAATCCCCTCTCGTAATTATCAATCATAGCTGTAATAATGTCATTTCTATTCAGACTAATAAAACTCAACTACTTATAAACATGAATCAAAAAAGTGCTTTAAGTGATTGTCATGATTTGTAATTTAATGGGAAACACACTAAACAAAACATTCATTTCTCCAGATGATGTAACTATCTAGGCTACCCATCAATTTTATTATTAGGGCCATGTGATCATGACTTCACCTGTTGGTCCAGGAACACGTCTAACACCTTCTTTTGCCGTGTCCTGCCACGCTTCTGTGACCAATGGTGCTGCTGACTGTCCCTGGGCTGCTGCTGTCTGTTTTTCCTCATCACTGTGTTCTGTCACTAATGCTGGCTGTGTTGTATCCTTGACATGCTGCCCTGTCTGCTCGTCTCCTCCATCCTCCTCTTCCTTCTCCTCCTCCTCCTCACTATTACTAAGCATCTGTCGCTCCCCTGCTATCTCTTTCACTCCTCCTTCTGTACTTTTCTTCTTAAAATAAGAAGAGATGTCTGTGGACTTTCTCTTCATTGTCTGAAAATTGACATAACATATACGAAGAAGCTAACGACGTTAGCTAGATAACGTTAACTCATGTCAAAACGTGTCAAAGACACATCAAAGCTGCTGCTATAACAGTATACTGCAACCATTTCGCACTTAAAAATCACGACTTAATCACGTCATAATTCCCCGTTTTACTAAAGATATTTTTGACTTATTTACTTACCAGTAGTCTTCTTTGTCTTCTTTCTTAACTTCTTTCAAAGAAAGACCGACAGCAGAGATGATGGGCACGCGCCGCTGAGCTGTTGCTGTCTGTGCACGCCACAGCTGCATGGACGGAGGGGGCGGGGTTCAGGGGAGGACTGGCTGTGAGTGCGATCGCTAGTCTAGCGCGGCTTGCCTGCTAGTGCCTTCCTTGCTGTGCATTAGGGATGAAATGTAAACTGAAGCTACTAAAATTTATACTGGCCAGTGGTGGGGTGGCCAGTGGGGTGGCCAGGAGTCGACCAGGGGTGGCCACGGCCACCCCTGGCCACCCCCTGGTGGCGCCATTGGTTGTCACAGGAGAGTCTAATAGTCTAATCACACCGGGGCAAGTTGTCACAGGAGAGTCTAATAGTCTAATCACACCGGGGCAAGTTGTCACAGGAGAGTCTAATCCCACCGGGGCAAGTCGTCACAGGAGAGTCTAATCACACCGGGGCAAGTTGTCACAGGAGAGTCTAATAGTCTAATCACACCGGGGCAAGTCGTCACAGGAGAGTCTAATAGTCTAATCCCACCGGGGCAAGTTGTCACAGGAGAGTCTAATAGTCTAATCACACCGGGGCAAGTTGTCACAGGAGAGTCTAATCCCACCGGGGCAAGTCGTCACAGGAGAGTCCAATCCCACCGGGGCAAGTTGTCACAGGAGAGTCTAATAGTCTAATCACACCGGGGCAAGTTGTCACAGGAGAGTCTAATAGTCTAATCACACCGGGGCAAGTCGTCACAGGAGAGTCTAATAGTCTAATCCCACCGGGGCAAGTTGTCACAGGAGAGTCTAATAGTCTAATCACACCGGGGCAAGTTGTCACAGGAGAGTCTAATCCCACCGGGGCAAGTCGTCACAGGAGAGTCCAATCCCACCGGGGCAAGTTGTCACAGGAGAGTCTAATAGTCTAATCACACCGGGGCAAGTTGTCACAGGAGAGTCTAATAGTCTAATCACACCGGGGCAAGTTGTCACATGAGAGTCTAATAGTCTAATCACACCGGGGCAAGTCGTCACAGGAGAGTCTAATCACACCGGGGCAAGTTGTCACAGGAGAATCTAATAGTCTAATCACACCGGGGCAAGTCGTCACAGGAGAGTCTAATAGTCTAATCACACCGGGGCAAGTTGTCACAGGAGAATCTAATAGTCTAATCACACCGGGGCAAGTCGTCACAGGAGAGTCTAATAGTCTAATCACACCGGGGCAAGTCGTCACAGGAGAGTCTAATAGTCTAATCACACCGGGGCAAGTCGTCACAGGAGAGTCTAATAGTCTAATCACACCGGGGCAAGTCGTCACAGGAGAGTCTAATAGTCTAATCACACCGGGGCAAGTCGTCACAGGAGAGTCTAATAGTCTAATCACACCGGGGCAAGTCGTCACAAGAGAGTCTAATAGTCTAATCACACCGGGGCAAGTCGTCACAAGAGAGTCTAATAGTCTAATCACACCGGGGCAAGTAGTCACAGGAGAGTCTAATCCCACCGGGGCAAGTCGTCACAGGAGAGTCTAATCACACCGGGGCAAGTTGTCACAGGAGAGTCTAATAGTCTAATCACACCGGGGCAAGTCGTCACAGGAGAGTCTAATAGTCTAATCCCACCGGGGCAAGTTGTCACAGGAGAGTCTAATAGTCTAATCCCACCGGGGCAAGTTGTCACAGGAGAGTCTAATAGTCTAATCACACCGGGGCAAGTTGTCACAGGAGAGTCTAATCCCACCGGGGCAAGTCGTCACAGGAGAGTCTAATAGTCTAATCCCACCGGGGCAAGTTGTCACAGGAGAGTCTAATAGTCTAATCACACCGGGGCAAGTTGTCACAGGAGAGTCTAATAGTCTAATCACACCGGGGCAAGTTGTCACAGGAGAGTCTAATAGTCTAATCCCACCGGGGCAAGTTGTCACAGGAGAGTCTAATAGTCTAATCACACCGGGGCAAGTTGTCACAGGAGAGTCTAATCACACCGGGGCAAGTTGTCACAGGACAGTCTAATAGTCTAATCACACCGGGGCAAGTCGTCACAAGAGAGTCTAATAGTCTAATCCCACCGGGGCAAGTTGTCACAGGAGAGTCTAATAGTCTAATCACACCGGGGCAAGTCGTCACAAGAGAGTCTAATAGTCTAATCACACCGGGGCAAGTTGTCACAGGACAGTCTAATAGTCTAATCACACCGGGGCAAGTTGTCACAGGAGAGTCTAATCACACCGGGGCAAGTTGTCACAGGACAGTCTAATAGTCTAATCACACCGGGGCAAGTCGTCACAAGAGAGTCTAATAGTCTAATCCCACCGGGGCAAGTTGTCACAGGAAAGTCTAATAGTCTAATCACACCGGGGCAAGTTGTCACAGGAGAGTCTAATAGTCTAATCACACCGGGGCAAGTCGTCACAGGAGAGTCTAATCACACCGGGGCAAGTTGTCACAGGAGAGTCTAATCACACCGGGGCAAGTTGTCACAGGACAGTCTAATAGTCTAATCACACCGGGGCAAGTTGTCACAGGAAAGTCTAATAGTCTAATCACACCGGGGCAAGTCGTCACAAGAGAGTCTAATAGTCTAATCACACCGGGGCAAGTTGTCACAGGAAAGTCTAATAGTCTAATCACACCGGGGCAAGTTGTCACAGGAGAGTCTAATAGTCTAATCACACCGGGGCAAGTCGTCACAGGAGAGTCTAATAGTCTAATCACACCGGGGCAAGTTGTCACAGGAAAGTCTAATAGTCTAATCACACCGGGGCAAGTTGTCACAGGAGAGTCTAATAGTCTAATCCCACCGGGGCAAGTCGTCACAGGAGAGTCTAATAGTCTAATCACACCGGGGCAAGTTGTCACAGGACAGTCTAATAGTCTAATCACACCGGGGCAAGTTGTCACAGGAGAGTCTAATAGTCTAATCCCACCGGGGCAAGTTGTCACAGGAGAGTCTAATAGTCTAATCACACCGGGGCAAGTCGTCACAAGAGAGTCTAATAGTCTAATCACACCGGGGCAAGTTGTCACAGGAGAGTCTAATAGTCTAATCACACCGGGGCAAGTCGTCACAAGAGAGTCTAATAGTCTAATCACACCGGGGCAAGTTGTCACAGGAGAGTCTAATAGTCTAATCACACCGGGGCAAGTCGTCACAAGAGAGTCTAATAGTCTAATCCCACCGGGGCAAGTCGTCACAGGAGAGTCTAATAGTCTAATCCCACCGGGGCAAGTTGTCACAGGAGAGTCTAATAGTCTAATCACACCGGGGCAAGTCGTCACAAGAGAGTCTAATAGTCTAATCACACCGGGGCAAGTTGTCACAGGACAGTCTAATAGTCTAATCACACCGGGGCAAGTTGTCACAGGAGAGTCTAATAGTCTAATCACACCGGGGCAAGTCGTCACAGGAGAGTCTAATCACACCGGGGCAAGTTGTCACAGGAGAGTCTAATCACACCGGGGCAAGTTGTCACAGGACAGTCTAATAGTCTAATCACACCGGGGCAAGTCGTCACAAGAGAGTCTAATAGTCTAATCCCACCGGGGCAAGTTGTCACAGGACAGTCTAATAGTCTAATCACACCGGGGCAAGTCGTCACAAGAGAGTCTAATAGTCTAATCCCACCGGGGCAAGTTGTCACAGGAAAGTCTAATAGTCTAATCACACCGGGGCAAGTTGTCACAGGAGAGTCTAATAGTCTAATCACACCGGGGCAAGTCGTCACAGGAGAGTCTAATCACACCGGGGCAAGTTGTCACAGGAGAGTCTAATCACACCGGGGCAAGTTGTCACAGGACAGTCTAATAGTCTAATCACACCGGGGCAAGTTGTCACAGGAAAGTCTAATAGTCTAATCACACCGGGGCAAGTTGTCACAGGAGAGTCTAATAGTCTAATCACACCGGGGCAAGTTGTCACAGGAGAGTCTAATAGTCTAATCACACCGGGGCAAGTCGTCACAGGAGAGTCTAATAGTCTAATCACACCGGGGCAAGTTGTCACAGGAGAGTCTAATAGTCTAATCACACCGGGGCAAGTCGTCACAAGAGAGTCTAATAGTCTAATCCCACCGGGGCAAGTCGTCACAAGAGAGTCTAATAGTCTAATCCCACCGGGGCAAGTTGTCACAGGAGAGTCTAATAGTCTAATCACACCGGGGCAAGTCGTCACAAGAGAGTCTAATAGTCTAATCACACCGGGGCAAGTTGTCACAGGACAGTCTAATAGTCTAATCACACCGGGGCAAGTTGTCACAGGAGAGTCTAATCACACCGGGGCAAGTTGTCACAGGACAGTCTAATAGTCTAATCACACCGGGGCAAGTCGTCACAAGAGAGTCTAATAGTCTAATCCCACCGGGGCAAGTTGTCACAGGAAAGTCTAATAGTCTAATCACACCGGGGCAAGTTGTCACAGGAGAGTCTAATAGTCTAATCACACCGGGGCAAGTCGTCACAGGAGAGTCTAATCACACCGGGGCAAGTTGTCACAGGAGAGTCTAATCACACCGGGGCAAGTTGTCACAGGACAGTCTAATAGTCTAATCACACCGGGGCAAGTTGTCACAGGAAAGTCTAATAGTCTAATCACACCGGGGCAAGTCGTCACAAGAGAGTCTAATAGTCTAATCACACCGGGGCAAGTTGTCACAGGAAAGTCTAATAGTCTAATCACACCGGGGCAAGTTGTCACAGGAGAGTCTAATAGTCTAATCACACCGGGGCAAGTTGTCACAGGAGAGTCTAATAGTCTAATCACACCGGGGCAAGTTGTCACAGGAGAGTCTAATAGTCTAATCACACCGGGGCAAGTCGTCACAGGAGAGTCTAATAGTCTAATCCCACCGGGGCAAGTCGTCACAGGAGAGTCTAATCCCACCGGGGCAAGTTGTCACAGGAGAGTCTAATAGTCTAATCACACCGGGGCAAGTTGTCACAGGAGAGTCTAATAGTCTAATCACACCGGGGCAAGTCGTCACAGGAGAGTCTAATAGTCTAATCACACCGGGGCAAGTCGTCACAGGAGAGTCTAATAGTCTAATCCCACCGGGGCAAGTCGTCACAGGAGAGTCTAATCCCACCGGGGCAAGTTGTCACAGGAGAGTCTAATAGTCTAATCACACCGGGGCAAGTTGTCACAGGAGAGTCTAATAGTCTAATCACACCGGGGCAAGTTGTCACAGGAGAGTCTAATAGTCTAATCACACCGGGGCAAGTTGTCACAGGAGAGTCTAATAGTCTAATCACACCGGGGCAAGTTGTCACAGGAGAGTCTAATAGTCTAATCACACCGGGGCAAGTTGTCACAGGAGAGTCTAATAGTCTAATCCCACCGGGGCAAGTTGTCACAGGAGAGTCTAATAGTCTAATCACACTGGGGCAAGTCGTCACAGGAGAGTCTAATCACACCGGGGCAAGTTGTCACAGGAGAGTCTAATAGTCTAATCACACCGGGGCAAGTTGTCACAGGAGAGTCTAATAGTCTAATCACACCGGGGCAAGTCGTCACAGGAGAGTCTAATCACACCGGGGCAAGTCGTCACAGGAGAGTCTAATAGTCTAATCCCACCGGGGCAAGTTGTCACAGGAGAGTCTAATAGTCTAATCACACCGGGGCAAGTTGTCACAGGAGAGTCTAATAGTCTAATCACACCGGGGCAAGTTGTCACAGGAGAGTCTAATAGTCTAATCACACCGGGGCAAGTTGTCACAGGAGAATCTAATAGTCTAATCACACCGGGGCAAGTTGTCACAGGAGAGTCTAATAGTCTAATCCCACCGGGGCAAGTTGTCACAGGAGAGTCTAATAGTCTAATCACACCGGGGCAAGTTGTCACAGGAGAGTCTAATAGTCTAATCACACCGGGGCAAGTTGTCACAGGAGAGTCTAATAGTCTAATCACACCGGGGCAAGTTGTCACAGGAGAATCTAATAGTCTAATCCCACCGGGGCAAGTCGTCACAGGAGAGTCTAATAGTCTAATCACACCGGGGCAAGTTGTCACAGGAGAGTCTAATAGTCTAATCACACCGGGGCAAGTCGTCACAGGACAGTCTAATAGTCTAATCACACCGGGGCAAGTTGTCACATGAGAGTCTAATAGTCTAATCACACCGGGGCAAGTTGTCACAGGAGAGTCTAATAGTCTAATCCCACCGGGGCAAGTTGTCACAGGAGAGTCTAATAGTCTAATCCCACCGGGGCAAGTTGTCACAGGAGAGTCTAATAGTCTAATCACACCGGGGCAAGTTGTCACAGGAGAGTCTAATAGTCTAATCACACAGGGGCAAGTCGTCACAGGAGAGTCTAATAGTCTAATCACACCGGGGCAAGTTGTCACAGGAGAGTCTAATAGTCTAATCACACCGGGGCAAGTCGTCACAGGAGAGTCTAATAGTCTAATCACACCGGGGCAAGTTGTCACATGAGAGTCTAATAGTCTAATCACACCGGGGCAAGTTGTCACATGAGAGTCTAATAGTCTAATCACACCGGGGCAAGTTGTCACAGGAGAGTCTAATAGTCTAATCCCACCGGGGCAAGTTGTCACAGGAGAGTCTAATAGTCTAATCACACCGGGGCAAGTCGTCACAGGAGAGTCTAATCACACCGGGGCAAGTTGTCACAGGAGAGTCTAATCACACCGGGGCAAGTTGTCACAGGAGAGTCTAATAGTCTAATCACACCGGGGCAAGTTGTCACAGGAGAGTCTAATAGTCTAATCACACCGGGGCAAGTCGTCACAGGAGAGTCTAATCACACCGGGGCAAGTTGTCACAGGAGAGTCTAATCACACCGGGGCAAGTTGTCACAGGAGAGTCTAATAGTCTAATCACACCGGGGTAAGTCGTCACAGGAGAGTAATCACACCGGGGCAAGTCGTCACAGGAGAGTCTAATAGTCTAATCACACTGGGGCAAGTTGTCACAGTAAAGTCTAATAGTCTAATCACACCGGGGCAAGTCGTCACAAGAGAGTCTAATAGTCTAATCACACCGGGGCAAGTTGTCACAGGACAGTCTAATAGTCTAATCCCACCGGGGCAAGTTGTCACAGGAGAGTCTAATAGTCTAATCACACCAGGGCAAGTTGTCACAGGAAAGTCTAATAGTCTAATCACACCGGGGCAAGTTGTCACAGGAAAGTCTAATAGTCTAATCACACCGGGGCAAGTTGTCACAGGAAAGTCTAATAGTCTAATCACACCGGGGCAAGTTGTCACAGGAGAGTCTAATAGTCTAATCACACCAGGGCAAGTCGTCACAGGAGAGTCTAATAGTCTAATCACACCGGGGCAAGTTGTCACAGGAGAGTCTAATAGTCTAATCCCACCGGGGCAAGTCGTCACAGGAGAGTCTAATAGTCTAATCACACCGGGGCAAGTTGTCACAGGAGAGTCTAATAGTCTAATCACACCGGGGCAAGTCGTCACAAGAGAGTCTAATAGTCTAATCCCACCGGGGCAAGTCGTCACAAGAGAGTCTAATAGTCTAATCCCACCGGGGCAAGTCGTCACAGGAGAGTCTAATAGTCTAATCACACCGGGGCAAGTTGTCACAGGAGAGTCTAATAGTCTAATCACACCGGGGCAAGTTGTCACAGGAGAGTCTAATAGTCTAATCCCACCGGGGCAAGTCGTCACAGGAGAGTCTAATAGTCTAATCCCACCGGGGCAAGTCGTCACAAGAGAGTCTAATAGTCTAATCCCACCGGGGCAAGTCGTCACAAGAGAGTCTAATAGTCTAATCCCACCGGGGCAAGTTGTCACAGGAGAGTCTAATAGTCTAATCACACCGGGGCAAGTCGTCACAAGAGAGTCTAATAGTCTAATCCCACCGGGGCAAGTCGTCACAAGAGAGTCTAATAGTCTAATCCCACCGGGGCAAGTCGTCACAAGAGAGTCTAATAGTCTAATCCCACCGGGGCAAGTCGTCACAAGAGAGTCTAATAGTCTAATCACACCGGGGCAAGTCGTCACAAGAGAGTCTAATAGTCTAATCCCACCGGGGCAAGTCGTCACAGGAGAGTCTAATAGTCTAATCACACCGGGGCAAGTCGTCACAAGAGAGTCTAATAGTCTAATCCCACCGGGGCAAGTTGTCACAGGAGAGTCTAATAGTCTAATCACACCGGGGCAAGTCGTCACAAGAGAGTCTAATAGTCTAATCACACCGGGGCAAGTTGTCACAGGACAGTCTAATAGTCTAATCACACCGGGGCAAGTTGTCACAGGAGAGTCTAATCACACCGGGGCAAGTTGTCACAGGACAGTCTAATAGTCTAATCACACCGGGGCAAGTCGTCACAAGAGAGTCTAATAGTCTAATCCCACCGGGGCAAGTTGTCACAGGAAAGTCTAATAGTCTAATCACACCGGGGCAAGTTGTCACAGGAGAGTCTAATAGTCTAATCACACCGGGGCAAGTCGTCACAGGAGAGTCTAATCACACCGGGGCAAGTTGTCACAGGAGAGTCTAATCACACCGGGGCAAGTTGTCACAGGACAGTCTAATAGTCTAATCACACCGGGGCAAGTTGTCACAGGAAAGTCTAATAGTCTAATCACACCGGGGCAAGTCGTCACAGGAGAGTCTAATAGTCTAATCACACCGGGGCAAGTTGTCACAGGAAAGTCTAATAGTCTAATCACACCGGGGCAAGTTGTCACAGGAGAGTCTAATAGTCTAATCACACCGGGGCAAGTCGTCACAGGAGAGTCTAATAGTCTAATCACACCGGGGCAAGTTGTCACAGGAAAGTCTAATAGTCTAATCACACCGGGGCAAGTTGTCACAGGAAAGTCTAATAGTCTAATCACACCGGGGCAAGTTGTCACAGGAGAGTCTAATAGTCTAATCACACCGGGGCAAGTTGTCACAGGAAAGTCTAATAGTCTAATCACACCGGGGCAAGTTGTCACAGGAGAGTCTAATAGTCTAATCACACCGGGGCAAGTCGTCACAGGAGAGTCTAATAGTCTAATCACACCGGGGCAAGTTGTCACAGGACAGTCTAATAGTCTAATCACACCGGGGCAAGTTGTCACAGGAGAGTCTAATAGTCTAATCACACCGGGGCAAGTTGTCACAGGAAAGTCTAATCACACCGGGGCAAGTTGTCACAGGAGAGTCTAATAGTCTAATCACACCGGGGCAAGTCGTCACAAGAGAGTCTAATAGTCTAATCACACCGGGGCAAGTTGTCACAGGAGAGTCTAATAGTCTAATCACACCGGGGCAAGTCGTCACAAGAGAGTCTAATAGTCTAATCCCACCGGGGCAAGTTGTCACAGGAGAGTCTAATAGTCTAATCACACCGGGGCAAGTCGTCACAAGAGAGTCTAATAGTCTAATCACACCGGGGCAAGTTGTCACAGGACAGTCTAATAGTCTAATCACACCGGGGCAAGTCGTCACAGGAGAGTCTAATCACACCGGGGCAAGTTGTCACAGGAGAGTCTAATCACACCGGGGCAAGTTGTCACAGGACAGTCTAATAGTCTAATCACACCGGGGCAAGTCGTCACAGGAAAGTCTAATAGTCTAATCACACCGGGGCAAGTTGTCACAGGAGAGTCTAATAGTCTAATCACACCGGGGCAAGTTGTCACAGGAGAGTCTAATAGTCTAATCACACCGGGGCAAGTTGTCACAGGAAAGTCTAATAGTCTAATCACACCGGGGCAAGTTGTCACAGGACAGTCTAATAGTCTAATCACACCGGGGCAAGTTGTCACAGGAGAGTCTAATAGTCTAATCCCACCGGGGCAAGTTGTCACAGGAGAGTCTAATAGTCTAATCACACCGGGGCAAGTTGTCACAGGAGAGTCTAATAGTCTAATCA
Source organism: Cyprinella venusta (assembly GCA_038021265.1). Lineage (NCBI taxonomy): Eukaryota > Metazoa > Chordata > Actinopteri > Cypriniformes > Leuciscidae > Cyprinella > Cyprinella venusta. The sequence continues at coordinate 33,047,626 of CM075876.1, read as the reverse complement.
CACCGGGGCAAGTTGTCACAGGAAAGTCTAATAGTCTAATCACACCGGGGCAAGTTGTCACAGGACAGTCTAATAGTCTAATCCCACTGGGGCAAGTTGTCACAGGAGAGTCTAATAGTCTAATCACACCGGGGCAAGTTGTCACAGGAAAGTCTAATCACACCGGGGCAAGTTGTCACAGGAGAGTCTAATAGTCTAATCACACCGGGGCAAGTTGTCACAGGAAAGTCTAATCACACCGGGGTAAGTCGTCACAGGAGAGTCTAATCACACCGGGGCAAGTCGTCTATAAAACAACCTATCGCATCATAAACCACTTCTATCTGAGATTATTAAACTGAGATATCATTAATAATTCAAAAAACACCCAAGCCTACATTGTGAAAATAGTTTATTAACGTGTATAAAGAACAATATATAACACTAATTCCACGGACACAGTTTCACAAGCAGTGAAAAGAACAATTAAATAGTGTGACGTCGGATATTCATGAGCTGTCGTTCAGGTTACTGATGAGCTCGGACAAAACCAGCGAAGAAGACTTGTGCTGTGGATTCAGAGTCGTGAGGAAGAAGTCCTTCCATAAGGAGCTCACAGGAGCGCTGGAACACACCACAAATCAAACACACTTATGCTTAACATCTAGCCTGACTTAGTCACACTCATATTCTTGTCGGAATATGAGTCTGAAACTGCTCAATAGGGCTTTGATTATGAGGCGTGTCTTAATCCTTCACCTGTCACCCCCCCTTTTTGATAATTGACATTAAAATGCACTATACAAACTTCAATAGTTATAATTCAAGAATGCTTTGGAATACAGACCTAAGTTTGGTCTTGTTTTAAAGACAACAATCAGCAGATTATTACTAAAGTGAAAGCACTTCAAAAAATTAAAGTATGAAAAAGTTATGGAAGTTATAATTTACAGTAAATCTAATATACTTTATTAATAGGAAATAAATATTTTACAAAATATGTTTTACAATAAAATTACTATAAAATGAAAGCTATATATCTAACCAAGTTGTGTTCCAAATTTGAAGTTGATATCACAAAAATTGAAGTTCCCATGAGATTTTGTTTAGGCGTAGTACCAAAAATAGCCACCGGGTGCCATTGAATTCCATTGAATTTAATTGTATGCATTTTGCCATAACAAATTAATACATTTCTATCCAAATATCACTTCTGTCACTAAATATGGAACCTTGAGACTCAGACCTTTCTGACGATGTGTTTTGTGAAGATTAGAAAAGATTTTCATAATAAATTATGAAAGATGATTCCCAAAAGGGGAGGGGCCTAATAAAAAAATACCGTTTCTATGGTAACGCAACGTCCAATTTCAAATCGGTTTTCATAGGATGAATTCTGAGTTCGTAAGCTTTCAAATGATACCTAATTTATGATAACTACTAAAATATGTGATATAATAATAATAAATTATATATTATACTTTTTAGAGGACTTCTTATGTCACTTTTTAAAATATAATTTTATCTTTTTTATTGAAAAATACTAATTATGTTTTATTATGAACTTCTAGCACCAAAAAAAACAAAGTTTCAATTATTAAAAGTGTGTGTGTCGACTTTTTGTGACAAAGGTCAGAAACTCCTGTAATGACGTCGATTTTTTGAGGCGCACTCTCGTCATAAATTCATATATTACTGTTCATTCATAATTTGTAAGAAAGAAACATACCTAAAATATCTATTTAGGAGTCTTAGACCTCTTCAACGATATATAGTTTGTCATGACTAGATTAGGATTTAATAGTAATATAGTGAAGTAAAGTTAGGTTGCCCGTATATGGGCATGTGACAGTTAAGTTAACCTACAACCAATCAGAGCAGCGCAGTAAGTCAACTACTTTGCATACAGTTGTCAACTACACCGCTTACACATTCTGTCTGCTTTCTTTTGTCTTATTGGTGGAATATGAGCTGTTCATCTATATGTCTGCACTATATTAATGTCTGGTGTTGACTGTACCTCTGGTCGGATCCAGAGCAATCCTCCAAACTCCAGGCTGAGTTCTCCTGCCTCACTCTCATTGGTCGGTTAAAGAGCAGAATATGCACGATTTCTGCCAGGCCAATCAGATCAACCTGTTGCAAGAGAGCAGAGATAATCTCGAAAATTAGCTTTTAGACACTTCATTGGCTGAAGTGGCCAATCAGCTTGAGCCATAGTTACACACATGGTTTAAAACTGAGAATGAATTGAGCCAAAATTCAGAAATCTTTGGAAGACATCACTGAACATCTATTTAACTAGAGCAAAAGCAAATCCCATTAGTTCATTTTTTAATCTGTTTTATTGCATTTATTGAAAAATAGACAAATCTGATATAATTTTAATCTTAGTTGATATAGTTCTGTAATGCTGATGTAACAGCAGAACACACTCGCTGGGTTTCAACCGGGGCATGTTGTCACACTAGCCCCTATTAGAACTATGATTGAATACTTGGTAACACTTTACAATAAGGTTTAACAAGTACTAATGATGAACAATACTTCTTCAGCATTTATTAATCTTAGTTAACATTAATTCCAATATTTACTAATACGTTATTAAAATCAATGGTTGTATTAGTTAACATTAGTTAATGGACTGTGTGAACTAACATGAACGCACAATGAACAGCTGTATTTGTATTAACTAACATTAACAAAGATTAATAAACACTGTAACTAATGCATTGCTCATCGTTAGTTCATGTTAGTTAATGCATTTACTAATGTTAACTAATGAACCTTATTGTAAAGTGTTACCGAATACTTTTATGAATCCGATTGAGAAACCATAAGAAAAAGGTGAATAAAGACTGTGAGTCGATTTCAGAAATGATTCATTATTATAATGTTTTGAACTATGCTGTATAGCAGTGTTTTGAGGAGTGTGTGTTGTCAAACTCAAAAAATATTTTATTGTTAATTATTAAAAAATGCCGTTATTTTATATAAAAAAAATTATTATATACAAAATATTTTAGTTTGTCTTGTATTTGTTTGATTATATCAGATAACATTCAGATACAATCTGTCATAATGTGATACTGTACGCTAAATATGGGGCATGTTGTCACATTAAACTTCCATTCTTTAGAGGTAAATCAAGAAATACACTGTTTTAATGACATAAAAGCTCATAATTGTACTAGATGTGAAATGAATATGGGAAAAGATAAATACCCTGAACCCAAATTGAAATTGCACAAAAATGAAAACTGTTGATATCTACAGGTGAAACTCCACACATTAGAGTATGGTGCAAAAAGTTCATTTATTTCAGTAATTCAACTTAAAAGGTGAAACTAATATATAATATAGACTCAAAGTGAGATATTTCAAGCCTTTATGTGTTATAATTGTGATGATTATGGCGTATAACTTATGAAACCCCAAAGTCAAGATTAGAATATTGTGAAAAGGTTTTCATATCTGTAATCCATAATCATCACAATTATAACACATAAAGGCTTGAAATATCTCACTTTGAGTCTATAGAATATATTAGTTTCAGCTTTTAAGTTGAATTACTGAAATAAATGAACTTTTGCACCATATTCTGATTTTTGGAGTTGATGAGGTACCTGATAAGGAGAGGCGGAGGCTGACAGGAGACCCTGTTGTATGTATTGCTGTGCAGAAGGAAGATCTCGTGCTGTTCTCACGTCAGTCTGGAGCTGCAGATCCACTGCGCTGGAGAAATCTACAGCTGTGATGTCACTGCGGCCACAAACACAGGACAGCGGCTTGGACACGGGTCTCGATACTAGCGTGTGCTCGCGTGTGTGTTGCTCGTGTACCTGTGGTGGGAGTACAAGGTTTCCGGCTTCAGGCCTCCGAGGACCACCTGACAGGAATGAAACTGCTTCACCATCTCGAGCAGCTGGAGGACTAACCGTGGCACATCCGCTCTAGCAATGGGCTCAGCGAGGAGATCCTGACGGTGGACAGAGGAAAACACAAATGTTTGATTGAGGACTCGCGTATAAAAAGATTGTGTCCGCCATAGAATATAAAATAAAAAGGGTAATTGTGAATTTTTCTCAAATGAATCCGAGTTAACATCTCAGAATTGCGCAATATAAAGTCAGAATTTGTGATATACAGAATTATCTGACTTTATATCACGCAATTCTGACTATATAACTTAATTCTGACTATATCACGTAATTCTGACTATATAACGTAATTCTGACTATATCGCGCAATTCTATCACGTAATTCTGACTATATAACGTAATTCTGACAATATCGCGCAATTCTGACTATATAACGTAATTCTGACTATATCGCGCAATTCTATCGCACAATTCTGACTATAGAGCGAAATTCTGACTTTATCACGTAATTCTGACTATATAACGTAATTCTGACTATATTACATAATTCTGACTATAGCGCGAAATTCTGACTATATTGCACAATTCTGACTTTATCACGCAATTCTAACTTTATCACGTAATTCTGACTATATCGCGAAATTCTGACTATATCGCACAATTCTGACTTTATCAAGCAATTCTGACTATTTCGTGCAATTCTGACTTTCTCACGTAATTCTGACTATATCACGCAATTCTAACTATATCTCGCAAATTCTGACTTAATTTCTCGCAATTCTGACTTTATAGCTGAATTGTGAGATAAAAAGTTAGAATTGTATGATATAAAGTCGCAATTGTGAGATATAAACTCGTAATTGTTCGATCAAAGTTCAAAATTATCTTTTAAAACGTTTTATTCTGTGGCGGAAACAAGCTTCCATACTTGCGGAGGTTTACGAGGAAAATAAAACCGAACCTGGATGGTCTCTCCATGAGGAGTCCTCCAGAGAGTCATGCAGCCGTTCTGGAACATGTAGCAGGAGATCGGGACGAGACGCTCCTGCTGGTCATGTGACAGTCGAGCCCGGAGCTGCGAGCTGATGAAGAAATCCCACGGCACAGAGGAAGAGTCCAGCTGAACAGGGGAACACATGTATACAGCAGAGGTAAATCACAAAAACATGACACAAGAGTGTAAATCTATATTACATATATATATATATATATATATATATATATATATAGATATATTAGGGCTGTCAAAACAATTAATCACGATTTATCGCAGCCAAAATAAAAGTTTGTGTTTACATAATATATGTGGATGCACTGTGTATAATTATTATGTATATATATAAAAACACACATGCATGTATATTTAAGAAAAAAAACATATTTATATATATATATATATATATATATATATATATATATATAATATTTTATATATAATTTTTTTTTCTTATATTTTCTTATATATTATATATATATTATATTATATTATATATAATATAAATTATATATAAATCTATAAACAGAATATACATGAAAATATTTCTTAAATATATACAAGCATGTGTGTGTGTTTATATATCTAAAATAATTATACACAGTGCCTCCACATATATTATGTAAACACAAACTTTTATTTTGGATGCGATTAATCGCGAATAATCGTTTTGACAGCCCTAATATATATATATATATATATATATATATATATATATATATATATATATATATATATATATATATATCATCAACGAGTGGATCTCTGAGCTAAGTCGGTGGAGGCGGGGCTCATTTGCATATTCATAAAATCACACATACTAAATAGGGCTGTAACGATACACCAAAGCCACGATTCGGTTCGTATCGCGATTTTTGACCCACGATTCGATTCGTATCGCGATTCCATCACGGGGGCGGGGCTTGGTGTGAAAAATAGATTTTGAGAGGAAAAAATGTACAGGTATTTTTATTAAATAAAATTTGGAAAAAATCTGAACACCAAAAAACAATAATAACTATGCAAATTATTAAACTAAACTAGGCAGTGTAGGCTGCTGCTTTTGGGTTGTTTTCTGTGCTCCAGCTATATATATTTTTTATAAGGCTATACCCTTCTTGTTTTGAACTTCATGCATGTATTGCATGTTAAACCAGTACATAATGTAATGATAACAAGAGTGTTTTATCTTGGTGATGCTGTGTAGCCTACAGAGGCTTTAAACAGCAATGAATGATATCAGCAGAGCGTGTCCTGCGTCTGTCTTTGAAGCCGTGAAAAGGTGGCCGTGCATCATCATTTTAACGTTATAGACAGTTTCGGTTACAGTGATTACTGAAAATGTCGTTGTTTTTGTCCACATCGTAAACATATTTATATAGCAACAGATACATATAAATTAAATAAATAAATGAATGGCGGTAATAGGGCATATCGTGCTATTGAGCCACTCAACGTTACCACAAGGGAAATTCCATAACCGCGACAGCCTTCGCGAGCGCGCCAAAGAGAAATGCACTTTTCATGCGGATTACATAAGCAGAGAGCGGTCTGTTTTCTTTCGTTTTGAATTGTTCTTTTTAAAAGTAGATATTTCAACATATATTTATTTCTCAGGTCTATAAGCTTATAGGGTTGCGATTCATGAGACGAGCTCCAATTCAGGCGCCGGCACCTCAATGTCGTGATTCCTATCTGTAGGCTAGCTATATTTTCTTCTTATTTATTAAATCCAGGCAATTGGTTGATGAAACATTTATTAAAATTGACATACAATTAATAAAAAAACAAAATTCAATTTAAAGTAAGTCTTTGTGCTTTCTATTTGAATTCTCTGACAGTTTAAGTGCCGCTTCAGAGAACTGTCACGACATTGTTTTTTTTTCCTCGAACACGAAAAATAAAAAACAAAATAAATATTTTATGTTCTGGGGAGAGCTAACCCTTCATCCCGTGGGCAGCCTAGTATTTCTTTTGGTTTGTACAGTGTAATTTACAGAATTATAAAAAAATATAGGCTATATTTTTGCCACCTAAATATTAAAGATGTTTTGTGTCGCGTCCGTGTACGCGTGTGTATTTCCCTCATATTAAATATAAAATGAATGTGAAGACTTATATTTTTCTAATGTCTGGACGTACTTGATTTTATTAAGGGAGTAGCATATGGATATATAAACAGAAGGGTAAATATATTGGTATTAAATGCATTTTCTGAAAATGATTAGTCTGATGGATTTAAGTTTTGGCTAATTTAACCTCAACTAGTTTTGTGGTGTAGGTCTACATATTTTATAATGTTAACTTCAAATAATATAAATAAATAGTAATTTAAAGATGTGGTAGCATTGGATCTGGACGGGAAAGATAACTGGGAGGTGGAAGGGATGTATCGCGATTCTGCCTTCTCACATCGCGATACAGTATCGTGGACCTGAGTATCGCGATTTCGATTTTATATCGTATATCGTTACAGCCCTAATACTAAATGAGGCATGGGTGTCGAGTTACATTCAAGATATTTTAAGGCACAAATACTTTTTTCAAGGAAAAAAAACACATTTGGTGATCAAAGATGAGTTTTAAGGGACACAATTATTGACTGCAGGGGGACTTTAATAAACACTATAATAATATGTAAATAATACTAAAATTGCACTTTAAATATATTATTATAATTAAATAAAGTAATAAAGTGTCAGTTTATTTTTTAGCAGGTTTCTGTAAATCTCATTTGCCATCATTAAACTGTATTATTTACTATAAAAGTAAAACAATATACTCGTGTGTGTCGCACCTTCAGAAGGACAGTCCCGCTGATGGACGAGTAAACGGTGAAGTCTTTCAGTGCACCGCGGTAAACCAACGTCTCTCCATCTGGAAGTGTGTGGAATATTCTATTAAACTTTATTTTGACAATATTCCTGCAACGGTCTGAGATCTCCACGCACCGAGACTGAAGTCCCCGCTGGTGTCCGGCAGAGGCTCAGCTTTACGGTGGAGGTTGGGAAGCGTGGTCACGTCTGCTTGCTGGAACAGCCTGGACCTCACGCCCGGACTGCAGACGTCCTCCGCTTCAGTGACGGATACTGTGTGCACAAACACAAACATGTTAAAAAGATGCAAGATCATAGCACATATATTTGGGAGGGGGAAAATAACCGGATAATGTAAGATGTGTGTGCCTGGGATCCAGTAATGAAACAAGTGAACGAGTCATTGAATCATTCACTCAAACCGATTTTTTTTTTTCAAATAAACTATTCAAAACAGACAGCAGACATTAAAATTTTGTTGGAAACTTTTTGGTAAATTCTATTTTATTTTGTTCTGTTCAGAATTGTGGGAGAATCGTAATCTCCATTTTAAACTAATTTATTGTCAATTTATTCCAGAATCACGCAAGCTCTTCTGTGTACACACACACACACACACACGAAAGAAACCTAAAATATATTTTTGTCATGATAAATAAGCAGAAAAAAAGAAAAACCCGACAGATTAGAGACGGACGATTTTGGATAAATTGAATCATGGTTTATTTATTTTTGTTTATAACAGAGATCACGATTCTCCCATGATTCTGAACAGATAATTAAACAAAACAACATGCAATCTACTAAAGGGTTCTGACTTAATGTTATTTGCTGCAGTCTACTTAAAAATGTATATTTGACTTGAAAAAAATGTAAAAAATCAGTTTAAATGAATGATTCAATGACTCGCTCATAAAGATTTTACTTGTTTCATTACTGGATGAATCAGTGTTTCTAAACGAATCACTTGATTGAATGATTCAATGACACACTCATAAAGACTTCACTTGTTTCATTACTGGATGAATCAGTGTTTTTAAACGAATCTCCTGAAGAAATGATTCAATGACTCACTCATTAAGAATTCACTGGTTTCATTACTGAATGAATCAGTGTTTTTAAATGAATCACTTGAATGAATGATTCAATGACTCACTCATTAAGACTTCACTTGTTTCATTACTGGATGAATCGGTGTTTTTAAACGAATCACTTGAATGAATGATTCAATGACTCACTCATAAAGACTTCACTTGTTTCATTACTGGATGAATCAAGTGTTTTTAAACGAATCTCCTGAAGGAATGATTCAATGACTCACTCATAAAGACTTCCCTTGTTTCATTACTGGATGAATCAGTGTTTTTAAACGAATCACTTGAATGAATGATTCAATGACTCACTCATAAAAAGACTTCACTTGTTTCATTACTGGATGAATCAAGTGTTTTTAAATGAATCACTTGAATGAATGAATGGATGATTGCGATCTTTTCTCAATGAATTGTGCCGCTCTAAAACGGATCTAGTTCCACTAAGAGGCCATATAAACTCTGTATTTCCCACCGTTCTCCAGCACAGTCTCCGGTGCCTCCACAGCTCGGCCGATCTCCGTGTCGTTCAACCGTTTCATGGGATCCTGGGAAAAGTTAGCGAAGGAAGTGCCGCCCAACTCCTGGCTGATCTCTAGGATAGGACTATAAACACAAAGCATGGACAAACCAAAGCATGAGTGAGATTCTAATCAAGATTTGTCATAATTAGCCATTAAAAATAAACTCAAATGTAACCGTGTGGCGCACTAGCAGCACCAAGTCTGATTTGCAGAATGCATGAACTGATAAAAATGTGTGCTTTCAATGCAATGCAAGGATAAAAGCATAAATGTAATGCAAGACATGTATTTACAATTAATATATATTGTGGTGACTATACAAAAATGAGAAATTGTGCCACATGGTTTATATCACAGCATGAAAATATTTAATTATTCAAATTACATATGATCATTCAATTTCTGTAGCATCTCATTATCATGAAATCAAATTTCTCATATTGTGAAATAAGTATATACTTCATAAAAAATCCCTCGTCGTATAGTGTTTTATAAATGGTATTGACTTATAGTGGATTTCTTAACTTCATCCACCGCTGGAATGCAAAAATATGTTTATTACAGTATAGGAACTGTGTATACATTACTGGAGTACGTTTGACGAGAAAACACTATTCTGGTCTTCACAGGAGTTTCTGACCTTCGTCACAAAAAGTCGACGCACACACTTTTAATAATTGAAACTTTGGTTTTTAGTGCTAAAAGTTCATAATAAAACATAATTACCATTTGTCAATAAAAAAAGATAAAATTATATTTTAAAAAGTAAGGTAAGAAGTCCTCTAAAAAGTATAATATATATATATATATATATATATAATTTTATTATTATTATTATATCACATATTTTAGTAGTTATCATAAATTAGGTATCATTTTAAAGCTTACGAACTCAGAATTCATCCTGTGAAAACCGTTTTGAAATTGGACGTTGCGTTACCATAGAAACGGTATTTTTGTATTAGGCCCCTCCCCTTTTGGGCATCATCTTTCATAATTTACTATGAAAATCTTTTCTAATCTTGACAAAACACATATCGTCAGAAAGGTCTGAGTCTCAAGGTTCCATATTTAGTGACAGAAGTGATATTTAGATTTTTATTTATTAATTTATTAATTTGTTATGACAAAATGCATACAATTAAATTCAATGGAATTCAATGGCACCCGGTGGCTATTTTTGGTACTACGCCTAAACAAAATCTCATGGGAACTTAAATTTTTGTGATATCAACTTCAAATTTGGAACACAACTTGGTTAGATATATAGCTTTCATTTTATAGTAAAACATATTTTGTAAAATATATATTTCACATTAAAAAAATATATTAATAAAGTATATTTGATTTACTGTAAATTATAACTTCCACAACTTCTTCATACTTTAATTTTTTGAAGTGCTTTCACTTTAGTAATAATCTGCTGATTGTTTTCTTCTAAAACAAGACCAAACTTAGGTCTATATTCCAAAGCATTCTTGAATTATAACCATTTGAGTTTGTATAGTGCATTTTAATGTCAATTATCAAAAAGGGGGGTGACAGGTGAAGGGTTAAACCCCTTGTCCAAACCCTGGAGTACCTGAGCTTCTTCTCCTCGGGGCTCATGGTAGAGCTCGGCGCTTTGGTGGATTCTGGATCCTCCGGGAGTTTCTGCCTCTCGACTCCGCCGAAGGGAGTCGAAGCGAGATGAGTGGCACGGGCGAACTCACACGTGTCGTCTGGACTCCGGCACAGAGTCTTATTCCAGTGGCCGTTGACGATGGCTTCCTCACAGCGAGAGATGGACGAGTCCTGCTAACGAACGCACCGTGAGTGACTGACACTGACAGGAACACTGGGAAGTAATTCACTTTCACATCAACATTAGCACATGATTTACTCCCTCAAGCTGTCCTAGGTGTGTGTGTGTGTGTGTGTGACCTTCTTCTTACAGACGAATACAATCAGAGTTACTCTTCCAAGCCGATTGCAACCAACAGATCGAAGCTCATAAACGTGCATCCGTCACGATGGATAGAGTTTTATCCAAAGCGACTTAATCCTTCACCTGTCACGCCCCTTTTTGATAATTAACATTAAAATGCACTAATCAAACTTAAATGGTTATAATTCAAGAATGCTTTGCAATATAGACCTAAGTATGAAAAAGTTATGGAAGTTATAATTTATAGTAAATCAAATATACTTTATTAATAGAGTTTTTTTAATGTGAAATAAATATTTTACAAAATGTTTTACTGTAATATGAAAGCTATATATCTAGCCAAGTTGTGTTCCAAATTTGATATCACAAAAATTGAAGTTCCCATGAGATTTTGTTTAGGCGTAGTACCAAAAATAGCCACTGGGTGCCGAATAGTATTATAGAGGAAGATTGACAGCCCTAGGTCACACACACACACACACACCTCGGGCGGCTTGAGGGAGAGTAAATCATGGGCTAATGACGCTGATCTCACTCTGTCAGCCGAGAGCTCTGCTTTTGACTTCGGCCCTTTCAGACTCGAGGTCGGCAGCTTCAGAGACACACGGTTGGCTGAAGATGACCTGAAATTGCAAAGAAAACATGGACAGTATTCATTAAATTAAAGAGTGGACTACAAAAGATTTAAAAAAAAGGAAGACAGATAAAAAGAAAGAAAGAAAGAAAGAAAGAAAGAAAGAAAGAAAGAAAGAAAGAAAGAAAGAAAGAAAGAAAGAAAGAAAGAAAGAAAGAAAGAAAGAAAAATAAATAGAACAAAAAAGAAACAAACAGATGACAAAAGATAGAAAGGAAGACCAATATTACAAAACAATAAAAAAGAGAGAGTGATACAAGAAAGATAAACAATAGAATGATAACAAAGAACAATAGAAGGGAAGAAAGAATAAATAGAAAGAAAGAATAAATAGAAAGAAAGAAAAAAGAAAGAAAGAAATAAAAAGAAAGAAAGAATAAATAGAAAGAAAAGGAAAGAAAGAATAAATAGAAAGAAAGAAAGAAAGAAAGAAATAAAAAGAAAGAAAGAATAAATAGAAAGAAAGAAAAAAGAAAGAAAGAAAAAGAAAGAATAAATAGAAAGAAAGAAAAAAGAAATAAAAAGAAAGAAATAAAAAGGAAGAAAGAAAGAAAGAATAGAAAGAATAGAAAGAAAGAAAGAAAGAAAGAAAGAAAGAAAGAAAAAATAGAAAGAAAGAAAAAAGAAAGAAAGAAAGAAATAAAAAGAAAAAAAGAAAGAAATAAAAAGGAAGAAAGAAAGAAAGAAAGAAAGAAAGAAAGAAAGAAAGAAAGAAAGAAAGAAATAAAAAGGAAGAAAGAAAGAAAAGAAAGAAAGAAATAAAAAGAAAGAAAGAAAGAAAGAAAGAAAGAAAGAAAGAATAAATAGGAAGAATAAATAGAAAAGAAAGAAAGAAATAAATAGAAAGAAAGAAAGAAAGAAAGAAAGAAAAAAAGAAATAAAAAGAAAAAAAAGAAAGAAATAAAAAGGAAGAAAGAAAGAAAGAAATAAAAAGGAAGAAAGAAAGAAAGAAAGAACAGCTGGTCTGCTCACGGTTTGTTGGTGTGTCTGTTCTCATCAGGAGCACTGAAGGGTTTTACTGTGACGGTTTTCTGCTGTCGAGAGTCACTTCCACCTGAACACACACACACACACACACACACACACACACACGTTTAGCACTGGAACTCTACCTGAACACACACACACACGTATAACTCACTCAGATTCCCGTCCTCCTCTCGGCTCGCTGATCTCTTCCTGCATCACACACAGAACACCGTCAGTAACACACCAGAGGAACATTTACAAACCAATGGCTCCGCTCGACCCCCCCGAGTCTCTCTCTCTCACTCACTATAAGACTGACCTCTGAACCACACGCCCTTCTTCCTGATCGCTGTAAACTACCAACGGAGCTCGCTTCACCACAGGGGCGGCCGGATCACACACGCCGGCAGAAGAGTCGGCCTCCTCGTCCACTGTCTGGAACAACACACACACACACACACACACAAACTCTGACTGTATTCGTCTGAAAGAAGAGAGTCACACACACCTAAGATGACTTGAGGGAGAGTAAATCAAGGGCTAATTTTCCTTTTTGGGTGAACTCTCCCTTTAGAAACTTCAAGTTCTTTCATCATTTCCTGTCCCTCATGTCGTTGCGTCAGATATTGAGTATTGGGTATGCTGTACCTGTTGTGGAGCTGTGCTGATCCTCTGCTGAATGAGCCTCTGCTTCTGCTCGATCTGATGCTGCAGCTCCTGCTTCATCTTGTTGATGTGTGAGGCCTTTTCTGCACAATTAAAGATCAGAACAATCAAATCAAGGCTTATTATTGTTAACGAAAACCATAAAAGACACGTGTTCCTTGAAATCAAATAAACATTCATTAACTGAACTGAATATATATATATATATATATATATATATATATATATATATTAGGGCTGTCAAAACGATTAATCGCATCCAAAATAAAAGTTTGTGTTTACATAATATATGTGGGTGCACTGTGTATAATTATCACATATATATATATATATATATATAAACACACACAGATGCTTGTATATATTTAAGAAATATTTTCATGTATATTCTGAATATAGATTTATATATAATTTATATTATATATAAATATTTTATATATAAATAATATTTTTTTCTTAAATATACATGCATGTGTGTTTTTATATATATACAAATTAATTATACACAGTGCACCCACATATATTATATAAACACAAACTTTTATTTTGGATGCGATTAATCGTTTTGACAGCCCTAATATATATATATATATATGAAAGCAAGTCGACTTGTTTGAGTATATCTAAAACTGTTTTGTTTTTTTATAAAACCATATAGACATTAAAAACACACACACACACTAGTGTGAACTAGCATGTGTGTGTGCTCTGGGTGTGTTTTTGTGGGGATATACTCTAATGTCAGATTGCATATCATTAAAAACAATTACCATATTACACATTTACAATATTATAGCACAGCACTAATTGTTATATATAGTATTGACACCTCAATTAAATACTTATCACTGTATATTCTTCAAAATTGGACACTTTTAAATAAACACTTGGCTGTTTTAGGGCCAGGCGATATATATATATATATATATATATATATATATATATATATATATATTAGGGCTGTGCAAAAGTTAATTGCGATTAATCGCATCCAAAATAAAAGTCTGTGTTTACATAATATATTTGTGTGTGCTGTATATAATTATTTTGTACATATAAATACACACACATGCATGTATATATTTAAGAATTATTTGCGCTTAAATTATGTATATATATATATAAATACATAATCTATACTATATAAATATTTTATATAGGAATAACACATTTTCTTAAACATATACATGAATGTGTGTGTATTTACATATACAAAATAATTATATACAGCACACACAAATATATTATGTAAACACAGACTTTTATTTTGGATGCGATTAATCGCGTTTAATCGTTTCCCAGCCCTAATATATATATAACATTGATATAAGTGATCACATGGATTTAGACCTATTTTGTATATTTATATAAAGCGTTCACAGGCAAATTTGCTTTATGTTTTTCCCCGGTGAATATCAGGCTCACATAAATATAAATGTGAGGAAACATGATTCGATATCCACGATTAAATCCAGTCATTTATCAGCTCTTCTGACACTCAGTCAACACTCTAGTGACATAAATGCATATCCTCTATTAGACATCAGATGCAGGGAATGGGATTTGTTAATAAATGTCTGATTCCACACGGGATTAAAGGCTGCCTCAACATCAGACATGCTGTCTAACACACGTACCGCTCAGAGCCCTGTAGAAGCGCTGCGCACGAAGCTCCTCCAAGCTGAACTCCACGTCTCCCTGATACACCTGATCCTTGCAGTACATGATCTGCACCAGACCCTCCTGCTGGGAGACCAGATCTTCTGGAGTCTGAGTCCTGTGGGACGGGAGCGCAGTCTCCACCGGAGCGCTGGAACGTAGACACACCATTACACGAGTTCAAATAGACCCATATATGCGATGAACTACTAGTTAGAGTCCAACTAAAAATGCTGTTGCAAACATTAAAGTCCGCCCTTGGTGAAAAATCCAGGGTTTAATGTTGTTTATATGTCAATTTTAATACGCTTAACCATGTGTAAGTTGATAAGTGGACAGCATTTTTGAGTATTTCCTCCTTAAAACTGCAGTGAACCAAAGACAGTCTCAAAAACACGCTTTGAAATCGCTGGTGTTTCTGACGTCACAAACCACATTGTAACCAATCAGATCAACAACTAGTGGATCTCTGAGTGAGGGAATGAGTGGAGGCGGGGCTCATTTGCATATTCATAGAACCGTGCATACTAAATGAGGTGTCGAGTTACATTCAAGATATTTTAAGGCATGAAGAATTTCTTTTTGAGGAAAAAACGCTTAAATATGTAATTTTGGTGATCAAAGATGAGTTTAAAAAGAGATACAATTGTTGACAACAGGGGGACTTAAATGACATTTTATTTAACATCGACCGATCGATTGGTTATCGATCAATTTCAGTTCTTCTCTAACATATTTTGGGTAACACTTTACAATAAGGTTCATTAGTTAACTACATTAGTTAACATGCACAATATGTGAACAATACTTCTTCAGCATTTATTAATCTTAGTTAATATTAATTCCAACATTTACTAATACGTTATTAAAATCAATGGTTGTATTAGTTAACATTAGTTAATGGACTGTGTGAACTAACATGAACGCACAATGAACAGCTGTATTTGTATTAACTAACATTAACAAAGATTAATAAACACTGTAACTAATGCATTGCTCACCGTTAGTTCATGTTAGTTAATGCATTTACTAATGTTAACTAATGAACCTTATTGTAAAGTGTTACCATATTTTGATTAGATAATCATAAAGTGCACTAAATTAAAAGCAGATAAAGTGTGAGAGAATACATACAATAAACATATGCGTCTAATTGCAATTCTCTGGTCCTTTTGTATTTTTAAAGGTGGCCATTTTTTTAAATATTTTACTATAGGAGTCCACTTAACTTTGGTTAATAGACGTAGTGTTAATTTGTTGATTTCAATATTCACTAGTTCATTTCTACATTTTAAAGTCCTGTCTTAGTTAATGGACTATGATCAAACATTAATGATAAATCTATAAACATTGTTTAAACAATACATTAACATATTATTTTTTTATTTTTAAAGTTAAAGTTTGTTTTCATTCAGTATCCATTTTAAAACTGTCGGTTGATTGATCGGTTATCAGCATGGGCCAATCTAGTTATTGTTATCTGTAAAATCTACTATTGGTCGACCTCTATTTTAAATGTTCTTTGATACATATATATATATATATATATATATATATATTAAATAGTAAAACTTTTAACAAAAACATTAACAATGCATAAATGAAGCCCTTTGATTTCTATGCAATAAATAAATAAATAAATAAATAAATAAAACAATGCTGTTGTAAATGAAAATGTTATTTGTTAATAGGGGAATATAAATTAGGAGAAATAAACAGAATTATTGAGATATAATATAAAATACACATGATTAAAATATATGAACATAAACGTATTCTTATGTTTGGTTACGGCAGGTTAAGTTAGACTACAACGTCACAAATGTAGACTACACTACAATGAGCCGTGTATGTGTGTATGACAACCACCCAAAACAAAACAACACACATTAAAAATCACTTACAATAAAAACTACAAATGGATTAGCAGCTAGCACATTGCTTACCTCCAGATGTGAGGCGAAAGTTCATCCATCTTCACGCGTTTTGATTGTTCAAACCCTAAAGCCATCTATCCTGTGTGTTTCCTGTGATTTAATACATCCAGTAGCATGCAACACGAAGGTTATTTGTAATCAGAATACTAAAATTATGATGTATATAACACGGCTAGGATGGGTTACTATTCATGACAGCTGACGATAGCAGCGACTTAACGTTAGCTACTCATTTTCAAATCAACAAAACATTAAATTTGCGAGTCGTATACATTTAGAAGTTGACTGTACCTCCGAAAATCATCAAATATTCCTGTTTCAGCGAAGTTTGCTTCCATAAAATACTGACAGCCGCAGTGGTGTTTTCTGTTGTTCATTCGAGGTTCAATTTCAAATGTAACCACGTGACCGTGACGTACAAACTGACGTTCCTCGACTCGACGTCCCATGTTACGTACGAATTTACCATTTATTTTCTCGCGTTACATATCCGCACATTTTATTTTATAAACTATTTATAAACAATTTGTCATTGTTTTAGAAAAAAAAAACGTGAAGGCAAATGGCAGCTCCGTCTTTTCTTTTTTTTTTCTATGCAAGTGTGCAAACTCATAACGTTACTGCCCTCTTCTGTAAATCAGGCGTTAAATTGGAATAAATGCAATCTAATTCCTAAAGGCACCAGCAAGTGTCAGTCTCGAGCAGAAATACAGACTCTGATCCACTCTGAACACACACGCACTGCATAAAGAAATACATATACAAGAAATAGCCTACTGATTAGAGAGCGCAAAGTACAAAGTGATGAAACTACAAAAAAGGCGTTATGGGAATAAATTAAAAGAAGAATTATGATGTCAGATTACATATTGAATATTGTTTTGTAAAAGTCTCTGGTTGAGATTCACTGATCTCGAAGATCCCTGTGCGTGCGCGTGCGTGTGATTTTTTCTAGGGTTCCAGAGGCATGTGAGTGGAGACTCTGGAAAGTGTGTGTGTGTGTGTGTGTTTATGAAGAGAGGCGGGTCTAAAGGGGGAGTTCCAGACCTCCGAGTGACGACTGCAGTTTCTCCAGCTCTTTCTCACACACACACACACACTCTCTCAGCTGCAGAAGAAGATGTTCACCGACACTGACTCTGAAGACGAACACACTCTGAACGACAGAAGTAAGGAAATAATCGCTCAGACATGAAGAGCAGGAGGAGAACACGAACAGAGGTGAGCGCGATCTATTTTTTTTTTTTTTTTTTTTTTTGAGTGATACACTATTCTTTATTCACATACATACATACATACATAGCCTACATACATACATACTAAGGGGCAAAAAAAAACCAAGAAGATGATCATCAAAGAAAAAAGAGAAAAAACAGACAAAAAGACGACAGCAAACATTTCATACAACATTCATACAACAAATGATCGGGGATCCCATTTCACAAGTAGTTTTTCTTGACAGTTTACCATGAGATAATAAAATTAGTCCTGACATACATGTAAAGTGAGAGATAATACATACTTCAAGAAAATGAATACAGACTCAATAATGCAAAAAACTCTATGAATACACCCGCTGTTAGATCATGTGATCATATTTCCATAAATACTCGGATATCAACTGATGCAATAGTAACTAAGATTAGTAAATACTTTGGAAGTATTTTTCACGTTCATGTTTAACTAATGCAGTCAACTGATTTCAACTAATGAAACCTTATTGTTAAGTTTTTCCATTTAGCTTTCAAAATAAACGAATCTGTGTAATAAGCTAATAGAATTTAAATTATGAAAAATGTACTCATATTTGAACGGTTTAGAACATGATTCTGATACACACTTGAGATGCACATCATGCAACAATTAAAGGAGTAGTTCACTTTTAAAAAACAACTTTTGCTGATAATTTACTCGCCCCCGTGTCATCCAAGATGTCCGTGTCTTTCTTTCTTCAGTCGAGGTTTTTGATGAAAACATTCCAGGATTTTTCTCCGTATAATGGACTTCAATGGGGACCAAACGGTTCAAGGTCAAAATGAGAGTTTCAGTGCAAACTGTTCAAAGGGCTTTAACCTTCTGGGGTTGTTCGGCCCAAATGGAGCCGAAGAATTTAAATATTTTTTTTTTTAAAAATCACAGCTTCCTCGAAATGGTCTGAAATTTGGTGACTTTGTTGGTATGTGGTATTTGAACACCCAAAAATTGGGGACAGGATGTGAATAGTCTAAGTGGTTGTAAAAAAAATAGTCACACTTGGGGTGTTCGGGTCCAAATGGACCCGCATGGAAAATGAATGGGAAATTGACAAAAATGTGAAAATACTGAGTTTTTTGTGCGTACAATCTACAAATCAGCCACGATCTTGAAAAAAAGCACACAACAGTGAAGGGGTGAGTCTATAAAACATCAGGAGAGCAAAACAGACACACACACACATGCACAAACACACTTTTATACACAATCACACCAAAAAATTTCAGATTATACATGTGTTTTGCATTTTTAAAATGCTCAGTTTGTCCACCAGATGGCATCCATCTCATTTCAAAAACTGCTTTTATGAGGCCTAGGCTTGATTTTAAAATGAAATACAGCTTTAAAAAAAAAAATATATATATATATATTATTTTTTTTCAATATTTTTTCTATTATGTTCAATGTGGGGAAATTATTGCATTAATACTAATTATACTTTTTTTAATTATTGAAATTTTCACAAAACACCAAAAAAGAAAAGAAAAAAATATTATAAAAAACGAGTAAAAGAAAAAAAAAAATTTTTTTTTTAAATATGAATCCCGGCCCTTAGGTCCATTTGGACCCGAACACCCCGAGTGTGACTCTGAAACGAACAACCCCAGAGGGTTACGATGAATAAGGGTCTTATCAAGCGAAACGATCGCTCATTTAATAAATAAATAACAAAGTTTAAGTTTTATAAGCTCAAATGCTCACCTTGCTCTGTTCTGTGATGCGCGTTCGTGACTCTCCTGTTCGAACTCGTTCATCAAAATGAACGAATCTTTTTTCGAGTCATGACTCGAGGGGTCCTACTGGTATATACTGTATATAGATTTATATTATAATATTTTTGTATCTAAATAATATTTTTTCTTATATATACATGCATGTGTGTTTATATATCTAAAATAATTATACAGTACCCCCACATATATTATGTAAACACAAACTTTTATTTTGGATGCGATTAATCGCGATTAATCGTTTGACAGCCCTAATTTTATTAGATCATTAAAACAACAATTACGATATTATAGTAGACGATAAATATCTCACACTCCAAATGGAAAAATACTTTCAGAACCCAAAACACACACAACGCAGAAAATAAACGAGAGACATTTATTATCTTCAAAAACACATTTCATTCATTAAAAAAACAAAAAAGCATGAGCTGAAAGTCTGTGGCGTGTGTGTTTAGGGACTGGATACCAGCCCGATAACACAGCTCAGTGTGTGTGTGTGTGTGTGTTCCTCAGTCCCAGAGTTTGATCAGCCCGTCCCAGCCACAGGTGATGACCTTGGAGGTCTCGTGAGGGTGCCAGAGCGCGCTGATACACACCTTATCGTGCGCCTTGATGCGATGGTACAGCTTCGTCGTCTTCCAGTCCCAGATGTTCAGCTTCCCGTCCGCGTCACCGGACACCACATAACTGCAGACAACACCAACAAAATCATACAAAATATACCAGAATATTCATGCATTCATATTTATGAAACGGTCATCATGGTCAAAAATGTGTTTACACACTCTAGTTTAAACCATCAAGGCATATTTTCCACAATGATTTTCACTAACAAGAACAAGAACGATATTGAAGCTTTAATATTTATATCAGCAATTCAATTGCGATGTGGCCCAAGTTATAAACTCACTGTTTATTTAAAAAATTATAATAGTAATAGTAATGAAAGCTCCATCGTTACATTTTCCTTAAATACTTAAAAACAGTAATATTTCTTAATTTATTTTAAATAAAACATTTTTTTAACAATAAAATCATAATTATTCATTGTAATTTTACAGCTGTACTGCAAATTTAAAATTATTATATATTTTTTTCTTAGATAATTTAAAGTGAAACGGTACGAAATTAATATTTATTTGTTTTAAATAAATATTTAAATAATAGTAGAAATTATAATAAAACCATAATAATTCATTGTAATTTTACAGCTGTACTGTAAATTAATTTAATATGTATTTTACAGTGAAATTGTCCAACAGTAATAATTCTTAATGTTTTAAATAAAACATTTGTATTTGGTAATAATAATAAAACCATAACTCATTGTAATTTTACAGCTGTACTGTAAATTAATTTAATTTGCTAATTAAATTAATATCAGTACAGCTGTACTGTAAATAAATTAATTTAATATGTATTTTACAGTGAAATTGCCCAACAGTAATAATTCTTAATGTTTTAAATAAAACCTTTGTATTTGGTAATAATAATAATAAAACCATAATTAATTGTAATTTTACAGATGCACTGTAATTTAAATGGATTATATTATTTTACTTAAATACTTTTATTTTAAAGTGAAATAGAACAAAATTTATATTTCTTTGTTTTAAATAAATATTTGAATTTAGTAGTAATCATAATAAAATCATAATTCATTGTAATTTTACAGCTGTACAATAAATTAATTTTACAGTGAATTTGTTCAACTGTATTTACTTTATTTTTTAAATAAAATATATATTTATTTTTATTAATAATAATAAAAACAATTATCCAATGTAATTGTACAGATGTACTGTAATTTAAATGTATTATATTATTTTGCTTAAATACTTTTATTTTAAAGTGAAATAGTACAAAAATAAAATTTGTTTTCAATAAAATATTAATATTTTATTTTAGTACATTATTTAAAAAAAATCATATTAATACATTATCAAACAAATCATTATTATTTTTATTTAATTTATTTATTTATTTATTTTTGCCAAATTATGTGGCCCTACAAACAGGAACATTCAAACCTGGAGCTTTTATTACAAAAAAGTAAAGTAAAAAAAATGTGCATTTTAAAAATCACAAAAGGAAAAGAATCTGAAGGAAGCACAGGACCTGAGTGAGACCATCTCATCTACAGCTGCTTCACCACTGAATCAGCTTTGCTTCAAAAAACACGTTTCCTTCAACCACGACAAACATCTGAACATGAACAGGAGTGTGTGTGTGTGTGTGTGTGTGTGTGTGTGTGTGTGTGTGTGTGTGTGTGTCTTCACCTCATGTCCGGAGAGAAGTCGACCTGACAGGCGTATCCCGCCACCATGTGGCCCTTGAAGATCTTCTTCTTGTTGAGACGGAACCGGTTCTGAGCGCCAAAGATCAGGATCTGATTGTCCATGGACTGACAGGCCAGCCACTTCCCTGAGATCGGCACAAAACACCTCATCAGACACAGGACACATGAGGAACTAAATATCAGTAATAATATTACAGTATAGAGATGGTCCCATATATCAGCCGCTGGATTTATCGGCATATTGGTTACACATTATATTAATGTCCAAATATTTGCTTACAAATCATGCTGTAAAACTGAAGTAATATACATTTATCTACTGGAATAAAGCAGTGTAATATCGTAGGGATGGGCAATGATTAATCGTGATTAATCGCATCCAAAATAAAAGTTTGTGTTTACATAATATATGTGGGTGCACTGTGTATAATTAATTTGTATATATAAATACACACACATGAATGTATATATTTAAGAAATATTTGCATGTATATACTTTATATATATTTATACATAATATTGCTTGTATAAATGCACTGTGTATAATTATTTTGTATATATATAAAAACACACATGCATGTATATTTAAGAAAAAAATATTATTTATATATAAAATATTTATATTTATATATAATATAAATTATATATAAATCTATATACAGAATATACATGAAAATATTTCTTAAATATATACAAGCATGTGTGTGTATTTATATATATATAATAATTATACACAGTGCACCCACATATATTATGTAAACACAAACTTTTATTTTGGATGCGATTAATCGCGATTAATCGTTTGACAGCCCTAATATATATATATATTGGCTGATATATTGGAATATTGGATTTTAAAACCAAAAAAATATTTGTATCGGTATCGGCCTTCAAAATCCTTTATTGGTCGGGATCTACTAATAACTTTTGTAGCTTTAATACGGATTAATGTTTAATTTATACCGTGAATAATCTATTTTACATTGATTACTTTATATCTGTGCTGGAAAGCACTGTTTATGTCATCTATGCATCTTTGATCTGTTGTGTTTCTCTTGAATGTTAATTTAATCCAATATTTGAGGATGCAGTAATACACACCTTGCTAATTTAACACATGATCAAAACACAAATCTATTTTGACGTTTGACTCTGAGAGAGGACGCGAAAACGAGGTTGAGGGATTCTGATTCTGAGCAAGTGACCCGCGCGGCAGGGAGAGTCACATGACGCGTGTGACATCACTCACCGTTGGGTGACAGCGTGACCGCGGGCATGGAGTGCATACTGGGCTCAGCGATGTACTTGAAGTCCACAGGAATATCCCTGAAAAAAGATGAGACGCACATCAAAATCCCATCAAACATGTTATTGAAAGATGTCTCTTATTAATTGCTCACCAAAAATACAGTGAAATATTATTCTAATGTAAATAATCTCATCAGTGTTCTCCAAACACCACATAAACATGAATCCTGCATACGATGAGCCCTTTACGATAGCCGAGCTCAGCCCCGCCCACAACCCCTGAGGACGGGAAGTTCGGTCCGGACTTGATCCGTTGTGAAGCAAGTATTAGGGGTGTAACGATATTTGAACCGAACCGAAAAAAACGCAAAACTGAACTTACGATTCGAATCGTGATACTCTCATTGTGAACCGAACATGCCCCGCCCCCTGCTACCCTGGCCCCGCCCAGTCCGGCTCAATGGACCTGATGTCTTATGTGTACAGTACACAACGAATTCAGTTTTGTAGCCTAACCACCATTAACACCAAATAACAAGCTCCATGGTTTATTACTTTCGATAATAAGCAAGGTGTAATCTTTAAAAAAAAATTAAAACAATAAATGGCGTTTTGGCGCTCTTTGATGTGGCGTGACAGATCGCTGAACTCATGCACTGAATAAACGCACTATGTTAGCCTATATATTATATTTCACTTAGCCTGTTAATGATATCTTGATTATGTTCTTGTATGTTTAAAACATCTTTCATGAAAATGACAACTGTGTAAATTATTATATTTCAATAACAAATAAGAGTAAAAATAAAAGTTAATGCAAAAACTGCCTTATGTTCAGTTTACATGTTTTCATACAATATGTTGTGTTGTTTATTATTAGAACTGGGCAATGATTAATCGCATCCAAAATAAAAGTTTGTGTTAACATAATATATGTGGGTGCACTGTGTATAATTATTTTGTGTATATATATAAAAACACACATGCATGTATATTTAAGAAAAAAAATATTATTTATATATAAAATATTTATATATAATATAAATTATATATAAATCTATATACAGAATATACATTAAAATATTTCTTAATTATATACAAGCATGTGTGTGTGTTTATATATCTAAAATAATTATACACAGTTCACACACATATATTATGTAAACACAAACTTTTATTTTGGATGCGATTAATCGTGATTAATCGTTTATATCTAAAAAATAAATAGCATCTGAATTTAGGTTAAAAGTCTAGTCTAGGCTACAACCTTTAATGTTATAGTAATGCGCGGCTCTCTATTTAGTTTACAGCATTAGCGCATTTTTTTTATCCCTGTGAACCGTTTAATTGTAATTTAATTAATTTAAAGACAGAAACAATTTTTTTTCATTAAACAACTATATATAAAAAATTAGCTTTCTAAACCAAACCGAAACGTCAAAACCGGGGGAAAGCCGAACCGTCAGTTTTGTGTATCGTTACACCCCTAGCAAGTATGCTGTTCGGACCAATCACATTGTCAGGCTAGCTTTACGACACTATCATGAGAGTTGAAGCGATTTCTCTCTAACGCGTGTGAGAAGCACAGCCTCCGTCTCATCAAGAAGTGTGTGTGTGTGTGTGTGTGTGAGTACGGCTCCTCACCACTCCCACACGCGCAGACTCTTGTCGTCGGAGGTGCTGACGAAGCGCCGGTTCTCGTCCACGAAGGTGATGGTGTTGACGGCTCCCAGATGCCGGTCGTACTCCTGAACCACCTCACGGGTGCGGATGTCCCACTGAAACACACACACACACACATCAGCCTTCACACACTCGCCCCGCGACGTCACAAACATTCAGTACTGATTCAAAACCACAAAAACCAATAATGGTGTGATTTTTAGCGGCATCTAGTGGTGAGGTTGCGAACTGCACCCAACAGAAGTTACGCTGGCCGACAGGAAGTGATGTCGTCTGACACAGCAGAGACTTGCAGTTCAGCAATTCGGGTTCTTTACTAAGATCATACCTGGACGATCTTCTTGTCCGACATGCCGGCGACGAACAGGTTCTGCTTCTCCTCGTCGGGGTTGAACTTGACGCAGTACGGGACCTTCTTGTTGGTGAAGGGAGCGATGCACTTCCCTGAGAGAGGACAGGTTAGCGTCACACACCGTGAGCTCCAGCACTAGCGAGGATCCGCAATAAATTATTGCTGAATTTTCAATGAAATGTCTCTAAATAAGCAAGACGGAGTATTAAACTGGCCCGTGTGTTTGTGGAGACTCGACTAAAGACTATCATCATATCAGAAACACACAGACACTCAAGAGTCTCAAAAGAATAACAGTTCGGATTAACTTGAAGAAATTGTGGCAAAAATAAAGTAGTTAAATTGTGGAAGTTTCATGATTTAAAATAATTAGACGTGTTATGATTTGAATTAGAATTGTTATATTATTATGAATGAAAAAAAAATGAATTTTTTTTTTTTTATTTCGAACATGTAGAAAAACAAACAAACAAAAAAACAATTTTTAACTTATACATGTCCGAAAAGGAGTAGGAAGAAGTATAAGCTTATTCAATCCTACCCCACCTTCAACTAATTATAACTAATTGACTGAATATTTTGATCTATTTGTCTCTACACACCAAAAACAAAAAAATACATATCTACCTATGTGTATATACATCTTCAATAATAAAAAAAAATTACATAAGAAAAAATAAATAAAAAAAATAAATAAATTATAATAACTTTAATTTATAATAATATTATTCTAACATAGATATAATAAGATTCATAATTTTTTTATATTATCTTACCCTAACATATTTTTTTAAATGATTGTATTTGAAAAATAACAATAACTGTTATTATATTATTATTAATATATAAGAATTAGATTTTTTTTTTCCAAAAAATATTTAAAAATTATTATTATTATACCGTTTTATAAATTATATTAATAATATATTATCCCAACAAATACTTAGATTTGGCTTTGAAAGAATAACATTTTATTAAGTTAACAGATTAACAGAAAAAACGGAATTTGGAAGAAAATATAAAACGGTTCATGAATCCGTTTGTGTGTGTGCAGTGTGTGAGTGGTGTGCAATGTGTGGTGTGTGAGTGAGAGAGAGTGTGCGTGTGTATGGTGTGTGAGTGTAAGTGTGTAAATGAGTGTGTGTGTGTGTGTGGTGTGTGTAACTCTCACCGGTCTCGGTATCCCAGAGTTTGATGTATCTGTCGTAGGCGGCGCTGAGGAACTGTGTGCCGGTGTTGTTGAAGCAGACGTCACGCACCGCTTTACTGTGACCTACACACACACACACACACTCAAAGATTACACAGTATATATGACACATGACATGTACTCTGAGAAGTGACACACACACACACACAGAGAGCGTCTCAAGCCTGTCTAGATGAACTTGTCCTGGTCAACACTTTTTACCAGCCCGGCAACTGTAGCCATGGCGATATCAGTAACCCACGGAGACGAGTGACAGCCACCGTTAGCGACCAGCATCTACAGTCACTCATGCTCTACACGTTCTACCAACTCAAGCGTTTACGGCATAAAATTTCTTATTGTAATAATCATTCATTATTATAATAATTATTGTTGACAGTTATTAATATTAATTATAATTATTATTTTCATAAAATTCTAAATAAAATAAGGAAAATTGTTTAAAACTGTCAGATTAAAACAGTATAACAATAACGCATTATTATATTTTTGTTACATTATAAATATTTTTAATTAATTATAACAAAATTATATTATTTTAACAGTTTGCTGTTAAATTGAAAAATTTAACGGCAAACTTAAATTTAAATTAAAAAGTGGTTAAATTGTTGTATTTTTGCATAACAATCATCATTACTATTATTATTATATGAATACTGATATTATTAATGATATATATATATATACACGGATTATTAAATAAGAATTTTAAAAAGTAAAACATTATAAAAAACAGTATAATAACAAAAATGATAATAAATTATTATAATAATGTTTTATATTAATATTATATTACTCTAACAGATTAATTTTAATCATTGCATTTTACATTATTATTATTATTAATAAATAAGTATTAGAATTTTTTTAAACTGTCAGAAGATAAAATATAACATAATAATAATAATAATAATGTTTAGTATACTATTTTATGAATTATATTAATAAAATGTTATCCTAAAAGACTGTTTTAAATTATTTTTAAATTATATTAATTCATATTTTTCTCAATTCTTAATATTTAAATTATATACATACATGTATCCATATATATATATATATATATATATATATATATATATAAAATTATTAATTTAAAAAATATTTATATTTTTTTAAATATATTATGCAAAAATAATTATTTAAAACAGTCTTTTAGAATAATATAATACTATTAATATAAAATACTATAATTTGTATTATTATGATTATTGTTATTATGCTGTTTAACTCCTCGTTTGTAAAATTCTCATATAATAATAGTTATTATTACTAAATATGATGTTAATAATTATTATTATTCAATGATTAGAAGAAAGAAAAGCTAATTGTCTGATTGTGTCCAGAAAGGCGAGTTAACATCGTTTATCTGATGAGTCTGAGCGAGTGAGTTCTGTGATGAACGAGTCGAGACACTGAAGAGTCCTGCGACTCGCTCCATTAATCACGACTAAGAGTAATTACAGCACATCAGTCCATCAACACACACACACACACACTCACCTATGAACGTCCGCACACATCTCCTCTCGTTATACACCTCCCACAACTACAGCAGAGACAGACACAGGATCAGCACACACAGAACACGGCACAAACTCAAACGATAATTACTGTACAAGACCATTATCGTTCAGACACATTTGATGCTTCATGTCGTTCGTTTAAAGAATCAGGAGATTAGAGTAAAACAGTCCATCTGGGTCTCTAAACTTGTAAAGCACTTTTCATTACATGAGGACAAAATTACATGAGGTCATAAAAAATTGCTTGCATATAATAATAATTGACATATCAATAATAACTAATGCCATTATTTCTATGATTATACAGTTTTAAATTCTGTCTTAAATTCTAGCATTTTAATGATTATAATTATTATTATATAAATAAAAGCTATTAAAAAATGTATTATGATTTTTATTAATATTTTTATATTCAAAAAGACTGTTTTAAATTAGTATTGTAAGCCATTATTTTGTTTTTAGTTTAAAATACTGTTTTGCATTTTGTATAATAATTATAATATAATTCTATTATTATTATTATTATTAATAATAATTATATTATTATTATTGTTAATAATAATAATAATAATAATATTTATACATTATTATTATTATTATTATTATATTATTCTATTAATAAATAACAATAATAATTGTTCTTTTATTACAATTATTATAATCATTTAATACAATATATTAATAATAATTGTATTATTAATATTATAATATTCTAAAAGACTATTTTCCAATATTAATTGTTGCACAATAAGTTATTATTTGGTTTTATTTTAACAGACTTTTAAATTCTTGTATTTTGTATAATTATAACTATATAATATGAATAATTATGTTCAATTATATTTATTAGTATACTGAAAACAACATTCATGTTATTATTATATTAATTACACCAATATTCTATAAATGTATATTAATTCTTGTTGCAAAATAAGAAAACATTTGTTTGTTTGTTTTGAATTTTTGCATTTTGTATATTAATAATTATTAAATTTTATTATTATATTGGTGAACAATATCATATTCTAACAGGCATTTTTTCAATTATTATTGTTGTTATATCATAATAATTATTTGTTTCATTTTAACAGACCGTTTTAATAATTATTAAAAATAATTATTATTAATTATTATATTATCATAAAAAAATACATATATTGTTATGTATTATTATTATTATTATCAATAACTATTGTTGTTGTGATAACTAGTATTTAAGCATTTAAAAAAATATTAGCTGAAGTGTAGAGCAGTTTTACACAACACTTGACCCACACACACACACACACACACAGATCTCACCTTGATCTTGCAGTCCATGGAGCAGGACAGCAGCAGATGACCCGAGGCCGGGAACAGGCGGATCGCACTGACGCCCTGAGACACCAGACACAGTGTGTGTGTGAACTGTTATTATCTTTAATAATGTACATTAGTTCGGCTAGTTGTTTTTCTAAATGATATTTAATGTTTTGTTTTTACCTTATTGGAATCGGAAATTAGGAATCCATAAGCAGAATCAAAATTGCAATCCGAATCGTTAAAATATAAAAAGTTTCTAGTAGCTCAACATTTTGCTGTTTAAACTTTGAACCATTCCTTTATTACTGTGATAACTGGTGAAAATAGCTTTTAATATTCAGGGGTAAAACTACAACAAAATAAAAATAAAATTGATAATAAAATTGAGTAAACTTGACTAAAACCTTTTGGTGTTTTCGTCGACTAAAACTATTAAGTTTAAAAGTGACTAAAATGTGACTAAAACTTAAAAGCATTTTCATCCAAAAGACTGAGACCAAAACTAAAAGGGCTGCCAAAAACAACACTGATATGTTCATTTTTAATGTTATCGTTATCGGCCTGGTAAGAAAATGTGGACGATGTATTAAAGCCGATAAATAACGTATTATTCCTTCAGCTGAGACACTTGTTGAGCAATGTTTATGTTTTTGAATTTCTTGAAATATGATTGAAATCTCTTCAAAAAAATGAAAATACGCTTCGGTACAACATGCGCACCGCAAATCCGTCATTTCGGCTGTACAGCACCATAATGAGAACGTCATTATAATTGTGCGCTTGGGACATAATTTAATTAAATTTTTTTAATTAATTAATTTTTTAATTATAATTTTTAATTAATAATTTTTTAATTAATTTTTTTAATTATTTAATTGGATTTAATTGTGAGACTTTTGTTTTTGTAATCAGGCTCTCAAAATTAGTTAAAATTTTGTTTTTAAGTAGGGCTGGGAAAAGATTAATCGCGATTAATCGCATCCAAAATAAAAGTTTGTGTTTACATAATACATGTGTGTGTGGTGTGTATAATTATTTTGTATATATAAATACACACACATGCATGTATATATTTAAGAAAAATGTGTTATTAATATGTCAAATATTTATATTTATTTATAATATTAATTTTGTATAAGTATATACATGCAAATATTTCTTAAATGTGTATTTATATATACAAAACAATTATGCACACACATATATTATGTAAACACAAACTTTTATTTTGAAAGCGATTAATCGTTTCCCAGCCCTAGTTTTAAGTTTATCGGCAGATATATCGGTTTTCAAATATAAAGAATTATCGGTTATCGGTATCGGCCAATATTTTCATATCGGTGTAACCCTAGTCCACACACACACACACACAGCCGCTGGTTCACCTTAGTGTGTCCGGTCCACACGTGCAGCTGTTTCTTGGGGAGGTAGCATTTGTCCGGGATGTCTGGCGAGCGCAGGTTGATGCCCACGTCCTGGGGAATGTGCAGGTACGAGCGGCCCTGGTAATCGTACGCGTCTTTAACTGCAGAGAGAGAGAGAGACACGGGGCGTGAGAGCAGATCCAGCACATGTGTAACGGAGTGTGTGTTGCGGTGGCGTACTGTGAAGGATGGTCTTCTCCTCCGCTGGAGCTTCTTCTTCATTCTTGCCTCTCTTCTGTCTCTTGGCCGTGATCTCGTCCAGCTCCTTCTGCTCCTCCTGTCAGTCAGACGACAATGTAAAGATGTGAATATTTACTAGAAATAAAAACTCCAGATACAGCACATTCATTTTTCATCGATTCTTGCACTCAGCACAACAAGATGACAATGTAGCCCTCAAACCGTATTCACTTTATGGCCCTTAATCCTGTGATTGTGGACAAATGTGGGCACAGAGGACTGATGCTAATTTTTATTTATTATAAATGTTATATCGCTGTCTTCGATAAAGTTTTGTCTATCCATTTATGGTGTTTATTTTTATTTTGGGGGTATTTTTGAATTTATTTACTTCAAAAAGTACCATATTTTCTATGTAAATTATGCTTATTTTTATGTTTTTTTATTTTATTTTTTTAACTCAGGCGTGATCCTAATTTTTATTTATTATAAATGTTATATCGCTGTCTTTGATAAAGTTTTTTCTTTCCATTTATGGTGGGTTTTTTTTATTATTTTGGGGGTATTTTTGAATTTATTTACTTCAAAAAGTACCATATTTTCTATGTAAATTATGCTTATTTTTATGTTTTTTTATTTTATTTTTTTAACTCAGGCTTGATCCTAATTTTTATTTATTATAAATGTTATATCGCTGTCTTTGATAAAGTTTTGTCTATCCATTTATGGTGTTTTTTTATTATTTTGGGGGTATTTTTGAATTTATTTACTTCAAAAAGTACCATATTTTCTATGTAAATTACGCTTATTTTTATGTTTTATTTTTATTTATTTTTTAACTAAATTAAAATATCATTCCAATAAGTTCTTAGATGTCTTATTTTGGCTTATTTTAGAATGCTCTAAATTACAGTTTTTCCCATTCATTTCTATGGGTGCCCATTTTTGACTCAAATACAAGATTTAGGAGTTTTTATTTTTCACCCACTTAACATTGTAGAATTGAGTCAAAAACAAATGTGTGTCTTCAGGAGGCAAACTTAGGAAAAGTAGCCGAGTCTTGTACCGCTCAGATCAAGGGAAGTATTTTTTAAAAATAAATCAAAACTATTTGCCCACATTTGTCCAGAATACGGTTTTAGGGTTAACAATAATTTCTGTGCTGGTTTGTATTGGCCGAAAATGTCTCAAAAATGAAACCGATTTTTTTCCCAAAAGTGCTAGCTCTACTTGTCCTAGATTGAACGTGTGGACCCCGTCTCACCTCAGAGGGTTTGGCCACGTCTTTCTCATCCTGGTACTTCGCCCAAGGGCCGAGAAAGCAGTCGATGTCCGACGCGTCTCCTCCTTTCACCTTCCTCCTCTTCTCAGACTTCTTCGGGCCCGTCTCAAACACCGTCAGGCCTAGCAACACCAGCATTAATCACGAGCAGAAACATGGCATTTCACAGCCTGCATATATAGAGAAGGTCCACTAGGAGGTGGTTAAAATATTTAAAAATAAATACAGAAATAATAAAATAAATAAATAAAATTTTTTTTTTAAATTTAAGCGGCACAAACAGCCTTCTTCAGGGTATATTTTCCAAACAAACAATTTCCTCTTCTATAGATGCTAATTAAGAAAACCTGAATGACAAATAGCCTGCATATACAGAGAAGGTCCACTAAGAGGCGGTAAAAATATATATATATATATAAAATAATAATAAAATTTATCATAAAAAAATAAAAAACATAAACAATAAATAAATACAAAATTATTTTTTAATTAAAAAATAAATTCAAAAAAATTGAAAGAAATTTGAAAAAACAATTTAAAAAAAACGTGCGATTATTGGTGGCAAGAATGCATGGAGTAATTAAAAACTAATTTAGCATAAAAGGAAAGGGCTGTCAAAAAATGTAAATGGTTGTTAAATAATGTATTTATTTTATTGGTTTATTTATTTATAAAAAAACATTATGTACATGAATATTCGTTATTAATATAAATAACATTATTATATTTTTTCTCTCTCAAAAAATGCTATTCTATTTAACGGTAGAGATACTATTTCAGTTCTTTTAATAAATACTTTTATTTTTTATGTATTGTCAATAACCTATCCAATTTTTTCCCCAACATTTTTTTCTTCCAATGCATTTTTGTACATTAAGAATGTAAATTTTTGATTTAATAAAGGGGATTTGACTGGATTCTGAAAAGTAGGCTGTTATATCATTGGTTAATATTATTAGGAATGAGTCACAATGATCAGATTTAGAGTTTTTACATGTTTTCTTATTTAAGTTTTGACTTTTAGAGGTACATTTACAGCAACATGCACTGATGAATCCTGCACCATTAAACTACAATTGATTGAATACAAATAACAATAAAAATAATAGTGAGTAGAAAAAAAATAAGACATTCATTTTAGATTTATACAGTAAATCTAGTCTAGAAAAACACAAAGTAAATTTGATTAAATTAAGTGGATAAAAATGTGATTAAATATAGCAGTTATTAATCTATTAAGTAAATTAAACACAAAAAATTATCAAAATTGCATCAAAGTTAAATAAACACAACTGATTCAACAGTACACGACTAAAGTGAGTAGAACTAAATATATAATAAAGTTTTAACTTTCAGAGGTACATGCACTGATGAATCCTGCACATTTAAACCAGAATTGATTGTACGACACATTATTCATAACAATTGCGAAAACAAGACGTGAATATGGCTCACCTTTGTTTTTCTCGGCTTCTTCAACGGCTCCGATGTAGCAGCTGGACGAGACCTGACTGGTGTCCACCGACGGATCCAGAGCGTACCCTGACCCAGCAACCACACACACACACACACACACACACTTGCGTTCATTCTATGGCATGAATACAGAAGCTAACTAGGGCTGCACGATTTGGGGAAGATCTGATGTCATATTGCGATTATTGAGGTCAATATTGAGATTGCGATATAATAAACACATGGTTTCATGAGTGAACTTTAACGACAGAGATAATTAGTGGCTACTGTGTACTGTCCCTTTAAGAGCAGCCGCCTTTTCACAATATTCTAATTTTGAATTTGGGGTTTTCACATCTGTAATCCATAATCATCACAATTATAACAAATAAAGGCTTGAAATATCTCACTTTGCATGTAATGAGTCTATATAATATATTAGTTTCACCTTTTAAGTTGAATCACTGAACTGAAAACTCTATTTAAGACTTTTTAAGGACTCTTGGCCACCCTGTCAGTTTATATACCATAGTGTTGGAGGTTTTATAAAATTGTAACAACGGTCTCACCGAACGTGGAGAAGGTTCTCCTCTGCTGCTCGAACATGAAGTCGTTGACGTGGGCCGGTTCGGCGTAACCCGACAGCATGTTCCTCGGGGCCGCCATCTGCTGCGACCTGAACGGGTTCACCGGCCCAAACTGGAACGAGACGAGAAGGAGACGATCAATATTAATAACATGGGGGTCATATGTTTTTTGTTTTTTTTATTTCAATGCATTATGTACATTAACAACGTAAAATTTTGATTTTATAAAGGGGATTTGACTGGATTCTGAAAAGTAGGCTGTTATATCATTGGTTAATATTATTAGGAATGAGTCACAATGATCAGATTTAGTATTTTTACATTTTTTCTCATTTAAGTTTTGACTTTTAGAGGTACAATTACAGCAACATGCACTGATGAATCCTGCACCATTTAAAAAGTGAGTAGAAAAAAAAAATATATATATATATTAGGGCTGTCAAACGATTAATCGTGATTAATCGCATCCAAAATAAAAGTTTGTGTTTACATAATATATGTGTGTGCACTGTGTATAATTATTTTGTATATATATATAAATACACACATGCATGTATATTTAAGAAAAAAAAAATATTATTTATATACAAAATATTTATATATATATATATATATATATATATATATATATATATATATATATATAATATACATTATACATAAATCTATATACAGAATATACATGAAAAAATTCTTAAATATATACAAGCATGTGTGTGTATTTATATATATATAAAATAATTATACACAGTGCACCCACATATATTGCAAACACAAACTTTTATTTTGGATGCGATTAATCGCGATTAATCATTTGACAGCCCTAATATATATATATATATATATATATATATATATATATATATATATATATATATATATATATATATATAATGAGGAAACTTAACAGACAATCATTTTAGATGTATACTATAAACCTAGTCTAGAAAAACACTGTAAAATGTGATTAAAATAAGTGGATAAAAATGTGATCAAATAAAATAGTTGTTAATCTATAAGGTAAATTAAACACAAAAATTATTAAAATTGCATCCAATAGTACACTACTACAGTGACTAGAACAAAATATATAATAATATAACATAATTGAAACCACTTTTAGAAGTATACTGAACCTGACGTTCATAAAAGAGCACTTTAGCGACACGTCTAATCATATTTAAGAGTCTGTGGCATATAAAACGACTGATATATTGCACATAATATTTGAAATACACAATATGCTTCCATGTATCTTGACAAACACAGCTGTATTCACCTCTGGAGCAAACATGGTTTCATATGTAGGGTTGTACGTGACTTCTTTGAGCGCTGGATCAAGATGCACACCGGTCTCAACATCTTCCTGAAACAGACAACAACAGAAATCAACTGTTATTGAGCGTCCAGGCATCAGAACAGCGAAACTTTAAACACATCTGACTGATTTTTCCTCCGAGGTTCCGTTTGTGACTGAGACCCGCGCGTTTCTTGTTTACCTTCACGGCGACCTCGGGCGCTGAATTCAGGAGGGCTAAACTCATTATTCTGTCGGATTTTAAAGGCTGTAGATGCGCGACCGAGTCCGGTTCGACTTTCTGTGGACTAGTACGGGATTCTGACTCATTTTCCGAGTCCGAGTCGCTGCCGTACGAAACGAGGCCGCTCTCAGTCGCCGCCATCTTGGATGTTGTTGGTCTTTCGTCAGCGGGTCCTCAAAGATGAATATTTGTTTAAAAAATGTCTTAAATAGTCTTATTTTTACAAATAGATTCTTAAAATACATGTATATACACGATATTATATTATAAGTGTGTGTATTAATTTTATACATCTGAAGTGGAGTGTAAAGCGGGGCCAGTGTAATGTATCTTTTAGGACAACAGCAGATAACAAGAGCGCGCAATGAGACGTACACGCGCATTGTGCGCTTGTTTTAGTTTATTATCACCTGGGTCGAGAACACACCCTTACCGTTCTGTCTCTTCACCGTAAATACATTTTAAGTGCATCATTCTGTATCCAATCATTTGGCCGTATCCTGTGATTTCCTCAGATTTAATAACCACTAATGGTTGAGGAGAGATTCTCTGATATGATTGTAAAGCGCTTTGAGTGTAGGCCTATAGACATATAGGCATTCATTCATTCATTCATTCATTCATAAATTCAGTCTGGAAAGTGTTTTCCGTGTCATTTCCATCACCACACACGTTTTTACACACAAAATATTTAAAAAGTTCTCATCACACATTAAAAACGTATCCACAATTTATGAGATCATGCTCTACTTATATAAAAAATTCAAGTTGTTTATTTTCTAATAAGCTCTTGCCCAAAACAATATTAGGCTACATTTCAGAGTGTGACAAGTGTACAATTATTATGCTAATGTAAGCTAATTTATCTAATTGACAAATCTATATTATGGAACAACTGATAAAACTAGTTACAAAAATGATCTTAGACAATTATTGAGGGGCATAGGTTATTCTGTTTTTAAATATTAGCTGTATATTGAGATGTATATCGAAATGATTCATTGCAGGTAGGAAAAAATGTAAAATATTAACAGTTTCTCTTGTAATTTGTTGTTTAAACTTATGAGACTTAAGTGACTTATGAGAGTAAGTGACTTTTGAAGTTTTTTTATTCCACTTTAGGCTAAGTGCCCCTAGTTGACTTTGAATGTCATAATTTCGACTTTGTATGTCATAGCCTATGATAGCCTAGTTTTTTATCTGGTTTCCAGATTTCTCGTAACATCTAATATGTGCGTTTGTTCCCAAAACAAATCACATACAGCAGATTGAAGTCGTTTTGGTTGATAAACAAGTTGTTTGTATTTGTAATTACACGATCGGGCCGATGGGTGTGGTCTGTGAATGGCATTGGCCAATCAGATCAGGGATCCCGCAGTGGGCGGGGCGCGGTTCGTTGCAGCGTTTGTGGCTCCAACAACAGAAAGTGGGACGTACCATCTGCAGTCGGAGGGGTGGAGTCACACACACTGGCATCCAGAACATCGCTTCTCCTCAGAAAAAGAGCAAAACCGTGATGCAGAAGGGTTTAAGCCTCGCATATGTCTATTATAAGATGATGTGACGGGAAATTAAGCCGATCGTTGTTGACGAACACACGCATGTCTGTTGACTGTGGATCCCATTTCCAGCGTTGACTGATCCCGAGCTCCAGTCTTTTTAACGGGATCCGAACCAGCTGTATATCAGTACTGTATTTCTGCAATGAACACCGCGAGACTGAACAGAGAGGAATGTTTTAAGGAATAACCCGCATACCTGGGGGAAAAAACATGGAATAATAAGAAGTGCTTGCATTTTTTTCAGGTATGACGTTTTATGCTTGTTTATTGCATTCTGGCCCTTGCTGTTAAAATGAGAGAAATGATTAATAATGGGAATAAAGTGGGGTTTTTTTCTTTCTTCCTTCTCGTATTTATCTTCTCTGGCTGATGCATTGCCAGTGTAAACCAACACTGCTTGTGCTTGGCCCCATTCAGGACTGGCTGACAGGTGTGGGTTGAATTATGCATGCATGTGAAATAACTTGCATAATGCAGCCGAAGGCATCCTGAATGCTTAAGCATTACATATTACATGCAACTTGTGTTTGTTTGCATTGGAAGCATAACAAGATGACTTATTTCTCACTGCCCCGAGGTTTCAAGATTGATGCATTCAAGGGGGAAGGGGGAGTCACATCTGTATGGCAAACACAAGGCAAACTATCACACCAAAATG
This sequence comes from Cyprinella venusta, assembly GCA_038021265.1. Taxonomy (NCBI): domain Eukaryota; kingdom Metazoa; phylum Chordata; class Actinopteri; order Cypriniformes; family Leuciscidae; genus Cyprinella; species Cyprinella venusta. The sequence continues at coordinate 33,009,253 of CM075876.1, read as the reverse complement.
CAATGCAGTTTGCATGCTCGCTAAACAGTGTGCACTCCAAATTATTGCTGGGATGGCATGCCAAATATTTTCCAGCAGGAGGGAGTCGTATAGTTCATTAAATATAGTGCATGCACAATGCATAACGTAAATGTATCCTGTAATGAGCGAATTAAATGTACATTTGAGAGCAGTTTTGAGCATGCAGGGGGAAGGGCAGCACTCACTGGAAGAAGAAGACTCGCTTTGTGAAACCCGAGACTTCAGAAAAGCACAAAGCATCTCCATCGCTTCAGTATTCATGCACGTGTGTTTCAAACTGACTTCATACTTTTCTCTCTCGTTCTCGCGCGCTTTAATGCATGAACACCTTGTGCCGTTATCGTGCTTTCTTCGCCGAGGTGATATGTGGAGGAATGATTCTTTTAATGAATCGGCTAGTTTACTAGAACTGCTCAGAGAACCGATTCACACAACGTGTTTCGCCATGAATAAGAATGGGTTAGATGCTGCTCGTTCACTTGGTTTACGTGCCTTGGTTTTACTCCTAAACAAAGTTTTTCTTTGCCTTTGCTGCTCGGATGATTTGCCAACGGATTCGAATCATTAAAAAAGAACCGACTCGAAAGAACGATTCGATCGTGTCACACGCTGGACTCCCTTCATGATTCAAAAGCTTTATTGGGTTGATAAAGACAATGCCAAAGCATTAATAAAAACCTTATATAAGGCTCTAATGCAGTGTTTATCTTTTGGAAAACACATATTAAGCTGGAAAATGTGTTTGCGAACATAGAAAGATTATCTAAACTGGGCAGCCGTAATATTCCAATATTTCTTGATCATTTAATTAGTCGGCTAGTCCGCCGGTTTTGGTTTGAAGGTTTCTATTTATATTGCGTATCATCATACACACATATGATGGACGTGTTTTTCTCTCAGACTGCTTACATTTAGGGTTAATTTGCTGAATATCAAACATTGCAGTTTTCACTTCGGTGCTTTAATGATAAAGACGTCTGCTGATAATGAATGCTTAATGGCTCATTCTGATGTTCAGTTTGCTGTCTTGATCTTTTGCTGGCGATGCAGAAAAAAGTTTGGATGGATTTTCGTACAGAAAAGCTTTTCTGTGTGTTCTGGCTTTCATGCGACTCCTGTTTGATGTCCTGCCAGGGCGAGCCGGACAAACCTCACGTACAGAAGTAGATCAGAGACACCAGAGCAGAAGAAAGTGTGTGACAGTGCTGGCCTGGGTGGTGATGTGTACGAGATAATTGTTCAAAATAAGCCTAATGAGGTGATAATGCGGCCACGACACGAAGGTGTGCATCATTTTCTAATTATCCAACAGACCGGAGTCTATTATAATGTCCTTACGCTAACACCTCTAAACATTACCCATGATGTATTTCAAGACATTTCTCAGGTTTTTCCCTTAAAACGCTCTTGTGTGTGGGTCTAATTTGTTACGCATCTCATCCCACGCCTCCGTTTCTGATTCCAAAACCTCATTTTAGAGCCTCGGATTTTTGTATGAGAAGTTTCTGTACTCAAAAGACCAAGATTCCTTGCGAATAGAACATGCGCAGAACACAAAAATCACTGTGGGGATATGCCGATACGCGTTTACATGACCAAAAATTTGGGTTAGAAAAAGGGTACCCCAGGTATAATATCCCGGTTTTTAAAATCCGGGATATGCGCATTTTTCGGGTTTGTTTACATGGACGTTCGCGACCGGGTTATTCCTAATATCCCGGTTTTGAACGGGTTATTGGCTGTATGTAAACGCAGTCACTGACTACGTTTACATGCAGCCAATTTTCGGGTTATGGTCGGGTTAAGGTCACTTTTCGGGTTTCTGAAACATTAGGGATAACCCGTTTACATGCGTGAGCAGAGAGAGTTTCTCCTGTTTACATGGAATTGCAATATCCCGATGTAAACGGCGACGCGCGGTTAGCGTCTAGACGTACGGACAACCTTAAGACGCAAAATGCGTCATTTCCGATTCTTCTTCCTGTATCCAAAGACAACAACAACAGCAGTATGCGGATAATGAATAGTTCGGGGCAGATAGCGATCGCCTTTGTTTGCGCTTAGATGCTGTAACGTTACTGAGCTCGTTCCAAGAGTATGCTGTGCTGCGTCTCGCCTCGTCTCGCCATGTTTACTTCCGGAATACTGCACGCGTATTTTTGTATGCGCCGAGAAGTTTCTCTACTCAAAAGACCAAGATTCCTTGCGAATATAACATGCGCAGAACACAAATCACTATGGGGATATGCCGATACGCGTTTACATGACCAAAAATTCGAGTTAGAAAAGGGGTACCCCAGGTATAATATCCCGGTTTTTAAAATCCGGGATATGAGCATTTTCGGGTTTTTGCCGGTGTTTACATGCACTGCGTTTACATGCAGCCAATAACCCGTTCAAAACCGGGATATTAGCAATAACCCGGTCGCGAACGTCCATGTAAACACTGGCAAAAACCCGAAAAATGCTCATATCCCGGATTTTAAAAACCGGGATATTATACCTGGGGTACCCCTTTTCTAACCCGAATTTTTGGTCATGTAAACGCGTATCGGCATATCCCCATAGTGATTTGTGTTCTGCGCATGTTCTATTCGCAAGGAATCTTGGTCTTTTGAGTAGAGAAACTTCTCGGCGCATACAAAAATCCGCGTGCAGTATTCCGGAAGTAAACATGGCGAGACCAGGCGAGACGCAGCACAGCATACTTTTGGAACGAGCTCAGTAACGTTACCAGCATCTAAGCGCAAACAAAGGCGATCGCTATCTGCACCGAACTATTCATTATCCGCATACTGTTGTTGTTGTTGTCTTTGGATACAGGAAGAAGAATCGGAAATGACGCATTTGGCGTCTTAAGGTTGTCCGTACGTCTAGACGCTAACCGCGCGTCGCCGTTTACATCGGGATATTGCAATACCATGTATACAGGAGAAAATCTCTCTGCTCACGCATGTAAACGGGTTATCCCTAATGTTTCATAAACCCGAAAAGTGACCTTAACCCGACCATAACCCGAAAATTGGCTGCATGTAAACGTAGTCTGTGTGTGTGAGTCTCCATCTCGACTAATAGTGAAACTGTAAGTTTATCTGCTTCGAGAACAGCGCCATTATTATAGCGCTAGTGAGAAATTCAAATAAATGAGCAAATAGGTTCAGCGATTTAAAAGCTAGAAGGCCGATACCGATACAAATATTTATTGGTTTTAAAATCCGATATATATATTTTTTAATTATTATTTCAGAAACGCGCAACAAAACATTAACAGATTTCCCTAACATTAGTTATTTGTAGTTATTCATGAGTTTTAACTAAAATTATATGATAATGGATTTTAAAAAGAAACTTGACAGACTGATGATAGTGGCGTTAGCTATAGCTTTGTAATTAGCTAGTCTATGATGAGCCATAATTTAGCAATGGATTACGTCACACGGCAAATTTTACTACATTTTCAATATAACAGGCCAAGGAGAGATGATCCGTCTCATTGCTATAACTGTCACGCGCTTTTAAAGAAATACTTCAGTCACATTGTCAAAAGTTAAAAGGACAGTCAGTCAACTACACTAACAACGTAACGTAACTATTACTAGCTAATTCCGCTTCACTCTCGGCTTATTTAACGGCAGCAAAAATGGACATGATAGTCACAAATTTAATCATGCTTATTTGAGTTTAGAGAACTGATGGGGATGTTCTTTTAATTGTTATTAAAGCAATGTATGTATCGTGACCAACTCAACGAGTGTTGCCCTCAGTGCCCTCTGGTGGACAAACTATACAACTCCAACACTCATGACATGATTTAAGCGTGTTTCGTCTGTTTTTTTATTTTATTTTTTAAATATTAATTTATCGGCCATTATAACTGCCGATACCAATAGTTTGGAAAATGCCTAATATCGGCCGATATATCGGTCTGGCTCTATTAAAAGCTGTATGAATTTCTCACTAGCACTATAATAATGGCGCTGTTCTTGAAGCAGATAAACTTATATTTTCACTATTAGTCGAGATGTTGCTGTCAAACACAGAGACACAGACTCAGGTAATTCACACACGCATAATATCTCTCTCTCTCTGTGTGTGTGTGTGTGTGTGTGTGTGTGTAATAACTGCATTAGTCTGCTATCAGTGGCTCTAAAATGAGGTTTTGGGATGTGGGATGAGATGCGTAACAAATTAGTCCCACACACAAGAACTTTTCAAGGAAAAAAAAACCCTGAGAAATGTTGTGAAATAATGTTTAGAGGTGTTAGCGTAGTATAAGTGGAATAATCGACTCCGGGCCGTTGGATTATTAGAAAATAATGCACCCCTTCTTGTCATGGCCGCGTAATGGGAGTGCGTTATTTCGCTAACAAATCAACCTCAGTCATTCCTTACAAAAATGGCGCTTGAATGCAACGCAAATGAATTGTTTAATCAATAGACAAGCTGAAAGAGAAAGGAGAGTGATGCTTTAAAGAGAGATAATGTTGGTGTGGTGGTATGGTAAGTGTGGTAAACTCGCTGTATGCCCCAGCTGTGAAGATGCCCCGGACACAAGAGTCTTTGTTCTGTCTCTGTCGGACCGGGCGACCCACAAAGATGCCTCTGTGTCCTGAACTGGGGGTTAGTGTGTGTGTGCCACAGAAATGCCATGCTTTGACAGATGAAAGTCTGAACTTCAATATCTGCACTTCTCTGTTTTACATCAACTTGATGTTGAAGGTCTTACAACTCTTATCATAGTCGTTATAATTTATAATTTAATGGGTTTATTTAATCATTTAGAAACTTGACAATATATCTCAAGACCCTTCCGTCTTTAACATATCTTCAATTTTATATATATATATATATATATATATATATATATATATATATACACACACACATAGAGTATATATATATATATATATTAGGGCTGTCAAAATGATTAATCGCGATTAATCGCATCCAAAATAAAAGTTTGTGTTTACATAATATATGTGGGTGCACTGTGTATAATTATTATTTATATATAAATACACACACATGCTTGTATATATTTAAGAAAAATTTTCATGTATATTCTGTATATAGATTTATATATAATTTATATTATATATAAATATAAATATTTTATATATAAATAATATTTTTTTTCTTAAATATACATGCATGTGTGTTTTTATATATATACAAAATAATTATACACAGTGCACACACATATATTATGTAAACACAAACTTTTATTTTGGATGCGATTAATCGCGATTAATCGTTTTGACAGCCCTAATATATATATATATATATATATATATATATATATACACACACATTGCCATTGTTGAACACTAATGTGCTGCACCACAATAAAAGTCATCAAATACATTTGCCATAAAAATCACAAAAATAAACTATTGTTATAATAATATTAAATAAATATAAAAAATGAAATACAACTGTACTAAAAAATATTGAATAAAACATTAAAATATTTACAATTTCCATAATAAAAACTTTTAAATAAATGAATAAAATATTTCATTAAATTATTTATTTTATTGCTAGTTAATTTCACAAATTACTGAGAAACTGCAAGTAACTGAATTTTAATGTCCTGAATTAAACATGACATTTTGAAATAGAGCAAAGTCCTTTCAGAGACTATTTAATAATATAAATAGTCTCTGAGTAGAGTGACTAAAATTGTGTTTTCTTGTAAAACATGCTCTCATAATGTTTGTTTTTAAAAACTTTGAAAAATATTCATATTCAAATAAAGAAGTTATACGTTTGGAATATTTACAAACCAAGTCATAATTATGAGGTAAAAGTTGAAATTATGGCATATTAAGTCATTATGAAGTAAATGTCATAATTATGAGGTAATTATGAAGTCATTTTGAGGTATTGGCAAAATTATGACCAAGTCAAGTGATAATTATAAGGTAAATTTTTTTTTTTTTTTTTGAAATTATGACATACCAAGTCATATTTTTGTGGTCCAACTATTCTAAAATCTCATTTGGCATGGTTAAATGTGGTATTTTTGCTGCTGAACTTTAATCCTTGTGAAATGCTGAAGAAAACCCACAAAATGAAGGTGTTTTGATGCTCAATCACACCCATCACTAGTGCAGGCGTATCATTTTCTTTTGAATCCGGACAGCTTTGTTTGCTCTCGGCCTTGATTTATTCATTATGGAGGGCCACGTTCGCTAGCAGGGACTTCCCATTGCGCTGTGGTTTGTTGGTTTTGTGTGTGAAGGCAGGTGGAGAATACAAGGCATTCAGATCCTACATGCGATCCCCAGAGGCGAGCGTGGCGTCCGCTTACACACTCTGCGTTCGGGTGGATTCCTTTGTCCTTTGACTTACATGTGAACAGGTGGTGATCCTCCACGGCTCTACGGCACCTTCTTTTACATTTTACTCCATTTTGTGCTTGTGTTTCTCAGGTTAAGCTCGTTTAGATTCAGATTCAGATTTGAATATTCAAATTATGCTGAATGTCTTTGCAGGAGATTCCAAAACCTGTTTTGGATGAGACTACCATAGCATTTAAAACGCATATAAAAGCCTTGCTTTATTGGTAGAGTTACTTTACATTACGGATCAGATGCATTGTTTTCACCCGCTGGAGCAGAAAAGAGGGGGAAAATCACCAATTTTTGACACAAGTCATAATTATTAGATATTATGAGATACGACGTAAGTCATTTACAAGATAAAAAGTCAAAATAATGACATGCTATGCCATTACGATTAAAAAGTTGAAATTAAGTCAATTTATGAGTTAAAAAGTTGAAATTATGAAATAGCTACTAAGTCATAAATGTTGTAAAAAAATGTAAATAAAAATATATAAAGTCATATTTATGAGCTATTTTGACATTGGTCGTAATTATGAGGTAAAAAGCCAAAAGGATTAGTATTACCTACTAAGTCATAATTAGTTAAAAGACGAAATTATGACATACTATGCCATTACGATAGAAAAGTTGAAATTAAGTCAATTTATGAGGTAAAAAAGTTTAAATTATGAAATAGCTACTAAGTCATAAATATTGTAAAAAAAAAATTAAACAAAAATATATAAAGTCATATTTATGAGCTATTTTGACATAAGTCGTAATTATGAGGTAAAAAGCCAAAATGATTAGTATTACCTACTAAGTCATAATTAGTTAAAAAGACGAAATTATGACATACTATGCCATAAATATGATAAAAAAGTTGAAATTAAGTCAATTTGAGGTTAGAAAGCTGGAATTATGACTTACAAAGTAAGTCATATTTATGAGGTAAAAAGTTGAAATTATGACATACTTAGTCATAATTATGGTAAAAAAAAATGTAAATAAGAACATACAAAGTCATATGTATGAGCAATTTTGACATAAGTTGTAATTATGAGGTAAAAAGTCAAAATGTTTACCTACTAAGTCATAATTATCTAAAAATACAAAATTATGACATACTATGCCATAAATACGATAAAAACATTGAAATTAAGCCAATTTGAGGTAGAAAGCTGAAATTATGACATACTAGTCATATTTACAAGGTAAAAAGTTGAAATTATGACATTCTTGTAAGTTATAATTATGGTAAAAAATGTAAATTAGAACATGTCAAAATTGCTCATAAATATGACTTTGTATAAGTCGTAATTTTGAGGTAAAAAGTCAAAATGATTACCTACTAAGTCGTAATTATGTAAAAAGACAAAATTTTGACATACTATGCCATGAATACGATAAAAAAGTTGAAATTATGACATATGAAGTCATATTTATGAGGTAAAAGTCGAAAATAATGAAAGAATACACAATAAGTGAAAATAAACAATAAGAATAATAATAAACAGTATACAGGTATTTTAGTAATTTACTCAACGATTTATTTGCGCTATATTAAGAATTCTTCATGCTTTAAAATATCTCGAATGTAACTCGACACCCTTGCCTCATTTAGTATGTGTGATTCTATAAATATGCAAATGAGCCCCGCCTCCACTCAGCTCACCACTGGTTGACTCACACACGTTGATCTGATTGGTCACAAGGTCGTTTGTTTTTGAGAGTTCGCTGCAGTTTTAAGGAGGAAATACGATTAATTTACACACGGTTTGTCTTAAAGCATTGAAACACGTTGATCTGATTTGAGTTTGTGACTTTAGAGGCGTTAACGTTGACAGCTCTAAAAATAAAAAAATTATGTCAAAATTTATTTTGACGCCATAATGCTTTTCATTTCAAAAATATGACTTTGATTTTTTTTTTTTGTTTGTTTTTGCCATAATCATGACTCGCAGAAGGAGAGGGGCTTGGATCTCTGTGATCTTGAAAGCACACTCTAAGTTGAGCTGGATGAGCGAGAGGTGATGCAGTGTTGCGGTCCGCTTCACTGATGCTCAATTACCGCAGTAAAGAGCCAGTAAATCCACATCTTACAAGCGCATTTCACTCCCTCCTCCGCTCGCTCTCCACGCAAACCGGGGAGGATGACGGAGTGCTTCTAAATGCATCTGACCCCAATTTTCTTCTGCCTGGGACGAGTGTGTGTGTGTGTGTGTGTGTGTGTGCGCGCAAACTACCGACTGGTTTGAATTAAGGGCCAATATTTACACAGAGTGGGTGGCCGTCCAATTATGGTGTGCTGCGCAAATCTTCCTGTGATTTGCATGGAATCTGCTTTGCATGTCGTTCCCAGAGTTCAGTTCTGCCTTTTCTCTGTTCTCTCGTCATAAACGAGCCACTTACCGACTACATTACCGTTACTCGACATCAGCGGGCACTTGACTGTTACCTGAAGCTGGTGATGATGAATGACTCACGGCCAATCACGCGCAAACGTGACGCGCATGTTAATGAGCGATCAGCCAATCAGAGATGCCTCAAACGGGCTGGGATAATGCATCAGTTTTTAACATACAATTACCAGTAGTTTGACTATTGTCACGTCGATAATATCACACAAGCAATAGCGCTGTTTGTATGAATATCAGCATGATGTAATTAAATCTACACTCTTAGAAGAAAAGGTTCTATCTAGAACCTTTTAGGGGTTCCAAATACTATCAGCGCTACGTATTTGGAACCCCTAAAAGGTTCTATACACTCTTAAAAAAAGGGTTCCTCTGGGTTCTATATAGAACCCTGGGGTTCCATACTTGGCCAATAGAACCTTTTTTTTTTAACTATGTTTTTATTGAACTTTTCTTATACAGAGAAAATGAAAGAAAAAGAAAAAACAAAAAAAAGAATAAATAAAATAAAAAATAAAAAAACGAAAAAAACAAAACAAAAAAAAAAACAAAAAAAAAACAAACAAAAACTAGAACCTTTTACCAAAAAAAAAAGGTTCTATATAGAACCATTTTGGAGTTCCATATATGAAGCGGGGGATGGAACCATTTCTGGTTCTAAATAGAGCCATTTCTTCTAAGAGTGTACATAAACCAAAAATAAACTAATTGTATTATTAAAGTCCGCCTGTGGTCAATTACTTTATCCCTTAAAACGTTTAGATCACCTTTGATCACCAAAATGACATAAATTCACCATGCCGTAAAATATCTCGAATGTAACTCGACACCCTCGCCTCATTTAGTATACGCAGTTCTATGAATATGCAAATGAGCCCCGCCTCCACTCACTCACTCAGAGATCCACTGGTTGACGATCACACGTTGATCTGATTGGTCACAAGGTCGTTTGTGACGTCAGAAACACCAGCGATTTCAAAGCGTGTCAAAGAGCACCCACATATATTATGTAAACACAAACTTTTATTTTGGATGCGATTAATTGCGATTAATCGTTCGACAGGCCTATATTAAATATATCCTGATTCTTATTAAAGCTATTAAAGAGCAGTGTCTGTTGTTCATGATCAGTTATTGAGATATACATATCGTGATATTTCGATAATTTCGATATATTGTACAGCCCAACTCATAAAGACGGTGTTTTGTCTCCAACTAGTGGTGAGTCGATGTAACTGGCAGAACGAAGAACGAAGCGTTGAAAAATAGCAACGACTCGAACACCGACTGTCTGGAGTGAATATGACAATCTGCATAGTTCAGATATTAATTGTGATTGGATGAGCCTTTGTAAAATGCAGATAAATAGTTAAATTAAATGCGTTCAGTCATAATTTTCCTATTTGCGTGAACTATTCCTTTAATTCGGTTAGTGTGAATAGAGTTTACAATTAATGCATTTAAAGGGATACTCCACTTTTTTTGGAAATAGGCTCATTTTACCACTCCCCCAGAGTTAAACAGTCGAGTTTTACCGTTTTCGAATCCATTCAGACGATTTTCGGATATTTAGAAGAATATCAGTAACCAGACAGTTTCTGGTCTCATTGACTTCAGTAATATTTTTTTTTTCTACTATTGAAGTCAATGAGACCAGAAACTGTCTGGTTACTGATATTCTTCTAAATATCCGAAAATCGTCTGAATGGATTCGAAAACGGTAAAACTCGACTGTTTAACTCTGGGGGAGTTGTAAAATTAGTCTATTTCCAAAAAAAGTGGAGTATCCCTTTAATGCGATTAATGAACTGCAATGGCGATTCCTGGAGATTAAAATCCGTTGTGATGTAGAAACGTAGAAATGTAGAGATCTGATGGAAATTCACTCCTACTTCGTTTTTTCGCCTCTCTCTGTGCTTATTTTTATTCTCTGCCTCCAGACAGAATGTGGCACACACACAAAATAGTGAGAGATGAGAAGAAAAGTGTGTGAAAAACCATCAGAGACAGACAGTAAGTGTGTGTGTGTGTGTGTAAGAGAATGAGAAATATTGGACATCTCTGGGCAAGAGAGATAAATAAATGAACAGATCGCTTATGTTGATTTAGATATAACTGAAAGAAAAGTTATAAATGCTGAAGACTGAATCCAGATCAGTGTTTGTCCCATGATGAGCTATTCTGGGATGTGGAGGCGTTAGCGACGGGTGCTAACGGATAACGCAGGATCCGACGTGTCTTTATCTAAATCTTCAGATGGTTTATTTGTGGATTCATGGAATATAGGAAATGTATTTTAAAAAAATGAGAAAATACAGTAAAAATACAGAAATACTGATGAAGAAACATTCGGTCTTTGCGGTAAAAATATTAATTTATTTTTATTATCATTAAAATAATATAATATTTATAATTTATCACTATTAAAATAATAGTACTAAATACTAAATACTAATTTAGTTGAATATATTTTTCATATTATGTCCATTCCCGGTCCATTAAGATTTATACAAATTGTTTTATTGAAGCGCTATTTTTTTTCTCACTTTAAAATTCTTAATTCATAAAAAATGAAAAATATGAATGATTAAATTAAATAATTTTTTTTTACAATTAATTAAAATGTGTAAATCTTAAAAAAGGCTTAATTTTGTGTGTGTGTGTGTGTGTGTGTACTAATTTATAATTCAAATCTGATTGTTCACACTAAAATCATATTATTTGTGGTTAAAATATTATTATAAAATCATATTATTTGTGTTAAAATCATATTATTTGTGTTAAAATATTATTATAAAATCATATTATTTGTGGTTAAAATATTATTATAAAATCATATTATTTGTGTTAAAATCATATTATTTGTGTTAAAATATTATTATAAAATCATATTATTTGTGGTAAAAATATTAATTTGTTATTATTAAAATAATATAATATTTAGAATTTATCACTATTAAAATAATAGTAAAATTCCCTCTAATTTAGTTGAATATATTTTTCATATTATGTCCATTCCCGGTCCATTAAGATTTATACAAATTGTTTTATTGAAGCGCTATTTTTTTTTCTCACTTAAAAATTCCTAATTCATAGAAAATAAAAAATATTAATGATTAAATTAAATTTTTTACAATTAATTAAAATGTCTAAATCTTAAAAAAGGCTTAAATTTTTTTTGTGTGTACTAATTTATAATTCAAATCTGATTGTTCACACTAAAATATTATTATTTTTTACAAAAATATTATTATTTTTTTCACATTTTGTGGTTATAATTTAGTGTGAAATAACGCCAGACAGCAAGCATGTTCAGATGATCTCAGGAATCCTACAATACACACGACTATATTTAACACAGACACTTCAAGAGGACAGATCTCAGTGGATTGACGTGCATGGACTGATCCATTGATGCAAAGTAAACAACTTGATAATACGTCAAACCTGTTTTTGACGGCTTTAAAAATATCGTTTGTTATACAGGTGAAACTGGAAAACTTAGAATATGGTGCAAAAGTATTTCAGTAATTCAACTTAAAGCTGAAACTAATATATTATATAGACTCATTACATGCAAAGTGAGATATTTCGAGCCTTTATGTGTTATAATTGTGATGATTATTGCTTACAGATATGAAAACCTTTTCACAATATTCTAATCTTGACTTTGGGGTTTTCATATCTGTAATCCATAATCATCACAATTATAACACATAAAGGCTTGAAATATCTCACTTTGAGTCTATATAATATATTAGTTTCACCTTTTAAGTTGAATTACTGAAATAGATGAACTTTTGCACCATATTGTAATGTTTCGAGTTTCACCCGTGTTTTGCTGACATCTGAGAACGCAGGAACAGATAATGCTCAGTGTATAACTGGTAATAAGGGATCAGAGACGCATCGGGCGCTCTCCGCAGGCTCTGATTGGCTGGTTGTGTCGGGACAGGTTGCCGGTTCTCCAGGGAGATCTGGCAGAGAAACGGATCTGTGTCATGTGTGGAAAACGGGGAAAGAAAACCAGATTTGGGTCACATTCATCCTCAGCGCTCAAGGTTATTAAACACACACCAGCGGCTCTGGGGTCAGAGGTCAAGCAATACGAGTGTTTCAGAGCAGCTTTACACAGATAACAGGACAATAATGCGGCAAAGTTTGATTATTTTTTAACCTAATTATATTTTTTTGGGTCAAATTCTAACAGAGAAAAGCGTGATGTCATCGTCCCGCTCAGCTCAGCTCTTGTAATAGTGTCAATGCAGGAGATCAATAATATTGTTGAATATTAAATTAAATTTTCCTAACTAAGCGGAAGCGGTTCTCCTGGAGCGAGCGCTGTATGATTATGATTCATACGCATCCACAGATGACGTTACGTAAGTGTTGCTCGTCTCCTGACTCGCTGGATGTGAAACGCACAGAGACTCGAAGCCTGGAGACAACAAACCTGTCCTGAAGGAGCACACTTCACATCCACACTGACAACAACTGTCCCTGGATCAGTGTGGGCTCAGCAAGACGTGTGCAAGAAATTAATATTTTTATTATCCTCATATTAGAGTGATTTCTGGAGGATCATGTGACACTGAAGACTGGAGTAATGATGATCAACATAATATTTATGAATTTTTTTGGGAGGTTAAAAAAATTCACAATCAAATAAATGCAGCCACACACACACACACACACACACACACACACACACTCTCACACATACACACACTCTCACACATACACATACCCACTCATATAAACGTACTCACACACACTCACATACACACACACTCTCTCTCACTCACACTCAGTCACATACTCTCTCACTCACTCACTCACACACTCATACACACACTCTCTCTCTCACTCACTCACTCACACACTCATACACACACTCTCTCTCTCACTCACTCACTCACACACTCATACACACACTCTCTCTCTCACTCACTCACTCACACACTCATACACACACTCTCTCTCACTCACTCACTCACACACTCATACACACACTCTCTCTCTCTCACTCACTCTCTCTCACTCACTCACACTCTCTCACTTGCTCACTCACTCTCTCACTCACTCACTCTCTCTCTCTCTCACACACTCACTCACTCACACTCTCTCACTCTCTCTCTCTCTCTCACTCACTCACTCACTCACTCTCTCACTGAAAAACTGTAGCCGCAGGGAGATCTTTAACCCAGAACACACACTCTTCTCCAGCGCGACGTCCACTTACAGTGTGTGTTCTCCTCTTCTACATCTCACGACACACACTTACTAGTCAGCAGACGGATTTGTAACGCACACGTTTACTAAATCTAAATTATTTACTAAAAATCACAAAATGATGAAGTAATTTTTTAGGTTATAATTTCAATTTATGTTACAATTTTGACCAAGACATTTTGACATAATTTTTACTGTTATAACATTTCTTTATTTTATGACTTGAGTCATAATTTCGACTTTATAACAATTTTTACTTTTTATGCCATTTTTATGAATTGTCATAATTTTGACTTTTCAATCTTAGAATTATAACTTTTTTTAAAGTATAATTTTGACTTTTTGTCATCATTTTGACTTTTATACAACAATTTTGACTGTATTCATTATTACATAATTCTAATTTAAAACTTATGACTTTTTAAGTGAAATTTTGACTTTAATACCGATTTAATTGCATAATTTTATCTTTCTATTTCACATTTAACTTTTGTCATAATTTTAACTTTTTAATCTCATAATTTCTTTAATTAAATCATTGTTTGCAGATTCCACAGAAATGAATGAGAACTGCCGTAAACTGAATAAATAGTGCGTCACTCATAACTGATTATAATATTAAATATTCAGTAAAATAGTCAATAAAGATGTGTGCACAAAATTGTATTTCAATGCAAAGAACTATTCTATAATTACAAAACAATAGAATCACAATCATCTTTGTCAAAATGGGAAATGCAATAATTTTACTAATGATAAATGTCTTTAATAAGATCGTTTAAAATATCCAAATCATTAAAAAATGACAAATCAAATATCATTATTGAAAACAGAATTTGTTTCAGTTTAACCAGCTAATATAAATTAGATTGAACTATTTTTGTCAATATTCTCTATTCAGTCATCAAAATGCATTCTGGGATTGCGTTCTCTATGATGCGGCCACAGTTGGGAACATCCTCGGTTGTAATTGTGCAGTAAAGCTTGTGTGTGTGTGTTTGTCGTCTGTAATTAAGTGTACTTAGATGTGAATGTTAATGCAGCTCAATGAGTCTTGAAGACAGACGAGTCACATGATACCCACAATGCACCCATTGACGTTTCTTCAAAAGACAGTGTTGTTTTAGGAAAATTAAAGCCTTGTTTGTGCACACATAATGAAGTCCCCTTATTTGGGAGTGTTAGGACCCCGGTGGCCTGAGCTCAGCTGTCTGAAGACGCCTCTTTGTGTGTTTAAACACTCTTACTTCAATAGTCACGCCCTCTATCCGCCGAGAACAAGCTGTCTTGCCCTTTAGGCCGGATTGGCATACTGTGCCCGTTGGCATCGCAGGGAAGGAGCCCCTCGTTTACCCACAAGGCATTCTGGGTAACTGCAACAGTTAGAATGCGGTGGAAACGCCTCACTCACGCAGATCCAACATGGCGGCTCTTTTCACTGAGCGCAGTGGGAGGTAAT
The DNA here is from genome assembly GCA_038021265.1 of Cyprinella venusta. Lineage (NCBI taxonomy): Eukaryota > Metazoa > Chordata > Actinopteri > Cypriniformes > Leuciscidae > Cyprinella > Cyprinella venusta. The sequence continues at coordinate 32,993,795 of CM075876.1, read as the reverse complement.
GGGCCAGTCATGCGACTGCGGGACTCGTCTCTCCGTGGCTGATCGAGGAATCATCCCATCCCTGTTCAGTCTCTCTCTCTCTCTCTCTGGAGGATTGTGGGGGGAAAATATTTTTTTTATGAAAAAAAAAATATTTTCCCCCCACAATCCTCCAGAGAGAGAGAGAGAGAGAAAGGGACACACACACACACACACACACACACACACACATATATATATATATGTGTGTGTGTGTGTATACAAATTTAAAAAATATAATATATATATATTTAAAATGTGTTTATTTTAAAAATACTATCTTAATTAAATATATATAATTTTGGATTACAAACTCAATATTTTCTTCTAAGGAAGGAAGGAAGGGTGGATGGATGGATGGATGGATGGATGGATGGATGGATGGATGGATGGATGGAAGAATGGATGGATGGATGGATGGATGGATGGAAGAATGGATGGATGGATGGATGGATGGATGGATGGATGGAAGGATGGATGGATGGATGGATGATGGATGTATGTATGGATGGATGGATGGATGGATGGATGATGGATGTATGGATGGATGGATGGATGGATGGATGGATGGATGGATGGAAGAATGGATGGATGGATGGATGGATGGATGGATGGATGGATGGATGGATGGATGGATGGATGGATGGAAGGATGGATGGATGGATGGATGGATGATGGATGTATGGATGGATGGATGGAAGAATGGATGGATGGATGGATGGATGGATGGATGGATGGATGGATGGATGGATGGATGGATGGATGGATGGATGGATGGATAGATGGATGGAAGGATGGATGGATGGATGATGGATGGATGGATGGATGGATGGAAGATGGATGGATGGATGGATGAAAGATGGATGGATGGATGGATGAAAGATGGATGGATGATGGATGGATGGATGAAAGATGGATGGATGAGGGATGGATGGATGAAAGATGGATATACAACAATGGATGGATGGATGGATGGAAGGATGGATGGATGGATGGATGGATGGATGAAAGATGGATGGATGAGGGATGGAAGATGGATAAATGGATGGATAAATGGATGGATGGGAGATGGATGGATGGATGGATGGATGGATAGATGGATGGGTGGATGGGAGATGGATGGATGGATGGATGGAAGATGGATAAATGGATGGATGGATGGATGGATGGATGATGGATGGATGGATGGGAGATGGATGGATGGATGGATGGATGATGGATGGATAAATGGATGGATGATGGATGGATGGATGGGAGATGGATGGATGGATGGATGGAAGATGGATAAATGGATGGATGGATGGATGGATGGATGATGGATGGATGGATGGGAGATGGATGGATGGATGGATGGATGATGGATGGATAAATGGATGGATGATGGATGGATGGATGGGAGATGGATGGATGGATGGATGGATGATGGATGGATAAATGGATGGATGATGGATGGATGGATGGATGGATGATGGATGGATGGATGGGAGATGGATGGATGGATGGATGGAAGATGGATAAATGGATGGATAAATGGATGGATGGAAGGATGGATGGATGGATGGAAGATGGATAAATGGATGGATAAATGGATGGATGGGTGGATGGATGATGGATGGATGGATGGATAAATGGAAGATGGATTGTAAATTCCATCCAGATTCAAAATGTATTTACACTGATTAAACAAACAAATTAAAAACATCTATAAAAACTCTAATAAACTAATTGCATGTTTTCCGCTACAGCAGCCTGACATTTAATCATTTGTATTCATGCACTCCAATATAACACACAGCCTAACCATCAACTGCAGTTTCAATACAAAAGTCTAAACATATTCATCAAGGCCATCCTATAAGTGTGTGTGTGTGTGTGTGTGTGGTCGTGATCTTATTAAAAGAGGTTTAAGCGAGAACAGATCACAATCAAACAAACACTTCCCAGAATCCTTTGAGTGTGACAGGAAACACGAGCAGCGTCTGATCTCTGAGGTGTGTGTGATTCTCTCTCTCTCGTAACCAATCAGATCAACGTGTGATCTTCAACCAGTGGATCTCTGAGTGAGTGGAGGCGGGGCTCATTTGCATATTAATAGAACCATGCATACTAAATGAGCACAAGCAGGATTATTTATATGCCTGCTATTTAAATAAATTTATCCTAAATAAAAAATGTATTTAATATTTTCAATAAGACAATTTACAATGAAGTTTTTTCCTCACACGTAAGATTGACGTTTTAGGCGGATCTTCTTGTGATTTCTGGATGTATATATACATATATCTATTCACTATGCCCCTGTAAAGTGTGTGATATTGATATATGGAGGTCATTGATTAAATGATTAGTCAATAGACTCGTCTGCAGTGTTTTCTGGTGAAGGTTTACGCCGTCGCTGATCAGATTCGTTAGACGTGAGAGCGGAGCGGTCTGGTTTCTCCCGAGGACGCGGCGTCAGTGATTTAACATCGGTTGACCAGAGCGATGCTAATCAGATCCTCTGAAGGATTCCCAGCGTTCACTCGTTCCCGTAGATGTCAGAGCTCGTTCTAATGCAGACACTGGGATGAATGTGCATAGAAACATCAGAGACGGGAGAGCTGTGTGTGTGTGTGTGTGTGTGTGTGTCCAGATAAGAGCAAAGCACTCTGGGATATCAGCCTCACCTCCGGCTTCTCGGTTAGTCATGCAGTTTGACACGTCGGTGGACAAGGTCGCGGTGGACACGAGCATTTACTCACATTCAATTACACACAGAAGACTGATCCTGGATCTGCACAGGCACTTGAAGAGGCTTTATTCATGACTGAGCATCACATCAGACTCGGTGTGTGTGTGTGTGTGTGTGTGGCGCTCACACACTCGCTTTCGCTGAACATCACTGACAACTGATCACAGACACGTATCCTGCTTTAACCTCAACGTCTCTGATGTGGAAAAGAAATAATTCAACCGGAAATAGAAAAATTGTGTGTCTGTGAGAAACAAACTCTGCTTCATTGGGTTGTCTGATTGAAAATATTAAATCAATTATTATTTATTTTAAATAGATTTTAATAATTACATATAATTAAATAGTAGTATATACAATATATATATATATATATATATATATTAGCGCTGTCAAAACGATTAATCACATCCAAAATAAAAGTTTGTGTTTACATAATATATGTGTGGGCACTGTGTATAATTATTTTGTACACACACATGCTTGTATATATTTAAGAAATATTTTCATGTATATTCTGTATGTAGATTTATATATAATTTATATTATATATGAATATAAATATTTTATATATAAATAATATTTTCTAAATATACATATTTTCTTAAATATACATGCATGTGTGTTTTTATATACAAAATAATTATACACAGCTCACCCACATATATTATATAAACACAAACTTTTATTTTGGATGCGATTAATCGCGATTAATCGTTTTGACAGCCCTAATATATATATATATATATATATATATATATTATAATAATAATAATTATATAAAAAAATATATATATATATAATTATTATATATAAATATATAATAAAAATGTATTTTTATTTATTTCAATTATTATTTATTTTAAATAGATTTTAATAATTACATATAATTAAATAGTAGTATATACAATATATATATATATATATATAATTATATAAAAAAATATATATATATATATAGTGTATTATTATTATATATAAATATATAATAAAAATGTAAAATAATTTATTCAATAAATTTAAGTATTTTACTTCATTTAACCTGTGCTGTCCTGGTCAATATGCAATATGCTTTATGGAACAATTTAATATATGCTACTTTTGTTCACACTACACTGTAAAAATGAATATGCTTTATCTAATCAATAAAATTGTGGCAACAAGCAATATTATTTATTAAATTGAACAAATTAGAATTTACTAATAGTTAATCAAATTAATATTCTAATTAGTACAATTTAATTAATAATATTGCTTGTAATATGTTGCCACAATTTTATTGATTAGATAAAGCATTTTTTTTCAGTGTACATTGCATGTTTATTTTCTATCAACCGCCTATCAACACCACGGAAACCAGCCAGAACACCCTAGCAACTGCCTAGCCTCACCTTAGCAACCACCAAAATACCCTAGCAGCAACCACCTAGCAACACCACAGCAACCACTCAGAACACATTAGCAACCGCCTAGCAACCACCCAGAATACCCTAGCAACTGCCTAGGAACCACCTTAGCAACCGCCTGGCAACACCATAGCAACCACCCAGAACACCCTAGCAACCGCCTAGCAACACCCTAGCAACCACCCAGAATACCCTAGTAACCACCTAGGAACCACCCAGAACACCTTAGCAACCGAGGGCGGTGAGTTTTGCCACTGCAAGAACTACTTCACATTTTCTTCTGGAACCGTACATTCTAAAATAAACTATATTACAGATATGATAAACTGATTATATATCACATCTAACATAATAATTTGTAAATATACTGTATATAAATAATCAGTCTCTCTCTCTCTCTTTCTCTCTCTCTCTCCCTCCTCCACCCATGGCATTGGAAATGAAAGAGCAAGTTGAGAGCGTTGCATTGTGGGATAGAGTCGAGGTCACACATACAAAACATATCAAAAAATTAAATCTGGTGTCTGAATAATGTTTGGTTTGACTGTATATCATGCTTTATTGTAATGCATCATAGCTGAGATCACACTGGCTCAAACGAGACAAAACTAGAGACTGAGCCGTGGCCGTGTGTTACATAAGAGCGAGAGTCTTGCGGACATCTCTTTCTCTCTCTCTCACACACACGCACACACTCTCTCTCTCTCTCTCTCTCTCTTTTCCCATGTGAGAACCTCAGGAGACTCTAATGGAAACCAGCTGTTGGGCCGATCACATCTACACACATCCAGTGCTCTCATTGGCTGTGGCTGAGCCGGCTGCTCTCTGATTGGCTGCCGCAAGAGCGTTCCACTCTCTGCGATTGGTTTCAGTCTTTATGCAAATGAAGTGTTTGCTCAGGGAGAAAGGGTCAGTTTAGTGCAGGAAATCAAATCGCCCGGACAGTCCGTACTTGGGTCAGGACGCAGTTTTATTCATAAAGGACGCATTAAATTGATCAAAAGTGACACTAAAGACATTTGTAACGTTACAATAGATTCTATTTAAAAAAAATGTTGTTCTTTTGAACTTTATATTCATAAAAAATAGTGTTTCCACAAAAAAAATACATTGATAATAATCATAAATGTGTCTTGATCATCAGATCCTCATATTAGAGTGATTTCTGTAGGATCATGTGACACTGAAGACTGGAGTAATGATAATAAAATTCAGCTTTGATCACAGGAATAAATTACACTTTACTGTATATTCGCATAGAAAACTGATGATTTACATTAGAATAATATTTCATAATTTAGAATAATATTTCATACTGTATTTTTGATCATATAAAAGCAGCCTTGAGCAGAAGAGATACCAATAGTGTATTTTTTAGGGCTGTCAAAACGATTAATCCCGATTAATAGCATCCAAAATAAAAGTTTGTGTTTACATAATATATGTGGGTGCACTGTGTATAATTATTATATAAATATAAATACACACACATGCTTGTATATATTTAAGAAATATTTTCATGTATATAGATTTATATATAATTTATATTATATATAAATATAAATATTTTATATATAAATAATCTTTTTTTTTCTTAAATATACATGCATGTGTGTTTTATATACATACAAAATAATTACACACAGTACACCCACATATATTATGTAAACACAAACTTTTATTTTGGATCCGATTAATCGCGATTAATCGTTTTGACAGCCCTAAATAATACGTAAAGCTCTCTTTTGTAAAATAAAAAGTGGTTGGGTGTATGTCTTTAACGTATTACCCCAAATCTCCGGACAATATGTTAAATATTTGTTAATATGTTAAGCCCCTATTTAAAAAAAAAAAAAAAACGGTGGCGTGTTCCTTTAAAACAATGACGTTCTGTTCTATAACTCCTCCCCGCGCTCTCTCATTGGCCGATGTAGTTTTCAGTCAGAACACATTCACACCGCGGGATTTCGAATCTCAGATGACGTCTTTGATCATTCACACTGCGCGATTATCACTCGCGTGAACGAGCACTGATTCGCCTTCGCGATCTCGGAAAAACACTAATGACCACCGCGAGTCTTCACGCCTCGATGGATGACACACAGGTGGAACTAATCAAACCATAACGAGTCCAGGCTATGGATTATGGGTAATGTAGTTCATGATGGGATAATGGAGTCGGGAAGAGTGCCCTCTGGTGGACATCATAAAGTTGTTCTTATTAAATAGTAGGAAAGCAGAATTTTTTCTGTTCGGTATGAGGTGTGTGTTACAGTATTTAATGTATAATCTATGATGTAATGACAGTCACACTCACACTGCAGCTAACACTGCTTTAAACAGGAATCTTTGGCTGTTAAACTGATTATCTCTGCCTGAGTGTGTCGAGCAGCTGTGTGTGTGTGTGTATCTGATGTCTGTCCGTCTCAGTTGTGTGTGTGTGTGTATCTGATGTCTGTCTGTATCTCTCTCTCTCTCTCTCTCTCTCTCTCTCAGGTGTGTGTATGTATCTGACGTCCCTCTGTCTGTCTCTCTCTCTCAGGTGTCGCAGTCGCAGGACGTGTGTGTGTGTGTGTGTGTGTGTTCCAGGATGCCGCTGGTGAAGCGCAGCATCGAGCCTCGTCATCTGTGTCACACGGCTCTTCCACACACCATCAGAAATGAGCTGGAGTGTGTGACCAACATCTCACTGGCCAACGTCATACGACAGCTGAGTAGCCTCAGTGAGTGTGTGTGTGTGAGAAATACAAAAACAATGAGCTTAATAATCATGAGTATAATAATCATGTGTATAACAGGGTTTTCTATGCTGATACGCTGCTGGTTTGTGTGTGTGTGTGTGTGTGTTCAGGTAAATATGCGGAGGATTTGTTCGGGGAACTCTTCAATGAAGCTCATTCCTTCTCGTTTCGAGTGAACTCACTCCAGGAGAGAGTCGACCGCCTGTCAGTCAGCGTCACTCAACTCGACCCCAAAGAGGAGGAGTGTGAGTACACACACACACACACACACACACACACACTTCAGTCTGTTATTGACTATGATTGAGTTTCTCGACTGGCGAAACTGACAGCATGTTTTCTGGATGCTCGACTGAGCTGAGAAACCTGATCTCACACACACACACACACACACACTCAGAGAGAGAGAGAGACAGATGCTCGTCTCCACAGACTCAGAATCTGCATATTCTCCACCAAAAAAAAAAAAAGTGTAATTTCTGAAAAACCGGGCTGGAACAACGGCGAGCGGTGGGATCATTTCATCACTGAGTGGAGATTAAAACTAAACTAAACTAAACTATCGGTTTTAATTAGGGCTGTCAAAACGATTAATCGCGATTAATCGCAGCCAAAATAAAAGTTTCCGTTTACATAATATATGTGGGTGCACTGTGTATAATTATTTTAGATATATATAAAAAACACATATGCTTGTATATTTAAGAAAAAAATATTATTTATATATAAAATATTTATATATAATATAAATTATATATAAATCTATATACAGAATATATATGAAAATACTTCTTAAATATATACAAGCATGTGTGTGTGTTTATATATATATAATAATTATACACAGTGCCCCCACATATATTATGTAAACACAAACTTTTATTTTGGATGCGATTAATCCCGATTAATCGTTTTGACAGCCCTAGTTTTAATGTAACAAAAAAAAGAAAGACTCTTTTGCTCACCAAAGCTGCATTTATTTGATAAAAAATGTGAAATATTATTTCAATGTAAATCATCAGTTTTTTGTGTGAATATACAGTAAAGTGTAATTTATTCCTGTGATCAAAGCTGAATTTATCATCATTACTCCAGTCTTCAGTGTCACATGATCCTTCACTAATCACTCTAATATGAGGATCTGATGATCAACACACATTTAGGATTAATGGTGGAATGTAACGAAGTACAAATACTTTGTTACTTTACTTAAGTACATTTTTCACGTATCTTTACTTTACTTAAAGGTCCCCTGACATCCCCTGGTATTATTTTATAATGTTTGCACTGTGTATAATTATTTTGTATATATATATAAAAACACACATGCATGTATATATAAGAAAAAAATATTATTTATATATAAAATATTTATATTTATATATAAATCTATATACAGAATATACATGAAAATATTTCTTAAATATATACAAATGTGTGTATTTATATATCTAAAATAATTATACACAGTGCACCCACATATATTATGTAAACACAAACTTTTATTTTGGATGCGATTAATCATTTTGACAGCCCTAATAAACATACATTAAATATTTGTACTATTAAAAATATATATTTATCAATCTACAAGATCGTTTAAAGTGACGCACCTACGCTATCTCACGACCAATTGGTACGGATTCGTAGGAGTGATTAAAAAGTGGCTAATTTGTACAAATTCATACGACCTCACTCGTACGAATTCGTATGATTTGTCTAAACCCACGTGATGGGTAGGTTTAGGGGCGGGGTCAGGGGTAGGTAATTCGTAGGAATTCATACGAATTGGCCAATTCGTAAAATATGAACGATTTAGCTAAAATCGTACGAGTGAGGTCGTACGAATTGTTACGAATTAGCCACCTCGTAAAATTCGTACGAATTCCCGTGAGATCGGGTTGGACGCACACACACACACACACTTACGGACACATACTCTCTCTCTCACTCACTCACACACACACACACACACACAATGCAATGTTGCTGCGGATTAAAGCATCTGCCAAATGCATAAACATACAATAATTATTTGTACTATTAAAAATTTATTTCTCTCTCACACACACACACAACTGTTGAAAAGTTTTACAATTTTATTGAACTCGGATGCTCGCTCTTATTATAATCGACGAAGCGTCAACAGTGAGAATGTGAGACAGCAGCTCGTGAGAAACAAACAGATGCTCATATGAACACAATTCATATTTGAAATGTTTTCGCATTCATGGAGAAAATCGAAAGCCACAGTTTTCTGACCAAACGGACGGGACGCATCTGATCTGAATCAGCCAGTAATCTGCGGTGAACCGAGGCTCATTACGGCTCGATCAGACACTCGTGACCAACAGATCCCCGGAAACACACGGAGAAACCGCACTAGTGCTGCAAACACACTGTTGGTTTGTGGGTAGTTTTACGATACGTCTTACGAACTATCTCTGAGCAACACAGAAACCAGCCAGAAGAACTGAGAGAGAGAGAGAGAGAGAGAGAGAGAGAGAGGGAGAGAACTGAGAGAGGGAGAAAAGGAAAGAAAGAGTAAAAAAGAAGGTAATAGTAAAAGACTGAAACAGCACAGATACGTTCTTTTCGTAGTATCTTTTCATAAATCTACCAAAACAAATAAAGCATAATTGAAAGACCCTGAACATTGCTCACGGAGCAGTTCAATTGATTTGCATTCAAAATGAGCTAATTATCCTAAATTACTTTAGCGGTAAGAATCGTCCTTATTGTCTGGCAATAATTGGGACAATTAGACATTTAAAATGATGATTATTAGCGGCTCTCGGTTCAGCTGCCACTCAAATGATTTAATTTCTCATCAACCTCAGGGCCCTATCTTGCACCCGGCGCAAATGACTTTATACACAAACGCATGTCTCATTCCTATTTTGCACGCGAGCAAAGCGGGATTTTTCCCTCAAAAGACGCACGTCGGTAAACTAGGAAATGAACTTGCGCTCCCTGGGCGGATCGGCGCAAAAAGGAGGCGTGTTTCGGCGTAAACATTCCCTGGTGCTATTTTACACTTCCAGAACACAATTGCGCCACTGACCAGAAAAAACCTGGTCTAAAGTCAGTGGCGCGTTGCGCGTTGTTCATAATGCTATTTTAAGCGCGCATGCTTGGCCATAATGTAGCGGGTAGCCTAACGCGCATACACTGATTCTCTCGTCAACATAGATGCAGTAGATTTTATTTTTGCAAATCATACATTATAACAAGGAAAAAAATATTAACACATGATGGAAATCATTGTGGTTTACATGAAGATGAAAAAACCGAATTACCCATTTCTTAAGGCTAATTGTAGGCTAGTACTAGTCTAAAGGTTCAGACCTGTTAGTGCCAAGAAACATACGTATAGGCTATAATGTTTAACCGACGCTGATGTGCTAGAGTTTCTCCCATCCCCACACAACGTCACTTCTGCCTATCACTCTGACAAGAACGGCGGTCTCATCGGCTGTGAACGCTCCTGGCGCGCGCCTGGTAAACCCGCAGTTATATACCAATCCGTCATGCAACATGCGCACCTGTTCTTAAAGGGTATGTTGGATGGCGCTCGGATTGGTTTATTTCACGTTACGCCCAAACCACACCTATGAATAATGAAGCTACTTCTGACCAACCTCTTTTAGATTTGCGCCAGGCGCAAAAGGCATTTATCCCGCCGGGAAAATAGCAACAGCGCCGGGACCCGCCCACAAAGTTACTTGCGCCATGCGCTTTGACACTTGCGTTTCAGATCGTTAAAATAGGGCCCTCAGTGTCACCAGCTGCCTGTCAGCCAAAGACAAATAAAGAGAAATAAAAGAGTGATGGAAACACACCTGGATATCAGGAAAGAGAATATGTGCACTATCGACTTCACATCCAAAGCTTCACAGTGGGATTGTTTCAAGACTTTTGAGATGAAACCTCACTTGAAGTTGTGCTTTACAACAAAAATTAAGTAAAAAATAAAGTTTAGATTATGTTAAATTAAGTTTTGAGTGACTTGCAAATCAATTTAAAATCATATTTGAAAAAATTATCATATAGATACATTTAGTAACAAATTTCACTTTCCTTGATCGAAAATGCATCATATTTTCTTACGTTACAGCGCCCCCTATCGCTATAAATTAATGAGATTTGGCACGTTTGCTCAGACCGTCCTGATGTCCGTTTGCACCAATTTTTGTGAAGTTTGGACTTTCCATTAACCATTTACAGATCAATTAGTCATTATGGGTCGCAATTAAAACATGTTGGCTCGAATCTGTCAAGCAATGACATATGTCTAAAATTCGAATAAATCTGATAATAAACTTGAACCATCTCTTGATATTACATGGTAAACATAATATAAAAGACATCAAATACTTTGAATAATAATCACCATATTTGAAAAAAAGATAAATTTAGTTACAAATTTCACTTTCCTTGATCCAAAATGCATAATATTTTCTTACGTTACAGCGCCCCCTATCGCTATAAATTAATGAGATTTGGCACATTTGCTCAGACCGTCCTGATGTACGCTTGCACCAATTTTTGTGAAGTTTGGACTTTCCATTAACCGTTTACAGATCAATTAGTCATTATGGGTCGCAATTAAAACATGTTGGCTCGAATCTGTCAAGCAATGACATATGTTTAAAATTTGAATAAATCTGATAATAAATTTTGAACCATCTCTTGATATTACATGGTAAACATAATATAAAAGACATCAAATACTTTGAATAATAATCACCATATTTGAAAAAAAGATAAATTTAGTTACAAATTTCACTTTCCTTGATCCAAAATGCATAATATTTTCTTACGTTACAGCGCCCCCTATCACTATAAGTTAATGAGATTTGGCATGTTTGCTCAGACCGTCCTGATGTACGCTTGCACCAATTTTTGTGAAGTTTGGACTTTCCATTAACCATTTACAGATCAATTAGTCATTATGGGTAGCAATTAAAACATGTTGGCTCGAATCTGCCTAGCAATGACATACATTTAAAATTTAATTAAATCTGATAATAAATTTGAACCATCTCTTGATATTACATGGTAAACTTAATGCACATTGTTGGACCAATGGATAAACAGGTTTGGAAAACTAGGTTCTGTGAAAAAAAGTGGGTGAAAGATTTCATTGGGAAAATATAAAGATGTCCCAATTTAGTAAAAAATAAAGTTTAGATTGTTAAATTAAGTTTTGAGTGACTTGCAGCTTTTTTAAAATCACTGTCAACAGCAATATAAAAAAACATCAATATTAAATAAATACTTTCAAGAATAATCACCATATTCAGAAAAAAAAGATAAATTTAGTTGCAAATTTCACTTTCCTCGATCCAAAATTCATAATATTTTCTTACGTTACAGCGCCCCCTATCGCTATAAATTAATGAAATTTGGCACGTTTGCTCAGACCGTCCTGATGTCCGTTTGCACCAATTTTTGTGAAGTTTGGACTTTCCATTGACCGTTTTCAGATCAATTAGACATTATGGGTCGCAATTAAAACATGTTGGCTCGAATCTGCCAAGCAATGACATACATTTAAAATTTGACTAAATCTGATAATAAATTAGAACCATCTCTTGATATTACATGGTAAACTTAATGCACATTGTTGGACCAATGGATAAACAGGTTTGGAAAAGTAGGTTCTGTGGCAGAAAGATTTCATTGGGAAAATGTAAAGATGTCCCAATTTAGAGGATTCTGTGGTTCTCGAGACTGTTGTGGATATTTTTGTTGATTTTACCCGATCTATATCTGCTATATTTACACTTAAAATGCGTTTATCGAATTCGAACCAAAAAATTCAGTCCAAGTGCAAACATGTAGTATTCAGAAGGGTTTAGACTGTGGTTCTGGAGATTATTCTTATCTTCTGAAGAGCTGATCAAAATCTGCTTTATTTAGCCTACTTTTAAAATCATAAGTACAATATCCGCGAGAAATAATACAAATGCAGTCCAAAGATGGATCCGTCAATTGAGTTACACTAACCTCCTGATGTGTAGACGTCTGGCACTGAGTGATGTGTGTGTGTTTCAGTGTCTCTTCAGGACATCACGATGAGGAAGGCTTTCCGCAGCTCCATGACCCAGGACCAGCAGCTGTTCGAGCGTCAGTCTCTGCCCGTCCCCATGCAGGAGACGTACGAGCTGTGCGAACAACCTCCACCGCTCAACATCCTCACGCCCTACAGGTCAGAAACACACCCACAACTCACTACTCCAAACAGTGGTGTTACTCATGACACTGCACAGATAAAACATGGTCAAAATTATTCCGGTTGACATGGATACACAGAATAAATAATTCGGATAAATAATTCTGTATTTGACATATTTAAGGCCTTCTACACACTGTTAGAAATGTAAATAAACTTTGAATATTATGAATAACGTTAGTTAGCTTTGGATAAAAACGTGTGGTAAATGCACTCTTTAGGTTTACCAAGCGTTGTTTGTTTTCTTTTTATTTATTTAAATCCAGATAATTGATTAACAAAACATTGATTGAAATTAGAGTACAAATTATAAAAAAAACTAACAAAAAACTTATGAAGTGGTCAAAAATCATCTCCGTCCCTCTCCATATCTCCCGACATATTGTATTCGATCCATTTCCTCGCCCCTTTATTTTCTTTAATCAACAGATTAAATTAAAACAAAACATAAATAATATCATAAAATTGGAAACAAATACATGAAACCAAATAAATGTGCTTAAATGATTACAACATTCATAAATATAAGACTAAGATCATTGAAGTACGTTGTACCAGAAAATATTTTCTTACGTTACAGCGCCCCCTATCGCTGTAAACAAATGAGATTTGGCACGTTTGCTCAGACTCTCGTAATGTCCACTTGCACCAATTTTTGTGAAGTTTTGACATTGCATTAACAATTTACAGGTCAGTTAGTCATTATGGGACACATTCAAAACATGTTGGCTTGAATCTGAGATCAGTCAAAATTGCTCTATTTTAATTGTAAATAATGGGGATAAAGACACATTTGTATCAGGATTAATTTCTCAATGCTACATCAGGCCAACGGCCTTTGGATAAACAAGATTTGCAAGAAAATACTATTTCAAATTCAAGGTTTCATGTTTAATTCAATTGTCGGTTCTTTAATTATTTGTGAAATTTGCTAGAAATTTCTTAGTCTATATTTTTCCGAGTAAATCCTATAGCAAATATTTTTTGGACATCAGATGTTCCTCACAGGTGGAGATCTTTAAGTCTTAAACTTCTTGAGACACTAAAGTCTGTAAAAAAGTCTCAAAAAGTCTCAAGTCCCAGTATGAGCTGCTTTATATTAATTGTATATCTGTGTTCTCTCACTCAGTGATGAGGACGAGTGACTCATTTGTGTCTGTGTTTGTTTCTCCTGAGGACTTTTAATTGATATTTACACTCTATTCTCTATTCTTGAGTCCCTTAAGCAATTAAAGAGTGCTAACGTCTCCATCTTTGCCTTCGTTCATGACGTTCTGCCACTGTTTGCTCATGTGCGTCACACAGAGAGAGTGTTTCTGGGATTAATGCTCATTACTGCCGGCTGGGACATTTATTTCAGAGCTGCGTAATAATATGCATTAGTTTTTTTCTCTCTGTCTCTTCACATGTTTGCTCATTACTTTTTCATTATTTCATTAGACATCCTGTCTTCTACTCTTACACTACTCTCACAAAAGACATCTGTTAACGAACGAATCGTCCTCAACTGTTTGGATTCAATCCTCTGGTTATATTTCAGAAGCAAATCCAAATTACAAAAAGTATCTGTCATACATTTGTAAGAGGAGAATATACACAACAGTCACATGGGTACACTCTAAAAAATGCTGGGTTGTTTCAACCCAAATTTGGGTCAAATATGGACAAACCCAAATGTTGGGTTAAAAATGTAATTAAAAATTTTAACCCAACTTCAACTTTCACTTTCAACTGTACATTTTTTAATTACATTTTTTAACCCAACATTTAGGTTTGTCAACATTTGACCCAAATTTGGTTTGAAACAACCCATCATTTTTTAGAGTGTACTACAATTGGTTGATGTTTTTAGATGCATTTTATTTTATCAAAAATACAGTAAAATTGTGAAATATTTCTATGTGAATGAATATACAATAAAGTGCAATTTATTCCTGCGATCAAAGCTGAATTTATCATCATTACTCCAGTCT
The DNA here is from genome assembly GCA_038021265.1 of Cyprinella venusta. NCBI lineage: Eukaryota > Metazoa > Chordata > Actinopteri > Cypriniformes > Leuciscidae > Cyprinella > Cyprinella venusta. Next base: position 32,978,688 of record CM075876.1, on the reverse strand, counting down.
TCAGTGTCACATGATCCTACAGAAATCACTCTAATATGAGGATCTGATGATCAAGACACATTTATGATTATTATAAGTCATTTTTGTGATGCATTCACTTTTCAGGATTCCTTGATGAATAGAATGTTCAAAAGAACAGCGTTTATTTGAAATAGAATCTTTTGTAGCATTTTAAAAATCTTAACTGTCACTTTTGAGCAATTTAATGCATCCTCGCGGAATAAAATGATCAAATTCTTTTTGATCACGATTTTAACGGTTCATTTCAAATCAGCTGATAGAATCCAGGACAAAGGCATCTTTATGACTAGAAATTGAATGCATTTCTATGTAAGACTCTACAGCTCGAGTGTGTGTGCGCTGGCTGGCCGTCAGGAGAGTCCGGAGGTGTTAATTGCTTCATTTGTTCTTTTTTTCTTTGCTCATTTGGGCATTTGATCAGCAAATTCAAATTAAAGGAGCGAGAAAGAGAAAGAACGTGTGAGAAACAGAGGAGGTGTAATATCACCCGTTCATACATTTCACAGCTCTCGTGTTCAAACTCCAAATCCTGATCAGATCATCATGATGAGGGGTTGGAATACTGATAAATGATGTTTTATATATATATATATATATATATATATATATAAAACATATATGTCTAATATATATATATATATATATATGAAGAGTTCAGATGCAAAAGCCTCTAAATGCCATTTGAAATTTTCTTCTAAAATGCCCCTTTTTATCAAGCTTGTATATTTAAGTTCAGTAATTTCACTTAAATGACAATTCATAGGTAATCTTCATTGCCATTTAAGTAAAATTACTGAACTTAAATATACAAGCTTGATAAAAATGATCATTTTAGAAGAAAATTTCAAATGGCACTTAGATGCTTTTGCATCTGAACTCTTCATATATATATATATATATATATATATATATATATATAAAAGACAGAAAACTATATATTTTTCAATATATATATATATATATATATATATAAATATATATAATATTATATATATTTTTTTTTCCCTATATATATAGAAAAATATATAGGCTATATAATATTTTTCTGTCTTTTGGCAGTGTTCAGTGTTTACTCTGAAATGATAAGAAACAATAAAAAAAAGCACTGACACCAAAAATGTGTAAGAAATTATATAAAATCAAGTAGAAAACATAAAATTATGTTGCATGTTTAATTACCCTTATGAAAAAAACTGTAATATTGTATATAATATGTTACACACATAAATCAGTGAGTGATGTCCAATTATCATCATAAAAAAGAATATTATATAATATAAGCAATACATAATTTGCGCAATTATTTCTGTTGCAAGATTATATCAGGAATCTATAATCATGAAAATCAGGAATTATAATCATGAAAAATATATATATATATATTATAAATAATATCATACATAATTATTTCTATGTTGCATCAGGTTTAAATCACAGAGTGACGTTGGAGTATAATTATGGAAAAAAATATTATATTAATAATATTATACATAATTATTTATTTGTTGAATGTTTAAATAAGCGAGTGGTGTCATTATATATATATATATATATATATATATATATATATATATATATATATATATATAAATTGTCTGAAATTTTGGTTTAATTTATAACATTGAAAGTGGAAAGTGGATTGTGGGACACAGCACTCCATTAGTATTCTCTTCACTGCATATTTCTGGTCATCTGTGTACACACTTTATGCATAGTACTTTAGCTCAGTAACAACAGAGTCATCACACTGAACACACCTGACCTGTGTCCGCCTCTAGGGATGATGGGAAGGAGGGTCTGAAGTTCTACACCAACCCGTCGTACTTCTTCGACCTGTGGAGAGAGAAAATGCTTCAGGACACAGAAGACAAGAGGAAAGAGAGGCGGAAACAGAAGGTAAAGGGGGCGGGGCAGTGTACGAGGGGCGTGGTCTATATGCAAATGAGACAACTAGAAGGGGTGTGGTGTGTGAGGGGATCGACCACTGAAATACAACATCATACATCAGACTTTATGGGTTTAGTTCAGTCGTTTTACACTCACACATAAACATATACACGCTCATAAACACACTCACAGAATGAGATTAGCTAGCTAACGTCTAGAGCGCTCGAGTTCCTTCATGTTAAGTGTGTAAATGCAGTGGAAGTGGGATTGGCTGCGTTCGATCAGACGGGACTAGATTACATTAGTCCAGTGAGTGAGTGATGTCTGGAAAACTGCTGAAAGTGCATGTCAGATCAGCTCACACACACACACACACACACACACACACACTCCAGCTGGATACAGTAGCGGCTCCTAGCCATTAGCACTGGTCTTAGCGCTAGTTTATGATAAACATTGTACGCTATGTCTTAAACACATTAGACACACTTCTGGCAGATTCCTAATGTCCTTGCGTTATTCAACCTGAGGGTGGCGCTCTAATGATGATTGACATACTTTGTTACACACAACAAACCTTAGAATAGGCTCTATGCACAACTTACTTCCGCATTCTGTGAAACAGAACGCATCGCTTCCGGTTCTAGTCTTTTCTATGTGCTTCATGATTTTTTTTTTTTGCGGTTTTAGCCAAGATATCTTAAAAGGAGCGAGCAAAAATTAGCATAACCAATGTCCCTCACATGTGCAGATTGATACTTAAACGGTTTATATTTTTTCTTCTTCACAGTAACGTTTAGATATTTAAACGGAATAAAACGCCAATAACAAAGTAAACTAAGTTGGTTAGTTGATTACCTTTTACGGCCGTTAACACTTTCTCTGACAAGCAGACGCGATGAGACCCGTTTTCCGGTTTGGTCACGTGACGCAATGTTGTTTTAACATGTTGAAGAATCCCAGTGAGGAAAACAACGTCATGTCTATTCTCACAAAACACAACAGAACTACTGTATATACCTTATGCACCAGAGAAACGTGGGCGCCATCTTTAGAATAGTCTTTGAACTTCCGTTTTCGCGGTCGCTCTGTATATTTCTATATGGCATCGCTGTTGAGGAGTAATTAGCTGGTGAAGTGGATTTACTTATTGTACAGTTAACAAAAGTTATCATGAGCATTGTAAAGCAGATGTCTTAACAAATGTCGACCGGGAATTTTTTTACGAGCAGTTCATTCACACACCTGTGCAAGATCGCTGTGAAAATACAGACCGGAAGTCAAAAGACAACGAGCGCGCAACGCTGAAAAGGGACGGGGCTATATAAGGGCTATATAAAAGCTATTCACATGAGCACGTTTAAACTGAAGGGTTTATAATTTTATTAATTTGACACGCTTCTCCATATAGAAGAACTATGAGCCGACGCACACACACATATCTGAACAGGAGTATGATCGGCTTGTTCTGTTGGTTTATGTGAGGTCACGTGACAATGGTTGTCTGTGAGAGCGCGCTGCAGTTCCATTTCCCACCACAGATTTACATTGGGGAAACAGTGGGGGCGCTGTCGAGCTCGAGACCAGCTGCTTAGGGTCAGCGCTACATTTTAATATATCCTGATCACTTTACGAGTTAAAATAGCCCAGAAAATCTGAAAAATATTTGTTGCAGAATGCTGAACACATTTATAATTTATTATTTATTATAAATTCAGTGCATATAGAGGTCCATGTTTGGATGAATATTTCAGTGGGGCTCGATAGTTAGATAGATAGATAGATAGATAGATAGATAGATAGATAGATAGATAGATAGATAGATAGATAGATAGATAGATAGATAGATAGATAGATAGATAGATAGATAGATAGATAGATAGATAGAGTTCTAAATTCACACACACACACACACACACTCCCACTGCTGATGTCAGCGCTGCAGTAGTGTGTGTGTGCTCAGTGATGACAGGAGGAGAGATGAGGGAGGATCGACGCTCACAGAGGGTTTGATATCAGCCTTCATTCACTCTATCATCCGCTCTTATTGATCAGCTTATAGATGATGTCGTGTGCTTGATCAAACTAAAATAATATGCAATAATAATAATAAATGTAGTTACTGTAATTGACTGTCGTCCTAATGCTCAGTAAACTGTGTGTGTGTGTGTGTGTGTGTGTGTTAACAGTAACAGTAATCAAATTCTACACACGTTTCTGTCTGCTTTATGAGTGTTGCGTCCACATTTACAGAAAGTATTGCTACGTTGCGCTCATAACACAGAGAACACACACCGGGGTCGCCTTAAAGGGACAGTTCACCAAAAAAAGGAACACTCAGTCATTATTTACATATTTTGAAGAATGTGTCTGTCCATACAATGGAAGTCAATGGGGTCCAAAACGATCACATCGATATGGATATTTTATTATTTGGATTTTAAACGTTCCCCATCTCCACCTTCACACAATGGGAATGTTTTTGTGATCTATACTGAGAAATACACTCTCACACAGGATTAATGCGTGTTTTAAGTGAAACTGTGTGTGTGTGTGTGTCCGTCAGGTCTTTTGTTCACGTCGTTCTGTCATGTGAAGTATGTGTCTATGACAGCAGATCGTTCGAGCATGAGCAGCTGTTTACTGCGTTAGAGACGCATCACTGACCCCACACACACACACACACACACACGCGCGCACACACACACCTCTGTTTCACACTCTGATCTGATCCGTTTGATTAAATGATGCACCAGAAAAAATATATTTTTTTTTTGTACACTGTCAATTTTGTAACAATATATACACATATATATATATATATATATATATATATATATATATATATATATATATGTGTGTGTGTGTGTGTGTTATATGTTTATTTAGTATATATATATATATTCATAAATAGAAGAGGCAAAACAAATTAATCCTCAAAAGAAACGTGTGTATATATATATATATTGCAAAAATGATGTTTATTTACTATCTATCTATCTATCTATCTATCTATCTATCTATCTATCTATCTATCTATCTATCTATCTATCTATCTATCTATCTATCTATCTATAGTATATATTATTTACAATATTGTATATATATGTGTACATATACAATATTTATAAATAGAAGAGGCAAAAAAAATCCAAATTTTGATATAGTATATATTTTCTGTTATTTTTACAACAATTGTTTTGTTATATAATGTAATGTAAATATGTGTGTGTGTTTGTGTGAGCATAAAGAAATTTCTGAATCATATTTAATTCTCAAAAGAAAGGAAGGAGAAAAGCCGAAAGATTTTTGGCATACTCGTTTCAAAAACTATTTTATACTACAATATATTTTATATTATATACTGCAAAACTGTGTTTATTTACTGTATATATTACTGTTCTATACCATATTCTACTATATTTCTATTCGATTGTGTTTGACTCTATTGTTCTTTTGTGTTGTGTAGTTGCAGGATCCGCACATGTATGATCAGGTCTATAAATATTTAGACCTTCCAGTGCAGGTATGAGCACGCTTTATACACAAAATGTAAAATAGTAATGAGATATAATGAGAAAGTAATACAACTCACTGTGTGTGTGTGTGTGTGTGTGTGTGTGTCCAGCTGAAGAACATCGATCGCCCCCATGATCTGGAGAAGGTCCCGCGAGCGCCTCACGACCGGAAGAAGGAGTGGCAGAAGATAGCGCTGGGGGCGGAGCTTGCTGACGACGACATGGCGGACACACACACAAACACCAACGGGTCGGCAACCTACCAAGAACACAGGTGTGTGTGTGTGTGTGTGTAACAACCTTACAGCAGCTTTAATTGAACATCTATTGTATAGAACTGTATTTAGTGCATTAAACATATTTGAATGATTCATAACTGTGCTGAAGCTCAAATATTAGATTCAATCAGATTTTGACTTGCCGTATGATATGAAAATCCATTTTCTGAGTGTTGTGGTCCGTGACCTTTTCTCCATGTCTGACCTGAGTGTGTGTGTGTGTGTGTGCAGGCAGATGTACATGGATCATCTGGACGGGTCGTTCTCTCTGGCTGCGCTGCCGTACTCTCAGATGAACGAACTCCTGAGTCGCAGCGGAGAGAGAGCATTCGGACGCCCACACGACCCTCCACCACCACCACCCACATACACACCCGACCTCAAACCAGCCTCTGTTATCAGGTACACACTAACACACACACACTCACTCAGTAAAGAGAGCCATTTACTTCATTCCTGAATAAATCAGCCGTTTGAATGAATGAATCGGGTGAACCAATGATTCAATGACTCATTCATAAAGAGAGCCATTTACTTCATTCCTGAATGAATCAGCCGTTTGAACGAATCGATCGGGTGAACCAATGATTCAATGACTCATTCATAAAAAGAGCCATTTACTTCATTCCTGAATGAATCAGCCGTTTGAACGAATCGATCGGGTGAACCAATGATTCAATGACTCATTCATAAAGAGAGCCATTTACTTCATTTCTGAACGAATCAGCTGTTTGAACGAATCAATCAGGTGAACCAATGATTCAATGACTCATTCATAAAAAGAGCCATTTACTTCATTCCTGAATGAATCAGCCGTTTGAACGAATGAATCGGGTGAACCAATGATTCATTCATAAAGACACCCGTGGCTCATTTAGTATGTGCGGTTCTATGAATATGCAAATGAGCCCCGCCTCCACTCACTCACTCGATCACACGTTGATCTGTGCTACGATATATCAATATGCTACGCAAGCATAAAAATACGTACATTAGCATGCCGACATGTTTATCTCCAGGTTTGGGATCAGAACTCACGTTTGGTCTTTTTATCTTCCAGCTCCAGCTCAGGTTTCTCCGACAGCGTCACTCAGTCTCCGGCTCGCACGCCTGTCTTCCTCAACTCGAACGCCCCGCCCCCAGCCCCGCCCCCTTTACCCCCTCCCCCGCCGCCTCTCCCAGCCAGCCAATCAGGTTCAAGGATGCAAGGTTCAGCCCCGCCTCCAATCCCTCCCTTACCTTCCCAGCATCCACCGGCCATCCCCCCTGCCCCCGCCCTCCTCCAGATCGCCCCGGGCGTCCTTCACCCCGCCCCGCCTCCGGTGGCTCCGCCCCTTCACTCATCCCCCGCCCGCGGACAGCAGGCCTCGCCCACATGTGGCGATGGGATGGTTTTGCCGCCGCCCCCTCCTCCCCCTCCTCTTCCTCACCTGGGAAACAGAAGCTCCTCCCCCTGCACGTCATATGCCCCGCCCTCAATGCCTTCCTTCCCATCAGGGGCCGTTTCGTCGGCGCCCACTCACTCGGGTCACGAGGTCAAGCGGAATCCCTCAAACCTGCCGCCAATCAGCGACGCCCGCAGCGTCCTATTGGAGGCCATCCGTAAAGGTAGGCGGAGTTAAGCAGCAGAGCGCGACATCAGCTGTGAGATTATGATGTGTTTATAAGGGTTGGGCATTCTTTGAATTTGAACGATTCTGATTCCGATTCCTTGTTTCGATTCCGGTTCCCAACGATTCTCGATTCCGATTCTTTTAAGAGGCAGGGTCAAAAACGTTTAGCTAACCTTGCTAACCAACGGTCTTTCTGAAGGGAAATACTCCTTTTTTAGTCACAAATTTTGCATTTTGCCGAGATTTTGTTATTTTTAGAAAAGTGAAGCCACACTTTGTTCCGCCGACGTAAGCTACTCAAGTTCGACTCGCGCGGTTATGCCAACACTTCCGGTAGACGCTTCTTCATTGGTGTCGTTCAGCGGTTTCTTCTTCCGCTCGGCGGACTGTGAATATCGAAACTAGGAATCGAAATTTTAACTTTTGAACGATTCCGGGAAAAACTAAAAGTTAGTCCCGGTTCCAATCGATACTCGATTCTCGATACCCAACCCTAGTGTTTATGTGAGCAGGACACGAATTCAAAGTGTATAATTAATTTTTAAAAAGCATATGAACCAGTAGCTGTGCTGAAGCTCTATATTGAAGCTCGGTGTGTGTGTGTGTGTGTGTGTGTGTGTGTGTGTGTCAGGGATCCAGCTGAGGAAGGTGGAGGAGCAGCGGGAGCAGGAGGCCAAACACGAGCGCGTGGGGAACGACGTGGCCACTATCCTGTCCCGTCGCATCGCAGTGGAGTACAGCGACTCCGAGGACGAGTCCGAGTTCGATGAGGTCGACTGGATGGAGTGAGTGTGTGTGTGTGTGTCGTCGAGTCAGCGACTCCAAGGATGAAATGAGAGAGAGTGTGTATGGGAGAGAGAAAGAGTATGTGTGTGTGTGTGTGAGGACGAGTTCGACTGGATGGAGTGAAGAAACAGACTTTAGGAAGGAGGAGTAAAAAACGCCTCACCGGATCTCAGTGAACCTTCTTCCTAATAACGCTTCCATCAGCCAATCACACTCCAGGCTCCCAGAATGCTTTGCTCTCGTGTTTTTTCAACCACACGTTCCACTTGTTGTGCAATCGATGAACGATAAGGGTTTTTCGGGCCGTCACACTTCTGTAATCCCCCACATGACAGGAGTGTGTCCCGCCAAAGTGTGTGTTACATCATCGAAAGCTTCTTCCGTGTCAGAGATGTGATGTTCGATGTGTTTGTGCGGCTGCGAAAGGAAAGCAAACGAAGGAATGAGTGTGTTAAGGTCATATTTCACTCCGCAGTCTCCATCAAGAAACAGAGAGAGAGAGATTCTGCATCATTGTGATTTACATTAAAGTAATATAATTTGGCCAAAACACATTTTAACGTCAAGAAATTGACGTCTCAATTCAAATATAAATATATATTCAAATTATTTTATAATTTACATTATTCATATATATGTGTGTGTGTGGGTGCGTCGCTAAAATGGTCGTAATTTTCCTATTTAAAGGAGAACAATGAACCTTTGGTTTAGCTAATAAAACATCAGTACCTAGTCAACCGTTCTCTGAGATTTGTTTTCATGATAATCGAATGTAAAGAGTTTTATCTCTAAAAACTGTTTAGTGTATAATGCTAGTACTGGGGGCACTGACTAAGTAACAAGAAATCGCTAGTTTATACCACTAACAAGGCTCAAAATAGCCCCACACTCACGCAGTAACATAACAAGGCTCTATACATGCAAAACGAAGCATTGACAACTTTGTAAGTGTACAGACCGTTTAATAAGAAGATATTTTTATGAAGACACTTGACTTCGCGAATACAAACAGGAGCCATCTTAGGAAATAGTCTCGATAAGTCGAACCACGAACGTCGTGATGAGTGAGCTGAACTGTATGAAGTTCAACGAACTTCTGAACTGTATGAATGGCGCTCGGGGATCGACTTATCGAGACTATTTTAAGATGGCTCCTGTTTGTATTCGCGAAGTCAAGTGTCTTCATAAAATATCTTCTTATTAAACAATCTGTACACTTACAAAGTTGTCAATGCTTCGTTTTGCATGTATAGAGCCTTGTTATGTTACTGTGTGAGTGTGGGGCTATTTTGAGCCTTGTTAGTGGTATAAACTAGCGATTTATTTTTAGTTGGTCAGTGCCCCCCAGTACTAGCATTATACGCTAAACGCTCTATCTTTTTAGAGATAAAACTCTTTACATTCGATTATCATGACAACAAATCTCAGAGAACGGTTGACTAGGTACCGATGTTTTATTAGCTAAACCAAAGGTTCATTGTTCGCCGGAGTTCTCCTTTAAACATGTATTTCGGAGTGAAATATGACACGAGATTCATTCAAATATCGACACTTTCCCATACACACTGAACCTGTGGCCTTTTTCTCGGGCCTATAAATGGCAATTTATTAACAAATAATAATAATAATAACAGTTTGCCCAAACACGGTGCCGTTCTGAAACGTGTGTGTGATGGTGAAGGATGTGTGTGTGTGTGTGTGTGTGTTCCTCTTTCTTAGGCCTTACGGTGTGTGTAAATGTTGATGAGTTGAATGTATTCGTGCTGTTACTACTTCTGCCTGCATTTCTCCAGCGCTCGCTGTTTCTATGTTCAAGAGTTCAGAAACAAAGATTAAACATGATTTCAGATACTGTATACTGTGTAACGTGTGTAACTGTTTGCTTGAATTAATAAAAACTAATGTTTAAGGTTTATTATTGAGATGTGCATTCATAAGTGGAGTTTGGGGAACAGAACTAGAAATGTTTATACATGTATGTTTGAAATGTAAAATTAATAAATCTACTTATGAAACATAATCACAGGAAATTGTGCTTTCCAAGCTGGAAGATGTTGATCGGACAAAAAAATTAGGTTGAAACAATTAATTATCAAAACCAAGGATTGCTTAAGATGCCAGTTCAAAAATCGTAGTGTTTTGTTAATTTAATAATAATACATTTTTAGTATAACAAATCAGATTTTAAGTTTGGTTCCTTTTTAAATAAATATATAAAACCTTATTTTTTAGGAAATAAATGTCACTCTCCAGTGCCGCCTGTCGGTCAAACAGAGAAGCGCATGCGCTGAAGCCCGACCTGTCGTGTTCAGCTGTGACCTTTAGATGTCGCTGCAGCAGAGAGAGAGAGTGTGTGTTCATGTTTTTCTATCCCGGTGGGGACTTAAACCTATGGAAGCTTGTTTCCGCCATAGAATGAAAAATATAAAAGGTAATTGCGACTTTTTATCTCACAATTCTGACATTATTTCTCAGAATTGCGAGATTTGAAGTCAGAATTGCGTGATTTAAAGTCGCAATTGCGTGTTGTAAAGTCAGAATTGCGAGTTATAGTCAGAATTGCGTGATATAAAGTCAGAATTGCGAGAAATATAGTCAGAATTGCGAGATATAAAGTAAGAATTGCGTGATATAAAGTCGCAATTGCGTGTTATAAAGTCAGAAATGCATGATATAAAGTCAGAATTGTGAGATATAACGTCATAATTGTGAGATTTAAACTGATCTGAGGGGGAAAAAAGTTAATATTTTTTTCCCCTTAGAATTTTGTCCTGATAAGTCGCAATTGCGAGTTTATATCTCACAATTCTTAGAAAAGATTTCGACATATAAACTCGCCATTATGTGTTATAAAGTCAGAATTGCGAGATATAAAGTCGCACTTCTGTCTTTTTTTCTCAGAATTGCGACTTTATATCACCCAATTCTGACTTTATATCTCGGAATTCTTACTTTATAACTCGCAATTGCGACTTTATATCACGCAATTCTGACTTTTTGTCTCGCAATTCTAGAAAAGTCAGAATTGCGAGATATAAACTCGCAGTTGTGAGGAAAAAAAGTCAGAATTGTGAGATAAAAAGTCACAATTATTTATTTTATTTTTATATTCAGTGGCGGAAACAAGCTTCCATATAAACCTGAATGCACACAGGCTCATGGGGACCTATAATGAGTCCCCACGTGTAAACACGCTTATAAATCATACAGAATTATGATTTTTTAATGTAAAAATGCAGAATGTTTCCTGTGATGGGCAGGGTTAGGGGTCGAGTCAGTGTAAAGGGACATTCTAGGGACAAAACCATTCAATGGGGAGACCTCACAAAGATAGCAAACCAGACGTGTGAGTGTGTGTGAGTGTGACTGAGAGAGCGAGCGAGATAGAGAAAGTGTGTGTGTGTGTGTGTGTGTCCTGTAGATGTCGCTGCAGGGGCAATAATAGATCACTGCGAATAGAAAATCATCTCATGATGATAAAACAAATCAAACAAGAGTGTGTTGTTCTGGTTGTGCACGTGACTGCATCGTAATTCCACAGGTGCGCGCGCACACACACGCGACCCCCTCCATTTCAAACTCCTTAAATTCAGCTAAAAATGATTTTCAGTTACTTTAATACGGCAAGGTTGTCACAATCTATCCACAATCTTGATTCTCACAATTTAGCCTTGAGTGTAAGAATATGAAACACACTTATTTATGCGTTCCTAATAATCGGCAGAACTCCTCGTGCACAGAGACCACAGTAAGCTAGATAGTGTGTGTGTGTGTGTGTGTGTGTGTGTGTGTGTGTGTGTGTGTGTGTGTGTGTGTGAGAGAGAGAGAGATTGTGAAGCTGACAAACAGATGAAGATGCTGATGACGTTGATGATGAACTGTTGTGCAGTGGGTGTGTGTTGCTAAGGTGAGAGGCGCGTTACAATCACAATTCAGATGGTTGGCGTGGGCGCGCATGAATAAAAACACGTGAGCGCGCTTGAGAAACCCCTCCAGACCAGAGACCACACGTGACCTGCAGACAAAACACTTCATCCACTGCAGAAATGTTAAGAAAAACTACAACTATAACGCAATTAATCCAAAATAAGATGATGCAGAATCAAGGGCAGGCCCTTACACACCAGCACAAACTATAACGACAACTAAATAAGTTACAACACAATATGAATAATCAAATGTGAAAATAAAACACTGCATAGCACTGTACATTTCTGAATTGTTCCATCAGCAGCAATATTATTATGTTTATATTCGCGCACCTGTCACTTTAAATGCGCGAGCTCCCAAAGCAGGGTGGATTCTGATTGGCTGTCAATGTTTTTATCTTTCTTCTAGAAAACAAAAATCTTTCTGAATGTCCTTTGTGCCATTATCGTTACAGTAGCCTAGTTGTGATGTGAACTTCTGTTCTTTTACATTTAAAACATAAACCAAAACACATTTTTTTTATCGATATAGTTATCGTCCTCTGTGTGAACGGCCGGTAACGATCTCTCAAAGTTACAAAGAAATATGTTCATTTAAAACAATGTAAATTAAGAATGTTCAAAAGTAATGATCACATAATATTTGAAATGTTCCGTTACAGAAAACATTTTTAAAATGTTTTAAAAAGCTGAACGTTTTGACCATTCGGAGAACCTTCAGAAAGAACGTTTCCATGACTACGGTGACGTGAACACTCATAAATGTCTGCGTTGTTGATTCTCTCACACTAACCGAGAACTCGAGGTCAGAGATGACGTAACTCTAATAGAGGTCAATAAAACACATTTAAAGCATTTACATGTATAATAAAGAATAAAACTAAATATTTAAACCGCATTAACGGGGACCGGGACGCAGAGCTCGATGACGTCATAAACGCCTGCTGAGGAAACAAACCAAATGTTCTCTGGGAATTTTGTGGACTGGAAATTGAGACAATTTTGCATTTGTTTCATCTTTTTTTCCCACTCCGTGGAAAGAACGTGGGAACCAACATTTTCACAGTATATAAATCTTCTGAAACAAACTTTAAAAAGCTCCAAAAGCACTGAAATCAATGATACTCACCGGCCACTTTATTGGGAACACTTGCTAGTATCGGATCAAACCCTTTCTCCCCATTTGATTGGCTGATTGCAAAGTGTTTTTTGCTCATCTGAGGTGACATTAAAGGGATAGTTCACCTAAAAATGAAAACTTGTTCTTTTGTTCATCTTCGGGACACAAATGAAAATATTTGTGATTAAATCTGAGAGCTGTCTCACTCCTCCATAGACTTCTATTGTAATTGAAATCTTCTGTGGCCTCGAGGGAGTTCTTGTAGTGTGACAGCGCAGCGCTTCTAGTGTATGTCTCGCGCAGGCTCACGATTGGCCAGCATCACCACACACGTGACCAGCGTCGGCTAAAAAAAAAAAAAAAAATAGAATTCCAAATAATAATATATTTCCAAATAATTTAAGAATATTCCAAATAATAATAATTGAATTCCAAATAATAATAGAATCCGAAATATGAATAGAATTCCAAATAATAATAGAATTGTAAATAATAACAGGATTCCAAATAATAATAGATTTCCAAATAATAATATAATTCAAAATAATAATAGAATTCCAAATAACAATTATAGATTTCCAAATAATAATAGAATTCCAAATAATAATAGAATTCTAAATAAAAATAGGATTCCAAATAATAATAGGATTCCAAATAATAAAATAATTCCTAACAATAATAGAATTCCAAATAACAGATTTCCAAATAAAATATGAAGAGGGTCCCTCAGAGAGGATGATGATATTTGGGGGTCGATGTGGTCTGAGTCTATCAGCTCTTGTAAGTCTGGACAGAGAGAACTGCTGAGCTGAAGGGTTTCATGAGAGTGAATCTGTGTGAGACTTCATCAGAGCTGGAGGAATATTCATGAAGCCTCGTTAATTATGAATCATTCATCATTCAACACAACAGCTGCTGATAGTGATGACACAAACCAGACTCACGGTTTGGCCAGTTTAAACTGGGATTACAGACTCAAAAGCCCCACACATACCAATAAATATTATACATTAAAACTATAATAGGCCTACTTATAATACTTGAACGTGAGTGTGACGGACTTACCCACACTTTATTTCAAGAACTATGTTCATCAATGAAACAGTTCTTGAGGGGGGAAAGCTGATTTTAGTTTACATGAATCTTCATTCACAGTGAACTCTAAAGGTGATGATACACAGGGCAACTTTTGGGGCAATGTTGCCGTCAACAGACGACCAGATGAGACACCGGCCCGCGGCTGATCTAAAGTATCCAGATGACCCGGACATCTGGTGGCGTGACCCGGGCATCTGGTGCCGTGACCCGGGATTCTGGTGCCGTGACCCGGGATTCTGGTGCCGTGATCTGGACATCTGGTGCCGTGACCCGGGCGTCTGGTGCCGTGACCCGGGATTCTGGTGCCGTGACCCGGACATCTGGTGCCGTGACCCGGGATTCTGGTGCCGTGATCTGGACATCTGGTGCCGTGACCCGGGATTCAGGTGCTGTGACCCGGACATCTGGTGGCGTGACCCGGACGTCTGGTGCCGTGACCCGGGATTCTGGTGCCGTGATCTGGACATCTGGTGCCGTGACCCGGACATCTGGTGCCGTGACCCGGGATTCTGGTGCCGTGACCCGGGCGTCTGGTGCCGTGACCCGGGATTCTGGTGCCGTGACCCGGACATCTGGTGGCGTGACCCGGGCGTCTGGTGCCATGACCCGGGATTCTGGTGCCGTGACCCGGACATCTGGTGCCGTGACCTGGACATCTGGTGCCGTGACCCGGTGTCTGGTGCCGTGACCCGGTGTCTGGTGCCGTGACCCGGGCGTCTGGTGCCGTGACCCGGCCATCTGGTGCCGTGACCCGGCCATCTGGTGCCGTGACCCGGGCATCTGGTGCCGTGACCCGGCCATCTGGTGCCGTGACCCGGCCATCTGGTGCCGTGACCCGGCCGTCTGGTGCCGTGACCCGGGTATCTGGTGCCGTGACCCTGATGCGAGTAGGGTTTACTGTAACGTACGCCAGTAAGAGCTGTGATGTACAGTGTTTCACAACAACATTTGAACTCACAAATTAAAGGAATAGTTCAGTCAAAAATTTGCCTCATGTCTTTATTTGCTCAGTCATTGCAAAAGTCTTTTGCAGAAAACAAAAGATGACGTTTTGAAGAACGTTGGGAACAAAACATTTCTTTCATTAAACAGACATTTCTTAAAATATCTTGGGTTTGGAATGAGTCCAGAAGGATCATTTTCAGGTGGACTGTCCCTCGTATTGACAGCTCCTCACACACAGACACACTTCGACCTGACAAGGCAATGAAAACCACCACACAAGCTTTTCATGTTTAATTTTGTGTTCACCGTTTTGTATAAAATGTACATTCATGACGGACAACTTTACAAAATAGAAAACGCACCACACACGTGAAACACGTAGGCCTATGCAATACTGCTTTGGCATGTACATCTGTACAGTAAAGTGCAACATGTGGCGTATAAATAAATCACAGAAATATACATTCTCGATGCGCGTCGTCGCTCGTTCACAGCGTGTGGAGACGTCCTGCTCTCAGTAAAGTGCAATTGAACAACAGACACGGAGCGCCATATTCATCCGTCTGCACACGAAAGAGTGTTTAACCCCGTAAATCCTCCGGTATCACATTCGACACGGGAATTTCTAAGGCCTCAAGATGATGCAGTTTCACTCGGTCTCCTGCGGTCCTTCAGTGTCTGAAAGTCTTTCAGCGTAATTGTACAAACGTCCTCTTCGGCTCGTGTCTTTCAGCGGTATTCATTTAACCAAGTAAATGTAAGAATAACTTTGACATTGTCAGTGTTGTAGTACTCGAGACTCGGACTCGTCTCGGACTCGAGTCCATATTTTAATGGTCTTGGTCTTGTCATGGACTCGTGTGCATTTGGACTCGGAATTGACTCGTACTCTAACATTTTTTTTGTTAGGACTCGGACTTTTTCCCGAGTCCACTCGAGTTCAATTCAAAATATTTTTCATGATTATTAATGTATGTTAATAAAATATTTCTTTAAATTGATTGACACGCCCAGTGATTGGTGATTTTCTAGAGCGCAACTGCACATGACAAATTGTAATAAAATTACTTTTAACACCACCTACTATGTGGCCTTTTTACCCTAAACTGATCATATTTTTTAAACTCTAAGTAAATTCAATAAAACAAAAGGATTTCTCTAAGTAAATAAAAGTAAATTAGGTAATCAACCCTCACTGGTCTTAATCTGGACTCGGACTCGACCGTCTATGGACTCGGACTCGACTCGGACTCGACTCTCTCTGGTCTCGGACTCGACTCTCTATGGACTCGGTCTCGGTCTTGACTCGGACTCGACTCTCTATGGACTCGGTCTGGACCATCTCTGGTCTCGGTCTCGACTCGGACTCGACTCTCTTTGGTCTCGGTCTCGACCGTCTCTGGTCTCGGACTTGACTCGGACTCGACTCTCTATGGACTCGGACTCGACTCGGACTCGACTCTCTTTGGTCTCGGTCTGGACTCGGACTCGACTCTCTTTGGTCTCGGTCTGGACTCGGACTCAACTCTCTATGGACTCGGTCTCGACCGTCTCTGGTCTCGGACTCGACTCTCTATGGACTCGGTCTGGACCATCTCTGGTCTCGGTCTCGACTCGGACTCGACTCTCTATGGACTCGGACTCGACTCTCTATGGACTCGGTCTCGACTCTCTATGGACTCGGACTCGACTCTCTATGGACTCGGTCTCGACCATCTCTGGTCTCGGTCTCGACTCGGACTCGACTCTCTTTGGTCTCGGTCTCGACCGTCTCTGGTCTCGGACTTGACTCGGACTCGACTCTCTATGGACTCGGACTCGACTCGGACTCGACTCTCTTTGGTCTCGGTCTGGACTCGGACTCGACTCTCTTTGGTCTCGGTCTCGACTCTCTATGGACTCGGACTTGACTCGGACTCGACTCTCTATGGTCTCGGACTTGACTCGGACTCGACTCTCTATGGACTCGACTCTCTATGGTCTCGGTCTCGACTCGGACTCAACTCTCTATGGTCTCGGTCTGGACTCGGACTCGAGTGAGGTGGTCTCGACTACAACACTGGACGTTGTTATTAATATTTCATCTGCACCGAAGCAGCTTCGGTTATCAGGCGAAAAATCTTGAGTATCAAATATGATCATCAGGCTTTGAGGAAAGTTTGTTCATCTCTCAGTTATCATAGTATTGCATTGCATCATATGTTTTGATCATAAATCTACGCATTATCGGGAGATGGTTTTATACATTCTATGCAAGTAATATCTGCAACACTGTCATGAAGATCTCCTTGATTTACAAGACCAAAGTTTGAAGCCTGATTTCTGAGTTTGTCCGATCTAGACCTCGCTGGGCGACCTGGAGCGGTACGAGCCGTTGCCGTGAAAGCACCCGCAGAAGAGCATGTAGAGCGAGCGCTGGATCTCCGGGTTGCGGTAGGCGTAGATGATGGGGTTGATCATGGAGTTGTACGTGGCGGGGAGCAGCGTCGCGTACGTGTACACCGGCGGATACTCGCGCTCCCCGACTAGACAGTAAGTGGCGAAGGGGAGCCAGCTGAAGCCGAACGTGCCCAGGATGATGGCGAGCGTGGAGACGCCCTTCTTGGTGGCCACGTAATGCGACGTGGTGAAGAAGTGCTGCTGGAGCGCGATCTGGTGCGCGTGACGGCACACGATCTTGCAGATCTTGAAGTACAGGCTGAGCATGAGGACGAAGATGACGAAGAACGAGGCGGCGAGCACAGTGAGGTTGGTGCGTTTGAGCGGCCGCACGATACTGCAGGTGGACTCGTCCTCTAAACAGTTCCAGCCCAGAACCGGCATCAGGCCCAGTCCCACGGACGCCCCCCACGTCCCCAGCAGCATCAGATGCACGTAATGGAGCGTCTTCTCCGAGAAGTACGTCAGAGCGTTGTAGAGCGACAGGTAGCGGTCGACGGTGATGGCCAACAGGCTGCTGATGGACGCCGTGAAGGACGCCACCAGGAAGCCCACCGTGACGAGGCTTATCGTCTCGGACGACGCCAGATACTGGAAGGCGAAGTTCAGGATTAACCCCATCCCAGCCAGCAGGTCGGCGGTGGCGAGGCTGCCGATCAGCACGAACATCGGGTTGCGCAAGGTGGGCGAGTAGCAGATGATGGCCACCACGATGGCGTTCTCGCACGCGATCACCGTCCCCGACAGGCACAGCATGATGTCCCACGGGTTCACGTGGAAATCCAGGGCCGCCGACGAGAGAGCCAGGCTCCGGTTCCCGTCCAGCGCTTCGGCTTCCGGCCACGAGGAGGAGGTGCTCGCGTTGAGCGCTCCGCTCGCGTTCATCTCTCCGCCTGGAGGGCAAACCGTGACGAAAGGTCAGAGACATGATATGTGGAGACATCACTGTGTCATGTGCATGAAAAACAATCTCGGAATAAGCATTTTCCTCATGCACAAGGCAAATTCATCAATTCATTTAATTCAAGAGATGCATTAAGCAAATCTATATAATCTATATATGTATATATCAATTAGAGCCGAATCTAAGACATTCTAACATATTTTGTTTTTATTACTGTATTTCTTATGTCTATTTTTAACTGTTTTACTGTAGCACTTTGAGATTTGGTGTCAA
Organism: Cyprinella venusta; assembly: GCA_038021265.1. Taxonomy (NCBI): domain Eukaryota; kingdom Metazoa; phylum Chordata; class Actinopteri; order Cypriniformes; family Leuciscidae; genus Cyprinella; species Cyprinella venusta. The sequence continues at coordinate 32,959,877 of CM075876.1, read as the reverse complement.
ATGTAAAGTGCCTTACAAATAAAATGTATTATTATTATTATTATTATTATTATTAAGAAAGAGCATTTTCCTCATGCACAAGGAAAACGTATTTTATCCAAGCATTTTAAATGTTATCAGCTCTTATAGTTTGGAAAATGCTTCAAGTGCATCTATAAATGACATGTGGAGACATCTCTGTGTCATGTGCATGAAAAACAATCTCAGAATAAGCATTTTCCTCATGCACAAGGCAAAATCATGAATTCATTTTATTCAAGAGATGCATTAAGCAAATCTATATAATCTATATCATTTGCATGAAAATCAATTAGAGCCGAATCTAAGAAAGAGCGTTTTCCTCATGCACAAGGAAAACGTATTTTATTCAAGCATTTTAAATATTATAAGCTCTTATAGTTTGGGAAATGCTTCAAGTGCATCTATAAATGACATGTGGAGACATCTCTGTGTCATGTGCATGAAAAACAATCTCAGAATAAGCATTTTCCTCATGCACAAGGCAAAATGTAGCATAAAATTCATTTTATTCAAGAGATGCATTAAGTCTATAAATGACATGTAGAGAAGCATCACTATAGCATGTGCATTTAAATCAATTAGAGCTGAATCTCAAAATAAGCATTTTCCTCATGCACAAGGAAAAATGTATTATTTTAATCAAGCATAAATTCATGAATTCATCTTATTCAAGAAATGCATTAAGCAAATCTATATCATTTGAATGAAAATCAATAGAAAGAGCATGTTCCTCATGCACAAGGAAAAACTATTTTATTCAAGCATTATAAGCTCTTATAGTTTGGGAAATGCTTCAAGTAAATATATAAATGGCATTTGCTATAGAATGCATGACAATCGATTGGAGCTGAATCTACGAAAGAGCATTTTCCTCATGCAAAAGGAAAATTATATTGCTTTATACAAGCATACACATGTAAGCTCTTCTAGTTTGGGAAATGCATGAAGTAGACTATGTCATGTTCATCAAGTAATGTCTGAAACTAGCGCTGTCCGTGGTGCTGAAGCACAATCACCATCTTCATACAAAAGCTGTTTATTTGAGGTTAAACATCTTTTAAACATTGTAAGCTCTTAGTTAAGGAAAATGCATCCAATGCATGACATTTAGAGATTCTAAATAAGATGTAAAACCCACACAATAGTGACTAACGCACGTGTCAAATACAGTTAAGGTGGGCAAACATAAAGACACTGCATTTAACATTATTCACAAAAACAATAAGAAGTTTTAAAGTTCCGTTTGCATGAAGAAATCTCAGTGAAACCTGAAAATCTGCTCGAGAAGGAGCGTTTTCCTCGCGCACAAGGCGAAATAAAGAGTTTTATTTGAGCGGAACTCTCTTAGCTCTTACTTTAGTGCATAATCTGCTCAATCGTACTGAAAATTGCCCCAAATAGTGAATAATAAAAAAACACTTTTAACCCACGGAAAAAATATATATAAAAGCATAATAAGCGTCAGACGCAAGTTGTCAGGGTCTGAACTAACTTTGGGTTTTGGTGAAATATGAAGTAGAATAGTCGCCACTATTTCGCCCCTTCGACACATAATGAAGGGAAATCTCATCATTTAGAAAATCAGAAATGTTTGCAAGGAGAAATCAGCAAACACAGGCTTGAAAAGTGGCGCTTCAGTCTCTGGAGTTCGGTAAAAACGGACCAAATCATTGGTTTTGTTCGTGCACAAACACTTCGAGAGAGTTTATAATCGGGAAAATCAAGCATACCTTTTCCTTCACATGAGGCAAAACAGAGACTGAAAGGCTTTCTTCGACACTCCGCTCGCGTGCTCTTCCTCAGGTCAATCCTTCACTCCTGTCGGGATTCCCAGACATCAGCCCTGGATCCATGCGGGAACCGAGAGGGACTGACTGGCGCCTGACTATCCGAGCGCGCGCTAATAAACCCCGGTGACGTCAGCGCGCGCCACCGCATCTCGCCTGCGCGAGACCGAGGAACATCGGCGATCTACAGGTGAATGATCGCGAGGTCTGATGTGCATGTCATGTTTGATCCAGTGCAACATACTGTACTGAGCGCACGTGACGCTGCGATTTACACTAAACCTGTTTGTGTTTCACATTATTACCTACAACGCTTGAGTGCATAGGCTACTATCTTATCTCACAGTAGGAGACCAACATGCATGGGTTGCATTGAACAACGTGAAGACAAAGCTTAATCTACGACTGCGACATCTAGGCCTGGTCTCACAGACAGGGTTTACACTAAGCCAGGTTTAGGCTTTAGTTTAATTAGGACATTTAAGATAGATAAAAAAACACATTACTGGTATGAACTGCACACGACACAAGACTAATGATGAAATGAGTCAGATAAAAACCCATCTGACTGTGGGCTTTACGCATCACCACGCAGTTATAGACGAATGGGAATCTTTCATACATGTGGGATACACTCTAAAAATGCCGGGTTGTTTTAACCCAATTTTGGGTAAAACATGGACAAACCCAGCTATTGGGTTACATTTTTAAATAACATTTTTAACCCAATGGCTGGGTTTGTCCATATTTTACCCAAAATTGGGTTAAAACAACCCAGCATTTGCCCCATAATCTGATACCCTCACTGTTCAGATTTAAATAAAAAACAGCACACACACACACACACACACACACGTTCAATGATTGTGTGAGATCAAATCACACCCAGAAAAGCCTGAAGAAACGGTGTGTAATCGAGCTCAAGGGGTGAATGTTCTGTTCAACATCTGAATGATCACAGAGAGAGAGAGAGAGAGATTATACACATGATGCTCATAACCAAAGCTTCTGGATGTGGTTTAATCAAAACGAGATCTTAAAGTTTCTCTAAGTTTAAAGCTAAAGCTAGAGTTTCAGACACTGAAGAACATTATTCATATTACCATCATAACGGGCTCTATGCACGGCGGTATTTCCGGTGAAGGTATAAGGATGCTCGATAACTTCCGCTTATCATAGTCCAACGCAATAGCGAGAATTTATATTGAATTTTATACTCCATGGTTATACTAATGAAACGTTAGTCACAAAAACAGATAAAACAGACACCCCTCGTTGTGTTTATGCTTCTTTTAAAATTATATTAAATAAACATAACTATTTATAAAATTACATCTAAATGTACAGTGGTATGAATAAGTTTGGGCACCCATGCTAAAGTTGCCTAAAAAGAGGAATAAAAAATCATCTTTTGGATATTGATCTTAATGCCTTAATTAGAAAAATGAGGAAAACTCCAAACTTTAAAGACACAAATTTTCTTTGTGAATGAATAATGTGTCATAAATAAATAAATGTTTTTCCTTAAAATACAGGGTGCATAAGTCAGGACACCCCTATGTTAAATTCCCATAGAGTCAGGCAGATTTTTATTTTTAAAAGCCAGTTATTTGATGGATCCAGGATAATATGCATCCTGATAAAGTTCCCTTGGCCTTTGGAATTAAAATATCCCCACATCATCACACACCTTCACCACACCTAGAGATTGGCATGGGGTACTTTCCATAAGATCATCTTTCAATGCAAATCAAACCAGCTATTAGGCTAACTGAAGTAAAACCATCCCAATCTCTAGGTGTGGTGAATGGTGTGTGATGATGTGGGGATATTTTAATTCCAAAGGCCAAGGGAACTTTATCAGGATGCATATTATCCTGGATCCATCAAATAACTGGCTTTTAAAAATAAAAATCTGCCTGACTCTATGGGAATTTAACATAGGGGTGTCCTGACTTATGCACCCTGTATTTTAAGGAAAAACATTTATTTATTTATGATACATTATTCATTCACAAAGAAAATTGGTGTCCTTAAAGGTTGGAGTTTTCCTCATTTTTCTAATTAAGGCATTAAGATCAATATCCAAAAGATGATTTTTTATTCCTCTTTTTAGGCAACTTTAGCATGGGGGCAAACACTTATTCACACCACTGTAAGTACGTTTCGTTTCAAAGACGGGAGGACAGTAAATATTGAAGACTCCGCAATAATCCCGCTTTCTCCGGTTTTCCTCCGCTTTAATCTACACAACCGGAAATGGACGAGCATCCTTGCGTCAAATGCGGAACTTATGCGTGCATATAGCCCATTAATAATAATAATAACACCAGTAATGAGCAACTGACTGTACATGATCTGATTACTGTAATCTCAATCACCCTCAGTTTCTGGATTCTGACAGCAGTCTCAAAAATAAATACTTAAATAAACACACAGTTTCTCACTCACTCACCCACTCTCTCTCTCTCTCTCTCGGTCTCCTAGCAACCAGCGCCGCTCCATGCATTTACTGCTGAAAACACCAGCGATTAGAACAAAGTAAACAGAGAAAGAAAGAGGGAGAGAAATGAGAGTTACACACACACACACACACACACACATGATCCATACACTAATCATTCAGTAATGCTCCGATCAAACAGCGACACTTTATGAAAACGGCTTTATATGAATAAATATTCTGAACATGTTCCTATTACAGTCCGAACACACAACACACAACACACACTTATTCAAAATATTCACGTGTTCACATTCTGTGAATATATATGAGTATCACATTTGCAGACAACACGTGTATTAAGTGTTTTTTTTAAATATGCGAATGACACATTCTCTCATTAAATATGGACTCATTTGCATATAAATAAATCTAAACAGCAGACGAAGCCGTTGTGTTGTTGATAGATTAGAGTTAAAGGTCTGTTTTTGTCACTCTGTAAATCAGGAAATACTGTCAATAGCCAGAAATCATATTTTGACCAGTAAAATGTTAGATAGAAGCTAATCTTAAATGAACAAATTGTGAATCGTGTGATAAAGTCAAGAACTGTGAAACATAAAGATGCAATAACCGTTTTATCTTTGAATCTGTGGAAGATTAAGCGTTCATAGAGTCTGGAGAGAATAAATCACATCTATTGAAATCAAAATCTACATAAAGTGCAATGAAATAAACATTTAAAATAGTATTTTTTCCTGTGCACTATGTGTTGCCTTAAAATGCCCTAATATGCTAATTTAAATATTCTAATGTTGTTTACAACAGGTTTACATTCATCCAAGGTCAAAAAACACTTTACATTTCTCATAATATCCATTGCATCATCAGTGTGTCTGAAACACTTCGTTCGAAGATTCAGTCTCTCTAAGCTCCGCCTCTCTGAGAGCTGCTGTGCTCTGATTGGTCAGATGGCCCAGACTTGCTTTGAAAGCAGCGTCTTCTCGACACGAACTCGGATACACTACAGTGTTTGAGGGCGGAGCTAAGAGACACTGCTCAGCCAATCAAGACCAGAGGCTGGCATTATGCAAATTAGCTACCAACGTACACAGACTCAGCATTACTGACGACTCGTTTGAGTTCAGAATCGAGAAAAAGACTTGATGTATCCATTAAATTCACAAACAGCTCTATCAAACACACTGCATGAAAGGGAATATCAAAAGACACTAATATATCTGTGTCTTATATTTAGCTCGTCTATTTTTCACTTTTACTTTCTACGTCTCGCTTCATTATTGTCCTGAGACTAATGGAGCTTTAATACGGCCTGTGATAATCAGCAGCACTTAACTAAGGGAGCGAGCGAGTGTGTGTGTGTGTGTGTTCAGAAGTTTCCACCTGTGGCCATGTGATTGTGGCCATGTGACGAGGCACATGGACGAAGGAGAGAGAGAGCGAGAGAGAGAAAGAGAGAGAGATATTCACACACTTACACACATTAAAAAACAAACATGTGCACCAAATGAAAGAAAATATTTGCATGCTTCGTAGATTTATTAGTTTGTTAGTAACCAATCAGCAGTAAGGGGCGTGTCTACTCATGATGGGGAGGAGACTGAACCAATCAGCAGTAAGGGGCGTGTCCACTCATGATGGGGAGGAGAACGAACCAATCAGCAGTAAGGGGCGTGTCTACTCATGATGGGGAGGAGAATGAACCAATCAGCAGTAAGGGGCGTGTCTACTCATGATGGGGAGGAGAGAATGAACCAATCAGCAGTAAGGGGCGTGTCCACTCATGATGGGGGAGGAGAGAATGAACCAATCAGCAGTAAGGGGCGTGTCTACTCATGATGGGGAGGAGAATGAACCAATCAGCAGTAAGGGGCGTGTCCACTCATGATGGGGAGGAGAGAATGAACCAATCAGCAGTAAGGGGCGTGTCCAATTATGATGGGGAGGAGAACAAACCAATCAGCAGTAAGGGGCGTGTCTACTCATGATGGGCAGGAGAATGAACCAATCAGCAGTAAGGGGCGTGTCCACTCATGATGGGGAGGAGACTGAACTAATCAGCAGTAAGGGGCGTGTCCAATTATGATGGGGAGGAGAACAAACCAATCAGCAGTAAGGGGCGTGTCTACTCATGATGGGCAGGAGAACAAACCAATCAGCAGTAAGGGGCGTGTCCACTCATGATGGGGAGGAGACTGAACTAATCAGCAGTAAGGGGCGTGTCTACTCATGATGGGAGGAGAATGAACCAATCAGCAGTAAGGGGCGTGTCTACTCATGATGGGGAGGAGAATGAACCAATCAGCAGTAAGGGGCGTGTCTACTCATGATGGGGAGGAGAATGAACCAATCAGCAGTAAGGGGCGTGTCTACTCATGATGGGGAGGAGAACGAACCAATCAGCAGTAAGGGGCGTGTCTACTCATGATGGGGAGGAGAATGAATCAATCAGCAGTAAGGGGCGTGTCTACTCATGATGGGGAGGAGAATGAACCAATCAGCAGTAAGGGGCGTGTCCACTCATGATGGGGGAGGAGAGAGATGCAAGTGTGACGCTCGCATACGTAAGTGTGGGGCGGAGCTATCAAATTAGGGGCGTGGTCCTTTTGAGGTAGTGGCGAGTTTGTTTTGGTGATTTCAAATATCAACATTGGCCAAAAGTGTTTATCAAACTGATCACATGATCTGAGGATTCAGAGTGAAACCAGCATTATGAACACCAGAACATTGAACTGGAGCTGATCCCCAATGATCTTTTATTATAGTCTGTACATGTGTAAGCGTATACATCAGCTCAACATGATCAGTAGATGATCACAGCGATGTTTGTTCCTCATCTACAGGTTCATGTGTAGTTTTATCATGATAAACTCTTCTCATACGGAAAGTGATGTCAGATATTTCCTCATTTAAATGGAGAATGAAGTTGGATCAGATGCAGTTCTGTGTGTGTGTGTGTGTGTGTGTGTGTGGTTCACATGTATCTGTTTCTGATGTACTCTCGGTACATGAGCATGTCCTCGTGACTCAGAGTCCTGACCCATCCTCGACCCGTCTGAACGTGACACTCGAACACGGACCGACTCTGGACGTCCACCTCCGGCACCGACACCTCCAACACACTGTCCACCGGGAACACCGACACCGGGACACTGAGCGGGACACACACACAACGCCTTTAAAATACACTGAGCGGGACACACACACTCACAACACCCTTTAAAATACACTGACCAGAACACACACACACACACTCACAGGCTGAAGACGCTGTCGGATGTCTTCATGTCGTCGTGTCTCTCCACCTTGTGCTGGTTCTGACCCAGATGAGCAAATCTAGAAACACACACACACACACACACACACACACATACACTAAACTTTGTTGCATTATTTTCCTGTTATCTCAGTAAAGCTGCTCTGAAACACTGTATTTTGTATAAAGCGCTGTAGAGGTGGAGGGGGCGGGGCTAAGCCATAGGCCAATTGAGAACGATACAGATGATTCATTAAAATAAGATATTTTATCTCAAGAATCTGTTGATTTAATGGATGACTCTCCATTTAATGGACTTCAATGGGGTCCAAAGGCGAGCATTTGAGCTTTTAAAACTTAAACATTGTTAAAATGGGTCATTTATGTAGAAGAAATGTGGAATTATCTTTGAATTTGGAGCTTTCTAGACTGAGAAAAGACAGAAAACGTATTTTTGGCTTCTGTTGATGAAAGACAACAACTCCCAGAATGCACTTGCTTCGCTGCGCTAGGAGGCCACACCACTCTCTCGCTCGCTCACTCACTGTCTCACGCTCACTCTCCCGTTCACTCACTCGCTCATTCACTATCTCTCTCTCTCTCTCTCACTCACTCTCTCTCTCACTCACTCTCTCTCTCGCTTGCTCACTCACTCACTCACTCACTCACTCGCTCACTCTCTCGCTCGCTCACTCACTGTCTCACGCTCACTCTCCCGTTCACTCACTCGCTCATTCACTCTCTCTCTCTCTCTCTCACTCACTCTCTCTCTCACTCACTCTCTCGCTCACTCTCTCACTCACTCACTCACTCACTCACTCACTCACTCACTCACTCACTCACTCGCTCACTCTCTCGCTCGCTCACTCACTCACTCACTCACTCACTCGCTCGCTCGCTCGCTCACTCACTCACTCACTCACTCACTCACTCACTCACTCACTCACTCGCTCACTCTCTCGCTCGCTCACTCTCTCGCTCACTCACTCTCTCACTCACTCTCTCCCTCACTCTCTCCCTCACTCACTCTCTCACTCACTGACTCACTCACTCACTCACTGACTTACTCACTCTCTCGCTCACTCACTCTCGCTCACTCACTCTCTCTCTCACTCTCTCGTTCAATCACTCTCTCTCTCACTCACTCACTCACTCACTCTCTCACTCACTCTCTCTTTCACTCACTCTCTCACTCACTCTCTCGTTCAATCACTCTCTCTCGCTCGCTCACTCTCTCGCTCACTCACTCTCTCACTCACTTTCTCTCTCCCTCACTCTCTCCCTCACTCTCTCCCTCACTCACTCTCTCACTCACTGACTCACTCACTCACTCACTGACTTACTCACTCTCTCGCTCGCTCACTCTCTCGCTCACTCACTCTCTCACTCACTTTCTCTCTCCCTCACTCTCTCCCTCACTCTCTCCCTCCCTCACTCTCTCACTCACTGACTCACTCACTCACTCACTGACTTACTCACTCTCTCGCTCACTCACTCTCGCTCACTCACTCTCTCTCTCACTCTCTCGTTCAATCACTCTCTCTCACTCACTCACTCACTCACTCTCTCTCACTCACTCACTCACTCACTCTTTCGCTCACTCACTCTCTCTCTCTCTCACTCACTCTCTCTCTCACTCACTCACTCTCTCTCTCACTCACTCTCTCACTCTCTCGCTCACTCGCTCACTGTCTCTCTCTCTCACTCACTCACTCTCTCTCTCACTCACTCTCTCACTCTCTCGCTCACTCGCTCACTGTCTCTCTCTCTCTCTCTCTCACTCTCTCGCTCACTCACACTTTCCTCGATTGCGTATTAAATATTTGATTTAACTTTAATGATGCAAGGAGGATGTGGTTTCCACGTTTTCTTTTTTAACCACTCCATTTTAATGGTTTGAATAAATTATAATAATCAAAAAGGATGTCTAATAAATGATTTATGTGTGTGTGTGTGTGTGTGTGTGTGTGTGTGTGTGTGTGTGTGTGTGTGAGACCTGTGGTACACGAGCATGTCCTCGTCCGGGGGATTCGCCAGCAGGTTCAGGCCGTACGTCTCTCTCATGGGCGGCAGACGCGGCTGTGGCTGGTCCTAGCAAAGGGCAAATGTCAAAGGTCACACATACGGCAGACAGAGTTCAGCTAAAGCCTTTCATTCAGTACTCTTCAATCTGTCAGATGTGACACTGGCCACGTTTACATGCAGTTAAATAATCCGTTAGTAATCACTGACGGCTCACTCGCACTGAAAAGCCTTCATGTACAACACTTTAATCGACGCGACTGAGTCTGATCCGGTTTAGATCCGGTTTATTCCTTCTGTAACCCGATGCAGTTACTCCACACACACACACACACACACACACACTCCCTCTCTTCTCCTCACACACATCCATGCCCATTTAAGTTGCATTTCTCTAAAAGATAGAGCTGGACTTGAGCTGAAAGAGTAGTTTCATCATGACCCTTTGAAAGCGTTACGTAACCGGCTGAGTGTGTGTGTGTGTGTGTGTGCCGCGGGTTTACTCGTCTACATATCGATCAAACTCTAGAGTGAGTGATGCCACAGTTTCTCCGCTGTAATTACAGTGCTGCAAGTAATGAGGTTTTTCACTTTTCAATATTTCATCAGTCTCGCATGCGAGCGAAACCCGTCCACGTGAGCCGTCGGCGCCGAGGAATGAAGCAGAGAAAACACACAACACACACACACTGAGGATTGGAGATGTGTTTCATCATGAGATGCCAAAGCCTTAGTGCTCAAAACACCACTTTCTGGCGTATAACTTTTGACCAAAACGCAAAGAAATATTTATTTTTTCTAGGGCTGTCAAAACGATTAATCGCGATTAATCGCATCCAAAATAAAAGTTTGTGTTTACATAATATATGTGGGGGCACTGTGTATAATTATTTTAGATATATATATATAAACACACACACATGCATGTATAAATTTAAGAAATATTTTCATGTATATACTGTATATAGATTTATATATAGTTTATATTATAAATAAATATAAATATTTTATATATAAATAATATTTTTTTTCTTAAATATACATGCATGTGTGTTTTTATATATATATACAAAATAATTACACAGTGCACCCACATATATTATGTAAACACAAACTTTTATTTTGGATGCGAATAATCGCGATTAATCGTTTTGACACCACTAATTTTTTCCTGATTGCTTGGAGAAAAAAACTACCCAGGTTAAAACTACTGAAATGTTTGTGGGAGTAAAATTCTAAGAAATAGAACATAGGAAATTACAAATATGTGTAAAAAAGTATATATATATATATATATATATTAGGGCTGTGCAAAAGTTAATTGCGATTAATCACATCCAAAATAAAAGTCTGTGTTTACATAATATATTTGTGTGTGCTGTATATAATTATTTTGTATATATAAATACACACACATGGATGTATATATTTATAGGTCACTCACTACACACCTCAGATCACTTTCTCCACACTCTTAACCTCAATCTCAAGTCTCTCTCGTGAATCCAACCTGCAGTTCCTCCACTGGCCACTAGAGACCAATCCCATAGACCCGCATGTTAAAGGAGTAGTTCACTTTAAAAAAACAAACAACTTTTGCTGATAATTTACTCGCCCCCGTTTCATCCAAGATGTCCACGTCTTTCTTTCTTCAGTCGAGGTTTTTGATGAAAACATTCCAGGATTTTCTCCATATAATGGACTTCAATGGGGTCCAAACGGTTCAAGGTCCAAATGAGAGTTTCAGTGCAAACTGTTCAAAGGGCTTTAAACGACTCTAGACGGTGAATAAGGGTCTTATCAAGCGAAACATTTGGTCATCAACGAATCTTTTTCCGAGTCATTTTGTTTATTTAATGAGATTAGATTTTGATAAACGTGTTCGAACAGGAGAGTCACGAACGCGCATCACAGAACAGAGCAAGGCGAGCATTTGAGCTTATAAAACTTAAACTTTGTTATTTATTTTTTAAATGAGTGATCGTTTCGCTTGATAAGACCCTTATTCATCGTCTGGTGTCGTTTAAAGCCCTTTGAACAGTTTGCACTGAAACTCTCATTTGGACCTTGAGCCGTTTGGTCCCCATTGAAGTCCATTATATGGAGAAAATCCTGGAATGTTTTCATCAAAAACCTTCATTTCTTTTCGACTGAAGACAGAAAGACATGGACATCTTGGATGACATGGGGGTGAGTAAATTATCAGCAAAAGTTTTTATTAAAAGTGAACTACTCCTTTAACATGCCCAACTTTACAGCAGAATAAGTCCGGTGCCAACAGTGGTTTTGGTCTATATACAGTCAAACCAAATTAAAACATTTCTAACGTTGGTAATCAAATATGACAAGAACTCCGAGTTATAAGATCAGCTGAAGATCATCCTTTCTGATTTTATTTCTAAAAGAGACACACACATTTCTGCAGATACACACACACACACACACACACCATAAACAAAGCAGTGCGTTCGTACCGCTTGAATATCAATCCTGCTAAACACTTTCATGATAATATTGAAATATTGGAATATTCAAATATTAAACATACAGTGGCCTAATGTTGTTTCGATGGCTTCTCCTCAAGTTGCTTTGGATAAAACGATTAAATGATTAAATGCATCAAACAATTCCTGAGAAACACACGTTCATCAAGCCATGACAACAGGTCAGTGTGACAGTGACACTTCATAACCTCCGCATCAGCACATCCTTCATCATTAATCCAGAAAACACACACACACACACACATGCATACATTAATGCTCACTGAAACATCATAACATCACATGACATCTCAATCAGAGAAGCTTACTGTTACCATCAAGCTCTTGACAAACACATTATGCATTAATCTGGCATGAGAACAAACACACACACACCAAACAGCATCACAACTCCTTAAATCAGAGCAACAGGACCCTAGAATCCAGATCGAACACACACACACACACACACACACACACGTGATGCAAGTAAATGCAAGTAAAAGTGACAAATTTGTTCATATTTTATGGTGTTATTTGATTACCACCATCTTCAATAATAAGTGTGTATCAAATAGGAACAATTAAAACAAAATTTCAGAAATAAAATTATTAAACCGTTAAAGTTTTATGAATTCAATTGAATAGATATGCTTTTTGATTTAAAAAAAAAAATAAAAAATGTAATTAAACGAATAGAACAGAACACCGAAAAATTAAAAAAAAAATAAATAAAACTGGCCCTAAAAAACGTAATTCATGATTTAATTAAATTTTCTAATTAATTAGAAATATTTTGGATTATTAAAGATTAATGCAACCATTAAAACAGAAACAAACAAAACAAAAAAAATAAACTGAACACAAAAAAGAAACTAAAACAGGATAAAAGGAATCCAGAAGAGTTAAAGCTGCGGAGAGACGCCTCAGTATTCATATAATTCATTAAAGTCCCGAGTGTGTCCTCATTCATCCATCTACCATCCATTAAAATCCCTCTCTTCATCCCTCTGTTCTTTCCCTCAATCCCCCTCCACTGTCTCTGAAGGTAAATAAATCTGAATGGCCCGTCGGCATGGAAACATGAGGAAACCTTGAGTCACTCGCTCGCCCGAGAGAGAGAGAGAGAAAGAGAGAGAGAGAGAGAGAAATTTGTAGCATCCTGCCACATCCTGAGGGACGACCAGAAACCAGCAAACATACAATAAACACACACTCACCCACAGCCTAAGACCTACACACATGTATATAATGTTCAATATTTCTCTTATATATATATATATATAATTTTCTAAATCCATTTTATTTTATTCATTAATCTGTTCATTTTATTATTATTGTTTTATGATATCAGTTGTAATATTTCGTGTACTAAATGTTCCAAATCATTTTCTATGTTGTTTTGACGCTTTGGCAATACAAAATGTATTTTTTGTCATGCCAATAAAGCTTTCTGAATTGAATTGAATTGAGAGAGAGAGAGGGTGATGCACAGGAACATGCACACACACACACACACTCACACACACACATATATATATATATATATATATATATATATATATATATATACACACATGTATAAATAATAAAAAATAATGTATATAAAAAATTGTTAGTTTCATTAATTTAATTAATTAGACAAAAACATTAGCCCATTAAAACATATAGAAACAAGAAATAATTGATATATGTATATATATTTTTTTATGAAACATATTTATATATACAGTAAAAACTGCTAAAGTTTTATGAATTCGATTAACCATACATGCATTTTGCTTAACTTTTAATTACCTCATTTAAATATATAAAAAATAAGAAAATTGTAAATAACAAATAATTGATATATGTATTTTTTTTTACAATGCATTCATCCATCGGAAAATTTACATTTAAAAGTTTACTTTTTCTTAAACATGTAAAAAAAAAGTATACATATACACATTGTTTCAACCCAACTTTGGGTCAAATATAGACTAACCCAAATGTTGGGTTAAAAATGTAATTTAAAAAAAATTACAGTTGAAAGTGAAAATTAAAGTTGGGTTAAAATGTTAAATTACATTTTTAACCCAAACCCATTTTTAACCCAACATTTGGATTTGTCCATATTTGACCCAAACTTCGAGTGTGAGTGTGTGTATATATATATATATATATTAGGGCTGTCAAAACGATTAATCGTGATTAATCGCATCCAAAATAAAAGTTTGAGTTTACATATTATGTGGGGGCACTGTGTATAATTATTTTGTATATATAAATACACACATGCATGTATATTTAAGAAAAAAAAATATTTATATATAAAATATTTATATTTATATTAGTACTGTCAAAACGATTAATCGCGATTAATTGCATCCAAAATATAAGTTTGTGTTTACATAATATATGTGGGTGCACTGTGTATAATTATTTTAGATATATAAATACACACACATGCTTGTATATATTTAAGAAAATATTTTCATGTATATTCTGTATATAGATTTATATATAATTTATATTATATATATATATATTTTTTTTCTTAAATATACATGCATGTGTGTTTTTTATATATATATACAAAATAATTATACACAGTGCCCCCACATAATATGTAAACTCAAACTTTTATTTTGGATGCGATTAATCGTTTTGACAGCCCTAAAATATATATATATATATATATATATATATATATATAAATTGATTATATATATATATATATATATATATATATAAATGATTATATATATATATACAGTATATACGTATATATATATTACAAATTATAGTATATTGCATTTTGCAATCTATAAATATTTGTCACATTTTTTCTCTCTGATTGTATTACGAGCAATACTGTATCAGTTAGTTGACATTATTCACTGGTTATGAATGAGAAAGGATGATGTAAAAGAGTGGTCAGATCAGCAGGACTTCAGACGGACACACGAGGAAGACTTCAGTGAACTCAAGCTGAAGGAGGACGTGTCCTCAGACCGAGGTAACATCCGCCCGTTTCTCCAGGATATAAACCCATCATCAGAATCACAGTGGAGGATTAATACAGCGCGGATCAAGGAGTATTGTTCAGCGAGGGCATCTGAGTGCACACACACACACTCTCGCTCGTTTACATATTACACAGACGGGAGAACACACTCTTCAGAAACACAATCAACTCACACATCATTATTATTAGAGCACATACGTAAGAGTTGATGATTTCATGTATTTAATATGTATTTGGGGTGTCGATTTAACACGTTAGGTTAATTAATTAGTCAAATTAGGCACTAAAATGCTTTAACGCACCCGGCCGACTCACATCTGTAGATCATCTTACTTTTATACTGTTGACTGATGAACATGAAGCTGAGCAACAACTCACGGCATGATGGAGACTGTAGAATACAGTAGAATGTAGAGTAGAGTTATGAACGAATCAATCAGGCGAACCGATGATTCAATGACTCATTCATTTAGAGAGCCATTTACTTTATTCCTGAATGAATCAGCCGTTTGAATGAATCAATCGCATGAAGCAATGATTCAATGAATCATTCATAAAGAGAGCCATTTACTTCATTCCTGAATGATTCAGCCGTTTGAATGAATCAATCAGGTGAACCAATGATTCAATGACTCATTCAGAGAACCATTTCCTTCATTCCTGAATGAATCAGCCGTTTGAATGAATCAATCGCGTGAACCAACGATTCAATGACTCATTCATAAAGAGAGCCATTTACTTAATTCCTGAATAAATCAGCCGTTTGAACGAATCAAACAGGTGAACCAATGATTCAATGACTCATTCATAAAGAGAGCCATTTACTTCTTTCCTGAATGAATCAGCCGTTTGAACGAATCGATCAGGCAAACCAATGATTCAATGGTTCATTCACAAAGAGAGCCATTTACTTAATTCCAGAATGAATCAGCCGTTTGAACGAATCACTCGCGTGAACCAATGATTCAATGACTCATTCAAGAGAGCCATTAACTTAATTCCTGAATGATTCAGCTGTTTGAACAAATCAATGGCATGACCCCAATGATTCAATGACTCATTCATAAAGAGAGCCATTTACTTCGTTCCTGAATGAATCAGCCGTTTCAACGAATCGATCAGGTGAACCAATGATCAAATGACTCATTCACAAAGGGAGCCATTTACTTAATTCCAGAATGAATCAGCCGTTTGAACGAATCAATTGGGTGAACCAATGATTCAATGACTCATTTAAACATTTCCCGGCACCTAATAGCAGTTTTAGTTTCTTATTTGGAGTATCATTACATAAAGGATGAAATACATAAAAATATATGTAAATATATTCACCCTCATGTCATTTCAAACACGTATGACTTTCTTTGTTTTGCGGAACATAAAAGTCAGCATAGTTTTGGTCCGTAAATATATCTAAATACCGATTCAGATGCAGCTTCTAAAAAAAAAATAAAAAAAAATAAAAATAAAAATCAACCGTTTTCGAACCGAAAAGTTCAGGTGTAATAAATTCAATGTAATAAATGAATTTCTAAAGCTACTTTTACTAATGTCTATTTGACGCTTTTATCATTTCACACGATAATGACTATAATTATCTTCAGTGGGTAATTTCTCCGACACATTTTATGTGCGATTAATTCGATTAATCATCAAATCGTGTAATTAATTAGATAAAAAAAAACTTGTAACGCAATTCAAATAAACTGTACAGAAAACATTTACAAACAACTTAAGTATGATCCAATTAACATCTGCTGAATTTAGAAAGAAAATGAACATTATAGTGACATTAATGAGCGTAATACGGTCACTCAGAGACTGTTTACATAAATAAACTAATACTAATATGGATTTGAATTAAAATAATAACTATATGAACTATATTGCTCCCGTCCAGCACACGACTCCAGTTCGCACCACATTTCCCATCATAATTTGCAAAAAGCGTCCTCAAACTCAATCTCCCGCCGGCACAGACTCATTTCCACACTGAGGACACAGTGAACTTTAATGCCACCTCATGGCCTCACCCCGAGAAGATCATTCGCTGCATTTCATCGCCATCCATCAAGCAGAACCACTCCAGAACTAATGAAACCATCAGCGCTCCTGTCTGACACCGACTCCAGTCTGCTCAGATCCACCACTTGACATGGGAACTTCATTTCCGTTTCGCCTGAAGGTTCACAATGACACACTTACTCTGTTTTAAGAGTTATTCTCTGCCGTTTTTTAGGATAGGACTAGCCTGGATGCCAGCCGAGCTTAGGACTTGATCCGCATTGACCTATGGCTAAGCCACGCCCTCAAACGCGATGAGCCAATCACAGTGCGCAGCTAGCCCAATACACTCGGACATTGCAGTTAGTCAGTTTTCATTCGTTTTTCTTGTCATTTTAAGCTTAAAATGGTCAAACGGTGTGTATATGGGGTTCATGCAGCTATGACGCTAGGTTCCCGCGAGGCTGGGCGACGGTGTGTGTTTTTATACCCTTTCCCAAACATCTCAACCGAGATAAGTGTGTGCTCTGGACTAAGTTATGCGGTCGGCCACAACACCAACTAAACGCGGATACATTAAACAAGGATGTCTACATCTGTTCTAAGAAAACGTTATCTTTAAAATCTTTCTCGCTAACATTAGCGAAATGGTTTTTAGCATTTACCATTTCATTAAAAAAGTAAACTTTTGCTGATAATTTACTCGCCCCCGTGTCATCCAAGATGTCCACGTCTTTCTTTCTTCAGTCGAAAAGAAATGAAGGTTTTTGATGAAAACATTCCAGGATTTTTCTCCATATAATGGACTTCAATGGGGTCCAAACGGTTCAAGGTCCAAATGAGAGTTTCAGTGCAAACTGTTCAAAGGGCTTTAAACGATTCCAGACGATGAATAAGGGTCTTATCAAGCGAAGCGATCAGTCATTAAAAAAAAACCTGTTATTTTAATTATATTTTCTTTTCTATTATATTTTTCGTTATATTTTCTCCATATAATGGACTTCAATGGGGACCAAACGGTTCAAGGTCCAATAGGTAGTTTCAGTGCAGCTTCAAAGGGCTTTAAACGATTCCAGACGATGAATAAGAGTCTTATCAAGCGAAACGATCGCTCATTTAATAAATAAATAACAAAGTTTAAGTTTTATAAGCTCAAATGCTCGCCTTGCTCTGTTCTGTGATGCGCGTTCGTGACTCTCCTGTTCATCAAAATAAACGAATCTTTTCCCGAGTCAATGTTCATTTCGTTCGTTGAATGAATCAAATGACACGAAAAAAGATTTGTTCATTTTGATGAACGAGTTCAAACAGGAGAGTCACGAATGAACGCGCGTCACAGAACAGAGCAAGGCGAGCATTTGAGCTTATAAAACTTAAACTTTTTAATTTATTTAATAAATGAGCGATCGTTTCACCTTTCATCGTTTCGTCTGGAATCGTTTAAAGCCCTTTGAAGCTGCGCTGAAACTCTCATTTGGACCTTGAACCGTTTGGTCCCCATTGAAGTCCATTATATGGAGAAAATCCAGGAATGTTTTCATCAAAAACCTTCATTTCTTTTCCACTGAAGAACGAAAGACGTGGACATCTTGGATGACATTGGGGTGAGTGAATGATCAGGAAATGTTCACTTTGAGGTGAACTAAATCCGATTGCTCATTCACACATTTCCCAGGAGCGTGTGTAGTGCAATAGGAAGCGATGGGCTACCTCGCGTGTGCGGACGCCGTCGCTCGGATCGGCCAGTCGGACCGGCGTGGAGCGCTGAGACCCGGTCCCGTCGTCCTCACGCTCTTCCTCAGACTCGTCCTCGGAGCTGCTGGAGATCTGCTCTTCAGTGGGAGGAGGAGGAGCGCTGGCCGCCGTCTTCCTCTGCAACACCAGCTCCTCTTTACTCGCCTTACTCCTGCAAACCCAGAGCGAGATCATCAGCGGACGCTAAACCTCTGCCGTTCACAACGAGCCACTTCTGGATGTGCAAGCTCAAAAAGATAATATTACAAATAAAGATTAACCTTAATATTTAAATCTAAATTAACTTATGAATTAATTTAAATAAATAAATAATTACATTAATATTTACGCAGACATTTAAATTGATATTTACTTGATTAATTTAAATAAATATATTTACTTAAATAATAATTTAAATAAATAAATAAATAATTAAACAAAATAAAAAAATAAATATTTACTTCAATCAATTTATATATATATGTTAGGGCTGTCAAACGATTAATCGCGATTAATCGCATCCAAAATAAAAGTTTGTGTTTACTTAATATATGTGGGTGCACTGTGTATAATTATTTTGTGTATATAAATACACATACATGCATGTAAACATTTAAGAAATATTTGCATGTCTATACTTTATATTAGGGCTGTGCAAAAATTAATTGCGATTAATCGCATCCAAAATAAAAGTCTGTGTTTACATAATATATTTGTGTGTGCTGTATATAATTATTTTGTATATATAAATACACACACATGGATGTATATATTTAAGAATTATTTGCGCTTAAATTCTGTATATATATATATAAATACATAATCTATATTATATAAATAAAAATATTTTATATATGATTAACACATTTTCTTAAATATATACATGCATGTGTGTGTATTTATATATACAAAATAATTATATACAGCACACACAAATATATTATGTAAACACAGACTTTTATCTTGGATGCGATTAATCGCAATTAATTTTTGCACAGCCCTACTTTATATATATATTTATGCAAAATTAATATTATACATAAATATAAATATTTGATATATTAATAACACATTTTTCTTAAATATATACATGCATATGTGTGTATTTATATATAGAAAATAATTATACACACCACACGCACATATATTATGTAAACACAAACTTTTATTTTGGATGCGATTAATCGCGATTAATCTTTTCCCAGCCCTAATATATATATATATATACTGTACATACACACACTTCACTGTTATTGACTGTGTTTGAGTTTCTCGCCCTATGGATTACAGATATGGGGTTTTCATATCTGTAATCCATAATCATCACAATTATATCACATAAAGTCTTGAAATATCTCACTTTGCATCATGTAATGAGTCTATATAATATATTAGTTTGACATGTATATATGTATGTATACACACTGCACTTAATTGTTGTTTTTGCCACTGGAGATTCGACAGCGGTGCTCCTGATTATCAAGTATATATTCTGCATTATTGTTTTATGAATGGCCACAAAAACAAAATCCGTCAGGAAACAGTGCCGGGAAGAGGAGCTCAGCGCACACAGATATGAATATTTATCATATAAAAGCATATTAAAGCACAAATCAACTTGTTTTCAAGCACATAAGGTAGATTCCCGTCACACCTGATCAACATCAGACAGCTGCTTACACACACTCCATATTCACACGCTAACAGCAGTGCAACACGATTGCTTTTCCAGCAGAGAAGGTCACGGACTGCACATGAGAGTGTGTGTTTCTTAAAGAGCGCATGTTATTTATCACATATTGACATTGTTTTTTTTTTATTGATCGGCTGGATCAGCGTGTTGTGATTGGTCGAGCACTTCGAGTGGGAAATGCCCCGCCCCTTTCCATAACTCAACTCAACCAGGCCCCGTCCCCTTATTCTGCGCATTAATATTAGTAATTTTTTATGATTATGTTTATTGAATTTTCATTGTAATACAAATATAAAAAGACGTCACAAAAAAAAATAAAGGAATACCAATTGCTCAGATTTGCATATAAAGGTGAAACTCGAAAAATTATAATATCGTGCAAAAGTTCATTTACTTCAGTAATTCAACTTAAAAAGTGAAACTAATATATTATATAGACTCAAAGTGAGATATTTCTAGCCTTTATTTGTTATAATTGTGATGATTATGGATTACAGATATGAAAACCCCAAAGTCAAAATGAGAATATTGTGAAAAAGTTTTCATATCTGTGAGCCATAATCATCACAATTATAACACATAAAGGCTTGAAATATTGAGAAGCACTGACACTGATATAGAGAATTATTAAATATTAAATAATAAGTTAGAGGAAGTCTCTCAGACTCACCCCAACACAGACTTGGCGCTCTCGTCTGGTTTGCGAACAGTGAAGGGACTGGGGTCGAGCCCGACTGACTTCGGCATGAACTCCCTAAAATCAAACACAAGAAAGACAAATTATGCATGAGCATGAATATTAATCTTTATTTGCTAAATGTAGTAAAACATTGTGAGCATAAACAGCATTTAAAGGGATAGTTCAGGGACAGTGTGTAATTGTTTACACACACTCATGTCGTTCCAAACCCATATAATAATAATATTTTTAATAAATATTTATTTTTATATTTTTAATAATAAGAAATAAATATTCATTTTAATATTTACTAAAGTAATTCAATTTATTTTCACTGTAATATCGATTTAAATACATAAATAAATATTTACTTGGGAATTAATAAAAAAAAAGATTATTTTAATTTATATTTATTTAAATATTTAAATGCTTTTTACTTAAATATTCATTTAAATAAATAAATAGACAAAAGATAATGAATATAAATAAATATTTACTTAGAATTAATTTAACTAAATAAATATGTACTTTAATTAATATTAACTTAAACGTTTAAAGTGATATTTACTTGAATATTAATTAAAAAAATATATACAAAAAAATAAATAAATAAAAACATACTTTAATATTAAATACATTTATTTAAGAATTGATTAAAAAAATAATATTTTTTAAAATATTGTTTATTTACATATTTAAATAGCTTTTTACTTAAATATTAATTCACATAAACAAACATGCAAACAAAAGCTAATATTATAAATAAATACTAACCTTAATATTTAAATCAATATTTACTTCAGAATTAATTAAAATAAATAAATGTTTACTTTAAAATAAATATTTACTTTAATATTTAAACATTTAATTGATTAAAGTAAATATGTATTTGTTTATTTTTGTTGAATTATCTATTTGAATTAATATGCAAGCAAATATTTATTTCTGTATTTGTTTGTTTATTTAAATTAATATTTAAGGAAATATTAATTTAAATATTTAATTGATTAAAGCAAAAATATTTATTTATTTATTTTTGTAATTGAATTAATATTTAAATAAACAAAACAAATACAAAAATAAATATTTTAAATATTATATTTGAATAAATACTTAAATATGAAACACAAAATACTTTGTGGTTATAACAGTATTTTACTCACAGATCTGACATTTAAAGAGCTTGTTATAAAAATAACACTGTTCTTGAAGAGCTGCAGTCGTGTGTGTGTGTGTGTGTGTGTGTGTGTGCGCTGACCTGGAGGAGTTGGTCATGGCGATGCTGAAGGTGTCGTCGAACGAGGTGAGCTCGTGCGGGCAGAAGGACTCGCTGTAGATGTCGATGCTCTCGTCATATCGGTTCACACGCTTCACCACAACCTTCCTTCTGTTGCTCTCACACGGGGCTGAAACACACACACACACACAACTCAATCACAGGGTTGCTGCACACTTTTAAAAGTCAAATTTAAAGCTTTTTAATAACTTTTATGAAGAAATAAAAATGAATGCTGTACATTAGGGGTGTGCAAAACTGACAAAAAACTCCATATTTCCAAAGTTTTGTTGGTTATAATGTGTTTTTGTGGCGGGTTTAGGTCTGTTGCTGACAGATGATTCATGAAGTGGTCGTAAAAAATTAGTCACAATTTTGGTTTTTGGTCAAAAATTACCCCCATAGGAACTGAATGGGAAATTGACAAAAACACAAAAATTCACCAATTTTTTTTTTCACAATTTTTTTTAAATATTATTCTACATTGAATGAAAAGCATTTTTGATAGAAATTCTAAAAAAAAAAATGGGTATAAAATTTGCTTATAGCAAAACAAGCTTCTCTTTCTAATCCAATGTTTGGGTGTAATTATAAAGCAAAAACTAACACTTTTTTATCACTATTTCTCAAAAAAAAAAAAAAAAAAAAAAAAAAAAGTAATTGTGTTCATAAACAGCAGGGGAATTCACATTCATAGATTACACCATGATTCTACGCTTTTTCTCTATACTGTAACCAGATGGTGCTAATTTTCTTCAAAAAATATATATTTTTTTCTGAAGGTATAGATTCTATATTAAACTAAAATACTGCATTAATAATAAATATATATTGTATTTAGTATATATATATATATATACTAAATATATATAAATATATATATATATATATATATATATATATATATATATATATATATACTAAATATATATATATTTCGCATTTTGAGACAATTTGATTGATTTTTTTAATATTTATTCAATATTTATTGTCTATTTTTGCCATAGGAAAAAATATATATATATATATATATATATATATATATATATTTATAGAAATATATATATATATATATATATATATATATATATATATATATATATATATATATATATATATTCCATGGCAAAAATAGACAATAAATATTGAATAAATATAAAAATATTCAATCAAATTGTCTCAAAATACTAAATTAAAAATAATAAATATTATAGAACTAAAATAAATTGCTTTGGTTTTTACTGGGATGGAGGAAGTTTAAAGGCACATCAGAGGGTTAAACGACTATGTTTCTGGTTAATGTGTCACCACGCGTCTCTCATATGGGTGTTTATGGCAGTGTAAAGTGATCACCTTCATCGTACGGTAACGGGAGGAACGGCAGCACTCCGTCAGACCACCAGTGTGTGTAACTGCAGGAGAAAAACACACAGGTGACGTCAAACTCAATAGCAAAGTTATTTTGGGCCGTGTAACACAAAAATATATAATTTTAATATTTAGAAAAATGATAAATGAATTGTTTGGTAACAGTTTACAATAAGGTTTCAGTCATTGACATTAATAAACTAAATTAGTTAACATGAACTAATAATTCTACAGTTTTGTTTTTAATGCTAATTTCCTAAAACATTATTCAAATCTAAAGTTGTATCTGTTAACATTAGTTAATGCATTGTGAACTAACATGAACAAAACAATTAATAACTATTTATAGTAACAAATCCTAAAAAATATTAATAAATAAAGAAACAAATTAAACCTTATTGTGAAGTGTTACCAATTATATAAAAAATGTAAATGATTAATATACACATATATTCATGACAAACACACACACACACACACACAAACATACAATTATAACATGTATATATATATATATATTAATTTCTAATGAAACCGAGCATAAATTAATTTCATAACAAAGATTATAATACAATTAATTAAATGTATTTGAACAAACTGTAATATATATATATATATATATATATATATATATATATATATATATATATACATTTCCATAAATAAATATATACAAATTTATTTATATTAAATTACAAATATAAGTATTATTATATATTATATTAATTATATAATTGTTTATATATCTTATATTTGTAACATAAATAAATGTGTATATATACACATTTCCATAAATAAATATATACACATTTATTTATATTAAATTACAAATATAATTTGTATTATATATTATAATAATTATATAATTGTTTATATATCTCATATATGTGAAAAAAAATAATTTTATCCAATAAATTGTATATATGCATATGTGTGTTTATAAGTGTTTAAATAATTCATTTATTATAATACTACATAATAAAATGTCTATTGGTAATGTAATATACAACAAACAAATACATAAATATGTATTAATATAATATTAATAATAGTTAAAAATAACACTAATGTGCAGATATACTTTTCAATTTATAATAATATCAATATTCATACATATTTTAATGAAAAATTGAATTAAAAACGAAATCCCATGACTTACAGACTTTGGGATTACAACCACTCATCAAAAATAAACACTCATTTCATATAGTATTTCAATAATTCAAGCACTTTTCAAGACCTTTCTCTTAAATATGTCTGTTCTCAAGTGTTTTTCAGGACTTCAGCACCTCACACACTTCCTACGAACCCTGTATTATTATTGTTTGCACTACAGGAGTGAGAAGGCGATTTATACCAATGCAAAAATATTCACGTAAACTAAAAATAAGATACGTTTGTTTCTCCTAATTTAAGGGTGAAGTTCAGCACGACACACACGAACACACTGTCCTAGCCATCAGTGATGAACGTAAACACATGCAAGTGTGTGTGTGTGTCCTCGAACACGAACTGTCCTTTCACAGACGATCTGACTACAATTTCCGTAAACAGGTCAGACTCGTTTCATTTCGTTTTGTGTCTGATAATAGTCGACCCATCAGCGTAAGCCTTTGTCACATCGTCCATTATGCAAGCGGCATCACAAAGACACGCCGAGTCCGACTGCAGGACGCTAAACTGGGTCACGGGACACACACACACACACACTTATTTAACATCACAGGGCAATAAAATAATAAAGCACAAACTCCAGAGAGGAATGGACGGACGCAGAGCTGAAGACGGCGAATGAAGCGAGGCGGAAAAAACATTCATGTTTACACACTTTACGATCTAAAGGCAATGAAACACCGACCAGAACCTGTTCATACTGAGGCACGCGTCACTGTTAGAGGTCATAGCTACGGTTGGGAACCAAATACATGTTATTAAATTAAAATTTCGACTCCTCTTATAGTATTTCAGTGTGAGTTTAAAGCACTGTCGCGCGAGAACGTGTGTATCGGACCCGCGCGGCTCTTAAAGCGACAGCGCTCATATTCCTGCCGTTTCCATAGTAACACTAATCACACGACAGAAGACAGAGAACACTCACTCGTTCTTCACTAATAACATAACTATATCTATAATGTAGAGCCAGACCGATATATCGGCCGATATTAGGCGTTTTCCAAACTATCGGTATCGGCAGTTATAATGGCCGATAAATTAATATTTCAAAAATAAAATAAAAACGGACGAAACACGCTTGAACCATGTCATGAGTGTTGGAGATGTATAGTTTGTCCACCAGAGGGCACTGAGGGCAACACTCGTTGAGTTGGTCACGAGACGTACGTTGCTTGAATAACAATTAAAAGAACTCAAATTAGCATGACAAAATTTGTGACTATCATGTCCAGTTTTGCTGCTGTTAAATAAGCCGAGAGTGAAGCGGAATTAGCTAATAATAATTAATTATGTTACGTTGTTACAGTGTAGTTGACCGATTGTGCTTTTAACTTTTGACGTATTAAAATTTGCATTATGACGTTATCCATTGCTAAATTATGGCTCATCATAGACTAGCTAACCACAAAGCTATAGCTAACGCCACTATCGTCAGTCTGTTCTGTTGCGACAATAAAAGAAACAAGTTTCTTTTTAAAACGCATCATATAATTTTAGTTAAAACTCATAAATAACTACAAATAACTAATGTTAGGGAAATCTGCTAACGTTTTCTTGCGCGATTCTAAAAAAAATAATAATAATATCGGCCGATATATCGGATTTTAAAACCAACAAATATTTGTATCGGTATCGGCCTTCAAAATCCTTTATCGGTCGGGCTCTACTATAATGTATATTTTATTTATAAACTGCAGTGTTATTTTATATTTGACTCGTTTGTGAGCCAACTAGACAATTCACGGCAAATTTCGATTTGCTCTGAAAGTCAGTCCGGGCAAAGAGCTCGTTCGAGTCCATTTCCAGTCCGCCGAAATCGCGGCACCAATCAGAAACGTTGGGGCGGGCTTTACAGCGCTGGAACTTTGAAGCAGATACGTTACAAAGACGGACGCCGCCGTCGAACATCACTCGCTCGAATCCGTTTTAAGCGATTTGAACGTTTCCTTTTTGTTAAAGGGATACTCCACTTTTTTTTTTTGGGAAATAGTCTCATTTTACAGCTCCCCCAGAGTTAAACAGTTGGGTTTTACTGCTTTCGGAACGATTAATCGCGATTAATTGTTAGCAAAATAAAAGTTTGTGTTTACATAATAAATGTGTGTGTAGTGTGTATAATTGATTTGCATATATAAATACCCACACATGCATGTATATATTTAAGAAAAATGTGTTATTAATATGTCAAATATTTATATTTATATACAATATTAATTATGTATAAATATATATAAAGTATATACATGCAAATATTTCTTAAATATATACATGCATGCGTGTGTATTTATATATACAAATTAATTATACACACTACACACACATATATTATGTAAACACAAACTTTTATTTTGCTAACGATTAATCGTGATTAATCGTTGCCCATCCGATTTTTCTGCTATTTAGAAGAATATCAGTAACCAGACAGTTTCTGGTCTCATTGACTTCAATAGTATATTTTTTTCCTACTATAGAAGTCAATGAGACCAGAAACTGTCTGGTTACTGATATTCATATAAATATCAGAAAATCATCTGAATGGATTCGAAAACGGTAAAACTCGACTGTTTAACTCTGGGGGAGTGGTAAAATGAGCCTATTTCCAAAAAAAGTGGAGTATCCCTTTAAAAACAGAGCAAAGACCAACACTCGGAGCGGCTTCGCTCTGATTGGTTTTAGGTCTATCCGCGACGTCCGTTGGTGACGCCCCTCTGGAAATGATTTGTCTACGACGCTTTGCCAGTTACGACTGAGAATGGCCTGGTTTTAACCAGACCACCTGATAGTCGGTGTAACACACGCGGTTGCTGTAACGTTACCTGTGGCGCTGCTGTGGGAGGCTCATGGTGTTACTGTGGTGAAGGTAGAAGTCTGTGGGCAGCTCCCAGAGATGAGGCTTTGATTCAGACGGCTGGAAGACCTGCAGGAACAGGTTTATAGCGTCCTGTCTGTCTGCATCTGAGAGAGACACAGACAACAATACTTAAAGTCTGAGCAAATCTTAGAGTAGCCCTCAAACCGCATTCACTTTATAGCCCTTAATCCTGTAATTGTGGACAAATGTGGGTACAGAGGACTCAGGTGTGATCCTAATTTTTATTTATTATAAATGTTGTATTGCTGTCTTTGATAAAGTTTTTTCTATCCATTTATGGTGTTTATTTTTAATTTTGGGGGTATTTTTGAATTTATTTACTTCAAAAAGTACCATATTTTCTATGTAAATTATGCTTTTTTTAATTTTATTTTTTTAACTCAGGCGTGATCCTAATTTTTATTTATTATAAATGTTATATCGCTGTCTTTGATAAAGTTTTTTCTATCCATTTATGGTGTTTATTTTTAATTTTGGGGGTATTTTTGAATTTATTTACTTCAAAGTACCATATTTTCTATGTAAATTATGCTTTTTTTATTTTATTTTTTTAACTCAGGCGTGATCCTAATTTTTATTTATTATAAATGTTATATCGCTGTCTTCGATAAAGTTTTGTCTATCCATTTATGGTGTTTATTTTTATTTTGGGGGTATTTTTGAATTTATTTACTTCAAAAAGTACCATGTTTTCTATGTAAATTATGCTTATCTTTATGTTTTTTTATTTTATTTTTTTTAACTCAGGCGTGATCCTAATTTTTATTTATTATAAATGTTATATCACTGTCTTCGATAAAGTTTTGTCCATCTATTTATGGTGTTTATTTTTATTTTGGGGGTATTTTTGAATTTATTTACTTCAAAGAGTACCATATTTTCTATGTAAATTATGCTTATTTTTATGCTTTATTTTTTAAATGTTTTTTAACTATATTAAAATATCATTCCAATAAGTTCTTAGAGGTAAAACTTAAAGATGACGTGACTTTGCTGTCTTATTTTGGCTTATTTTAGAATGCTCTAAATTACAGTTTTTCCCATTCATTTCTATGGGTGCCCATTTTTGACTCAAATACAAGATTAAGAAGGGTTTTTTTATTCACCCACTTAACATTTTAGAATTGAGTCAAAAAAATAAAAATAAAATGTGTGTCTTCAGGAGGCAAACTTAGGAAAAGTAGCCGAGTCTTGTACCGCTCAGATGAAGGGAAGTATTTTTTAAAAATAAATCAAAACTATTTTGCTCACATTTGTCCAGAATACGGTTTTAGGGTTAAGCTGCATTTCATTTAGTTTTTGTTTGTTTTGTTGTATCCAAAATGACTCTCATTGCATTTGATTTATTATTAAATTTTAGTTATCTTTTTTAATATTTTTTTTAATTTTTTTTAATATTAATGTAAATTAATATTATTTACATTGCATTATATTTAACCATTTGGCAGACATTTTAACCAAAGCAAATATTATTACACAAATTACTAAATACTTTTTGAATGTTTTTATTCAATTAGAAATTTTATACTTTGACAATGTTACTTATTTTTGTATTTATTTTATAATTTATTGCATTTAACCTTATTTTATTTAATTGTACAATTTTATTATTAAAGTGCCACTTTATATATAAATTACTTCTGTCATTTAATCGTATAGTTTTATTAATATTATCTTTTTACATGCAAACTTGCTACTTAAGTGCTGTATTTGATTTAATTATTCATTTTATTTTATTATTTTAACGTATTATAAATGCATTTTATTTTGCATTTTTAATTCATTTCATATAAAAACTACTCATTTGGAAAAGTGCTGTTTTGCTTTATATCGATTATGTCCTTCGATCCTAATTGCACGCAGCCACAATTCTAATGCTAAAGCAACATGAACCGTTTTTGTGATGCAGATAAAATTAAATAAAACAAATACTGAGAGAGACTGGAAATCAGCGAACATCACAGCGAGAGCAATCCACCAGCGAACGAGTCAGATCCATCTATTCTCCGCTGTCAAGACATTGTGTGAATACGCAGAGAATAATTGTTGCGCTCACGGGTCACGGGAAACCAAGAGTTAATCGACAAGCACAATTAGACTCGTTCCCGTCATCCCTCAAGGCCATTTCAGCATCTTTATAATTAAATAAAGCTGAGATGAGACGTTGCGTTAGTGCACGAGCATGTTCACACTCCAGCTTCATCATATGCTACAGTGAAAGCATTGCACATTTTACGCATAGCATGTTTAAATCATCATAAAAATGGCACAATGCCAAAGATTTGACATTTTCATTAACATTACATCAATTTCCATTACGATTAAACATGCATAAGTGTTAAAAGAGGCTTAGTTTTCTACTGTAACATACATTGTCTTTGACTTTGGGGTGAAAAGCAACACGTGCTTGAGATTCACCTGTTAAACATCACCACAGTTTCTAGACTGTGCCTACGACGATGATTCATTTCAGGAGAATTTATAAGCGGTTTCATCGAGCCCCTGAAAGAGAGGATGCTATAAATACAGCCGAGAGAACAATAAAAGAAGGGAAAAGCAGAGACTGAAGAACGGCAGAGAAGTGACCATCGCAATCAGACACATCTCATGGACACATGCACACATGAGGAAAACAATTTGATCTCAAGATCAAAATTTACGTCCCACAACCTCTTTCAACTGATATATATATATATATATAAATGGAGATTTAATGATTCATTATTTTAAATGTGTATAATTATGAATCACTCATAATATAAAAAGGGTCAAAGTTTTATCATCTAAAGGCTTATGCTTCTAGATATATATAGATATATAAATTTATTGCCATCACAAAAATGGTTCATGTTGCTTTAGCATTAGAATTGTGGCTGCGTGCAATTAGGATCGAAGGACATAAATAAATGATATAAAATTAAAACAGAACTTTTCCAAATGAGCAGTTTTTATGTGAAATAATATAAATAAAATAAATAAAATAATAAAAAATAAATAAATAAAATTAAAAATGAAGTTAATTAAAATGCAAAATAAAATGCATTTATAATACGTTAAAATATATATATATATATATATATATATATATATATATATATATTAGGGCTGTCAAAACGATTAATCGCGATTAATCGCATCCAAAATAAAAGTTTGTGTTTACATAATATATGTGTGTGCACTGTGTATAATTATTTTAGATAAATATAAAAACACACATGCATGTATATTTAAGAAAAAAATATTATTTATATATAAAATATTTATATTAATATATAATATAAATTATATATAAATCTATATACAGAATATACATGAAAATATTTCTTAAATATATACAAGCATGTGTGTGTGTTTATATATATATATAATAATTATACACAGTGCCCCACAAATATTATGTAAACACAAACTTTTATTTTGGATGTGATTAATCGCGATTAATCGTTTGACAGCCCTAATATATATATATATATATATATATATGTGTGTGTGTGTGTGTGTCTTATATAGATTTTATATACGACATATAAAAATATAAATTATAAAAGATATATAAAATATATATAAGACCTATATATATATATATATATATATATATGAATAAATAAATATATATATGTGTGTGTGTGTGTGTGTACAAATGTAGTAAAAAAATTTAAAAATTAAAAAAGAAAAAAAAGAAACAAATAGAAGCTATAAAAAAACAGAGCATAAAGCAGAGAATAAAATTGGCAAAAACACAACTAAATTACGATACTAAAACTTATACTAAAAATAAATATAAAAAATAATTCAAATTATGAATAAAAGCTATAATAGCATCTCAATTATACAAAATAACACTGGAATAAGCTACAAACCCCCCCCACACACACACTCACATTCTCACATTCATACACACACTCATGCACACACACACACACACTCTAGATTCTCCATGTGTGTGTGTGTGAGAAACGCAGTGAATCACGCGAGAGCAATATGATCTCAGCTCTTGATTGGAATGTGTCGTCAATAAGCCGAACAGTAATCACACACACACACACACACACACACACACATCTCAGAGTAATATTAGCTCTCACTCATATCCTAAAATCAAAACCGTAACATTATTACCAGAACATTACAGCAATTTAGACACGGCGTGCGCAAGTGCGACTCCCGCGAGGAAGCGGTGACGCTGGGAACGCTCCAACATGTGACCCACCGAAGGCCCGATAACACTGACCAATCAGCTGTCAGAGAACTGGAACTGGGGCGTTGCTATGCAGAAAACACACTTATAACAGGCAATCATTACCATTACAGCAAAACCAGACAGAATAAACATTGAAAAACCCATTGGTCCCCTACAGAGGTTGATTCGCTGCAGTGATTTCAGACAATCGGTTGTTTATTGTGCGGGAAAACTCGTCGACGGCGAGTCTGCACGAGCACAAGCACGTTTCACACACGCGGGATTGCTTCGGCTCGGCACAGAGGCCGTTTCTGCGGTTAGTAAATGTAATAATTATAATTCACACAAAGCGGCCCATCAGCACAAAGGCAAACATGAATAATTCAAATGTCTCTCTCTCTCTCTCTGGACCATCATCAAATTATAAAATGAGACATTAACATAATATTATGTAATAGGCACGTTTCTATTCTGAAAAATGATGAATAATCATTGAAAATGTCGTTATAGATGTAAAAGGCTAATCTGGGGTTTGAATGTGCTGAATTATCATGAATATAATATCAGAAGTGCAAATGTGTGAAGATGTCCATCATCATTAGAGTCACATGACCCTTCAGAAATCCCTCAAACATGAGGATGTGATGTTCACCTGAGAAAGCGTTGCTGTAGTATCGCGAGAGCGTCTGCATGATGTCCTTGGAGTGTTGGGTCCAGGGCGCGATCTTACGGTACGTCTTGACCCGGTGAACCAGCTGAGATCCTCCGTACTGTAGAGACAGTGTGTCTCCGTGGTCCTCGTACAGCTCCTCGAATAACCTGCACACACACACACACACACCGTGACGTCAACACATTATTTCCCAGCATCCTCCATGTTTCTGGAGTTCTGTGTGCGGTGTTGATCAGTCCACCTAAACACACGTTTGCTGGATTTTAGTTTACAGGTGAGACTCAAAAATTCAGAATATCGTGCAAAAGTTCAGTAATTCAACTTTAAAGGTGAAACTAATATATTTAGTATATATAACTATTAGGGCTGTCAAAACGATTAATCGCATCCAAAATAAAAGTTTGTGTTTACATAATATATGTGGGTGCACTGTGTATAATTATTTTAGATATATTATATAAATACACACACATGCTTGTATATAATTAAGAAATATTTTCATGTATATTCTGTATATGGATTTATATATAGTTTATATTATATATAAATATAAATATTTTAGATATAAATAAAAAAGATTTTCTTAAATATACATGCATGTGTGTTTTTATATATATATATATATATATATATATATAATAATTATACACAGTGCACCCACATATATTATGTAAACACAAACTTTTATTTTGGATGCGATTAATCGCGATTAATCTTTTCCCAGCCCTAATATATATATATATATATAAGCACGATTCTACTTTTCAGAGGGCTGACATTTCTGTATTTAAAATCTTTTTTTTTTTTTTTTGGCATTCAACAACCAGACAACATAATGTGTATGTACTTAAAAAAGATGTGTCTGCATTAAAAAAAATAAAAATAAAAATAAACAATAATAATATTAATAAATATATAAATAAAGTTGTCCTCCAAAGAGGGGGTGGTGGAGGTGGGTGAAAAAAAATCATTTTTTATTGATTTCATGTAATATTCTACTTTTCTGAGATTTTGAATTTGAAATCTTTTATTCCAAATGTTATTAATCTCCTTAACCAAACCAAGTGACAATAACAAAAGAGTTATCCTAATGTACTTAAAGTATGTTTATCCTCACTATGATATTTTACATTGTATTTTTTTATATTTTTATTTCCTTCGCCATGTTTGTGACGTTTGTATGTTTATCTAGCCTGTGTGTTTGGTGAGCCACAGAAAAATTTCCACCCTAGTGGACAATAAAGATTTATTCTATTCTATTCTATTCTATAATCATCACAATTATAACTTTTGCATGATATTCTACTTTTTCGAGTTTCACCTGTAAATAAGAAATGAATGTATGAAATCCAAATTGTAATATATATATATACAGTATATATATATATATATATATATATATATATATATATATATACATATACATACATACATACTGTATATATATGTACACATAAAAATGTATCATTCATATCATTCATTTCTTATTTATTTCAAGCAAGATAGTGTGACAACAGAAAAGATAGACAATAATAATAACTTCTAACACTTATGCTTGAAATGGAGTGGGAAGAAGTAAAACTTATTAAACCCCACCCCAGTGTACACACACATACATATATATATATATATATATATATACATATATTAGGGCTGGGCAATCGTATCCAAAATAAAAGTTTGTGTTTACATAATATATGTGTGTGTGTTGTGTATAATTATTTTGTATATATAAATACACACACATGCATGTATATATTTAAGAAATATTTGCATGTATATTCTTTATATATATTTATGCATAATTTATATTAAATATATACGTTAATATTTTATATATTAATAACAATTTTTTCTTAAATATATACATGCATGTGTGGGAATTTTTATATACAAAATAATTATACACAGTACACACACATATATTATGTAAACACAAACTTTTATTTTGGATGTGATTAATCGCGATTAATCATTGCCCAGCCCTAATATATATATATATATATACACACACACACACACACACACATAAGATGTGACGTAGTTAATCTGGTTTTCTAATTTTCAGCTAGTTGAAGATCTGAATGGCCGATAATGTAAAGATTTAGTAGCCGAATCGGCCGGTGAGTGAAATCGTTGATGCCCATTTACACGAAAACCCTGTTTTTATCACAGAAAATGATTATTTCTCAAAACTGGCCAAAGTGGAGATTTCTGATAACGGCGGTAATAACGCCGGACCCTAATTTAATAACAAATGATTATTTCAACAGAAGTGAAGTGAAAATAACATTATTCAAGAACCGCTTTAAAACTAAACCAATCTCTGTTACCTTAAATTATATTAAGTTTATCTCTGTAAAGCTGCTCTGAGCCAATTTAGATTGTTAAAAGCGCTATATAAATGAGGATGACTTGACTTTGGTACAGTTATGATGGCGCTCGACGGCGTATTATTTATGTTGTAAATGAAAACGTTTTTTAAAAACGATTATTATAGAAAACGGAGGGGGGGAAATATTAGTTTCTCTAAATACTGTGTGTTAGTGTGTCCTGAGTGTGTGCCGGTACCTGACGCAGTCGGTGTCGAACTGAAGCTTGGGTTTGTCGATCATCCCGAGAGCGTAGAGCTGGTACGCCAGAGCACATTTACCCACCATGAACTGGGCGGTGTTGGTTCGGTCCAGACAGTCCACACAGTTCGTCCTCAAAACCCCGGTCTGGCAAAAAACAACACACAATAATTCGTTTTCAACACTGATAATGATCATAAATGTTTGTTGAGCATCAGGTCATCATATTAGAGGATCATGTGACACTGAAGACTGGAGTATTGATGATAAATCCAGCTTTGATCACAGGAATAAATTACACTTAACTATATATTCACATAAAAAACAGATGATTTACATTATAATAATATTTCACAATTTTGCAGTATTTTTGATCAAATAAATGCAGTCTTGCTGAGCAGAAGAGACCAAAGTTTTGAATCTTGGTGTATCGAGATTTGTTTCTGGTGTTCAGTTTAATGTTCACTGTAGGACAACAGGTTCAACCAATCACGTGAGTTGGGGGCGGGGCTATCTGTTTAGCTGACCAATGACTGACTGGTGAGGGGTGTGTTCAGAAGAACTGTTACAAAACAATAATTCTGCGATTGAAATATTCACACTTTCCATTTCATACATATTTTAAATGTAATTCAAATGTGATTAAAAACCACACCGCGCAACAAAACGTACAAATACATTTATGGAAAATAGATTTTTTTAAATAGCCATTAAAGATTAAATAGGCATTAAATACTTTTCTAAATATATCAAAACAAGCGAAACCAACAAAATTTATATTTATGAAATTGTAAAGAATAACTTGTTATAGTTAAGATGATTCATTAGGTAGATATTTCTGTATATTCCCAAACTATCACTTTTAATGAATCTGCAAGTGAATTAAAAACAGTTTTATAAAAAAAAAAAAAATAATAATAATATAAAAAAGTAGGGCTGTCAAAATCGCATCCAAAATAAAAGTTTGTGTTTACATAATATATGTGGGTGCACTGTGTATAATTATTATAGATATATAAACACACACACATGCTTGTATATATTTAAGAAATATTTTCATGTATATTCTGTTTATAGATTTATATATAATTTATATTATATATAAATATAAATATTTTATATATAAATATTTTTTTTTCTTAAATATACATGCATGTGTGTTTTTATATATATACAAAATAATTATACACAGTGCACCCACATATATCATGTAAACACAAACTTTTATTTTGGACGCGATTAATCGTTTTGACAGCCCTAAAAAAAAGTATTTAAAAAATAAAATTGAAATGTGTAAACAGAAAAGAAAATGCAGAAGTGAATCTGAAGGCAAGTTTTAAAAGTGTTTTTAAATTAGTTTTCATATCTCGCAATATTAAAGTCCCCCTGTAGTCGATAATTTGATTCCATAAAATCACCAAAATTACATATTTAGTATTTATTTTTGCCTTAAAATATCTTGAGTGTAACTCGACACCTCATTTAGTATACGCTGTTGAATATGCAAATGAGCCCCGCCTCACTTTACACATGGTTTGTCTTAAAGCATATTAAAAATAGACATATAAACAACATTAAAGGCTGGATTTTCACTTTAATATATGGTCATGATCCCAATATCGTGTATCGACTCATCTCGTGAGCTAAGTGTACACTCACACCCTTAATAAACACCAGTGCAAACAATGATACACATATTTTGCTTTTACAACAACATAAAACCAACCAAATACGGGAATCAAACAGGCGCTGAATGGCCCAGACTGAGAGTCAGTTCTGATGCCGAGAGTCTGAGGACTGGAGATTGTTGACAAACCTGTAATCTGCCGTTCGGTGTGACCTTTCCACCCAGATCTCCCCACCTGAACAACAAAAATACAGTTTGATGAGAGTGTGCCAATGCAAACGGCTCCATTAGACGCTCTACTGTTCATCACGTGGACCCACAGAAACAAATGCTGGAAAACAAACAAAAGTGCCGCCATTCACTTCAGCTGTGACTCAGACGGGAGGTCGCGACCTTTCTGAGCTCTTATGTGAGGACAGAAATAGCGTATTGAAGCACTGTACACACATTCTGCACATGTGGAGTTCATCTTTCAGAATATTCTCTGGATAACTGGATACACTCATTTCAGTTTCATCTCATGCTTGTTCACGGACACATCCCTATATAATCATTTTGTGTTGTCTACTGTGTTGTTTTACATGGTATTTTATGCTAACCTGTGTGCATTTCTAATGTACTGTATTCATTTTAGCCCTATTTCCTTTTCCCAAAGTGCCGTCATTGTAAAAATAAAGCACATTAAAGCTGCGAGCAACATTTAGCGGGGTTCGAGCACATACGCATTTAAGGCATTACGTTTAATTTGGCAAGCATTTAATCACTGACATCATTGATGGAAAAGACCATTTACAGCCACATATGGTTTTCAAAGCTTTTTGATAGTTATAGCGCCACCTATGGTCCGATCTCCATACAGACAGACATAGGCTATAGACATGCTGAAGCTTTGAATATTCGATGTTCATTAGTAACGAAGCTTCGAAGCTCAAAAAAAAATGGTATTTGGACCAGCCATAAAATCAAGACTTAATTTCTAAAGTCATTTCAAGGCTTAAGTAAAAATATGTACCTTGATTTAAGAGCTTTTAGATATTGGAGTAACACTTTAGAGCTTTTATTTACATAATAC
The DNA here is from genome assembly GCA_038021265.1 of Cyprinella venusta. Taxonomy (NCBI): domain Eukaryota; kingdom Metazoa; phylum Chordata; class Actinopteri; order Cypriniformes; family Leuciscidae; genus Cyprinella; species Cyprinella venusta. The sequence continues at coordinate 32,921,913 of CM075876.1, read as the reverse complement.
ATTAACCCGTCACACTCGGGACCTTCGGGTCAAAATTGACCCAGAGGGCGGGATTCATATTTAAAAAAGAAAATCATAATTTTTTTTTACTTGTTTTTTTTTTATAATATTTTTTTCTTCTTTTTTTGGTGTTTTAAGAAAATTTCAAAAATAAAAAAAAATGTTAATTAATATTAATGCAATAATTATGACCAAATTTTCCCCCATTGAATATAATAGAAAAAAATATTTATTTATTTTATTATTATTATTATTAAAGCTTTATTTCATTTTAGAGTCAAGCCTAGGCCTCATAAAAGCTATTTTTGAAATTACATGGAGGCCATCTGGTGGACAAACTGAACTTTTTAAAAATGCAAAACACTGTATAATCTGAATTTTTTGGTGTGTTTGTGTGTGTGTGTGTGTGTGTTTTGCACTCTTGATGTTTTATAGATTCACCCCTTCACTGTTGTGTGCTTTTTTTTCAAGATCGTGGCTGATTTGTAGATTGTACGCACAAAAAAAACTCAGTATTTTCACATTTTCGCCAATTTCCCATTCATTTCCTATGCGGGTCATTTTTGACCCGAAGGTCCCGAGTGTGACTATTTTTTTTACGACCATTTAGACTTTTCAAATCCCGTCCCCAATTTTTGGGGGTGTTCGTATACCAAGCACCAATGAACTCACCAAGTTTCGGCCCATTCCGACGAAGCTACGATTTTTAACATTTTTTTATTTAAACGCTAAGAGGTTTTTAACCTTAAAACCTTAAAATGATAACCTTTTTATCATTTTATGAGCTCCCTAATAAGTGTAACCACAGTTATAATGCATTATAATTATGGTTGGGTATTGTTTGAATTTTAGCGATTGCGATTCTGCTAATTTCGATTCCAATAAGGTAAAAAAAAAATAAAAGTAAAAGTATATATCATTCATATTTAGTCTTATTGCAAAAACATGTAATTGCAGCTGAATATCATGAACAGAAATCTACTTGATAATCTTAAAACTAAGCCGCTGTCGTCACTCGGACTATTTTAACGACGTCTTTAATAACTTTCTGTTCCGGCAAGTTTCGATTTACAACAGAAGCCTATGGAGGAGTGAGACAGATATCAGATTTAATCACAAATATCTGAAGATGAAGGAAAGTCTGACGGGGGTGAACAACACGAGGAAGAGTCGTTACATGTTTGGGTGAACTATCCCTTTAATTAAACACACGTTCACCTCTCATCAGGACGTATCGTGTGGCAGTAGAAGTCGGGTCGATTAACGAAGAAGCCCGTCCTCTTCACCACGTTCTCAGCGATCATACTGAGACGGTCCAGCACGTTACACAGTTTACTGCACAGGAGAGAAGAAACAAAGAGATTTAACATGAATTAGCATTGTTTTAACATGATACTAACATGTTTACACACACACCTCTTGGTGTATCGGGCCATGTCCCAGGCGATGTACTCGATGCCGTGCTCCGGCGGGAGGAACTGGTTCAGGTTGGTGATGGCGGGGTACAGCTCCTCGCTCAGGATCTTCTCATGCTTCCTCTTCTCTCGCTTCTGAGGACATCGCAATCACCAAACCAACCATTATCACACCGATTACAACACTTCAAACTAAACTAAACCAGCTCTCATCAAACACGGTTAACCTGCGGCACACACAACAGCAGCAAACCTTTGGGAACAACGGACCCTTTGCAAATACTCAAGTATTTTTGCATAAATGTATAAATATACAGTACAAAAAAAGTCATTTTGCTGCTCAAGTAAATGTATGTGTAGATATTTGAGTAACACTTTACTTAAAGCTTTTATGCATATAAAATGCATTTTAGGGGAATTTTAACACATTTTTGGAGTGTTAAATACTACTTCAGTATCAGTCAAATTTTTCGATCCGTAAGATTTCTCGGCTGCATTTATATGATAAAAAAACACAAAAATACAGTAAAATTGTGAAATATTATTCTAATGTAAATCATCAGTTTTCTATGTGAATATACAGTAAAATGTAATTTATTCCTGTGTTCAAAGCTGAATTTATCATCATTACTCCAGTCTTCAGTGTCACATGATCCTTCACAAATCACTCTAATATGAGGATCTGATGATCAATAATCACATTTGTGATTAATATCAGTGTTGAAAACAGTTAAATATTTATTTTGACGGCCAGAAATCGTGTTCATGGATGAGCATAAAGGTTTTCAAACATTAATAAAATGGGTCGCCGGGATGATTAAATGAAAATGGAGGGCACAATAAAAATAAAAATATAAAAAAATAGTAATTTTATATATATATATATATATATATATATATATATATATATATATATATATATATATATATATATATATATGTGTGTGTGTATTTCTATAATAGTAATAGTAATAATTATATATAATAGTAATATTATAAAATAAAATACAAATATAAAAATAGTAATATTATATATATATATATATATATATATATATATATATATATATATTTCTATAATAGTAATAGTAATAATTATATATAATAGTAATATTATAAAATACAAATATAAAAAATAGTAATATTATATATATATATATATATATATATATATATTTCTATAATAGTAATAGTAATAACTATATATAATAGTAATATTATAAAATAAAATACAAATATAAAAAATAGTAGAGTTCAAATATATTTAGTTTGAAATATATTTAGTTTGAAATATATTTAGTTTGAAATATATCTAGTCCTTATATATATATATATATATATATAAGGATTAAATACGCTAAATATATTTGAATTAAATAATAGATTAAAAAAAAATATTGCATAAAATAAATCAGAATTAACCCTAATAAATCCTACTGTATAAATTTGTACATTAATTTCTAAGGTCTGATTAATAGTTTAGACTCTTTTATCAAGTAAAAGTCTTTCAGTGTAATTGTACAAACGTCCTCTTCAGCTCGTGTCTTTCTGCGGTCAAATCTGGGCTGATTTTATCAAGTAAACGTAAGAATAACTTTGACATTGTTATTAATATTTCATCTGCGCTGAGGCAGCTTCGGTTTACTCGATTATCGGGCGAAAAATCATGAGTGTTAAATATGATCATCAGGCTTAGAGGAAAGCCTCTCTCAATCGTCGTAGGATTGCATGGCATATGTTTTGATCATAAAACTACGCATTTAAAATTTTCCTAAGACGTATTATTGGGATATATTGATATTTATATGCATTTTATGCAAGTATAACCTACTGTGATAAAGATCTCTCTGATTTACATTAAAAGATCATAAATATCAGCATCATTTGCATATTTCACTCTATATGATCAAAGCCGGATACATGGACTGCGATCCTCAACGCAAATAACAAGGAGTGTGTGTGTGTCGCTGGAGTGTGTGTGCGTCGCTGGAGTGTGTGTGCGCCGCTGGAGTGTGTGTGTGTCGCTGGAGTGTGTGTGCGTCGCTGGAGTGTGTGTGCGTCGCTGGAGTGTGTGTGCGTCGCTGGAGTGTGTGTGCGTCGCTGGAGTGTGTGTGCGCCGCTGGAGTGTGTGTGCGTCGCTGGAGTGTGTGTGCGTCGCTGGAGTGTGTGTGCGTCGCTGGAGTGTGTGTGCGTCGCTGGAGTGTGTGTGTGTCGCTGGAGTGTGTGTGCGTCGCTGGAGTGTGTGTGCGTCGCTGGAGTGTGTGTGCGTCGCTGGAGTGTGTGTGCGTCGCTGGAGTGTGTGTGCGTCGCTGGAGTGTGTGTGTGTCGCTGGAGTGTGTGTGCGTCGCTGGAGTGTGTGTGTGTCGCTGGAGTGTGTGTGCGTCGCTGGAGTGTGTGTGCGTCGCTGGAGTGTGTGTGCGTCGCTGGAGTGTGTGTGCGTCGCTGGAGTGTGTGTGCGTCGCTGGAGTGTGTGTGCGCCGCTGGAGTGTGTGTGCGTCGCTGGAGTGTGTGTGCGCCGCTGGAGTGTGTGTGCGTCGCTGGAGAACATCGGAGAGGAGCGGCGAAGCACATGATGTGGACTCAAACACCCTGTCCTTCTGCTCCTCTGTCGAGAGCAATGACTAATCCAAGATGAAGACGAGAAGACATTATCACACACACACACACACACACACACACACACACACGTGATCCGCTGGTTAATGTGCACAATCCTCGGGCCACATTTACACGTGCTGTTAAACGACTCAAGCGCCCGATTCCTATCATCATCATCACACTCGCATCTGGAGGCCAGTGGAAAACACACACACACACACACACACACACACACACACACACACACATATACATACAGTCTGGGCTGGGGCTCAGTGTACTCATACACACACACACATACACACACTGGAGCTCAATGCACACACACACTCACCAACACACACACACACACACTGGAGCTCAATGCACACACACACTCACCAACACACACACACAGTCTGGCCTGGAGCTCAATGCACTCACACACACACACACACTCACACAAACACAAACACACACACACACACACACACACACAGTCTGGGCTGGAGCTCAGTGTACTCACACACACACACACTGGACCTCAATGCACTCACACACACACACACACGCACTCACACACACTCACACAAACACACACACACACACACACACACACAGTCTGGGCTGGAGCTCAGTGTACTCACACACACACACACTGGAGCTCAATGCACTCACACACACACACACACACACACACACACACACACACACACACACACACTCACACACACACACACTGGAGCTCAATGCACTCACACACACACACACACACACACACACACACACATACACACAGTCTGGGCTGGAGCTCAGTGTACTCACACACACACACACTGGACCTCAATGCACTCACACACACACACTCACACACACTCACACAAACACAAACACACACACACACACACACAGTCTGGGCTGGAGCTCAGTGTACTCACACACACACACACTGGAGCTCAATGCACTCACACACACACACACACACACTCACACACACACTCACACACACACACACTGGAGCTCAATGCACTCACACACACACACACACACACACACACACATACACACAGTCTGGGCTGGAGCTCAGAGTACTCATACACACACACACGTACTCTCACACACACACACACACACACACACACACTCAGTGTGATGGTTGTGTGTAGAGTCTGTGTGTTCCCGTATCTCCTCGGCCCGGTTGGATCACACACGTGATGTTGGTGTGAAGGCCGTGTGCCGAAAGCGGATCTGTGTTTCACACACCGGTGTGTCTGACAGGTTTAAAACACATGTGCCTGTGTGTGTGTGTGTGTGTGTGTGTGTCCGTCTGGATAAAAGCATGTGACAAAAGATCCTTAATGACCCAAATGAGGCGAATTACATGCTAAGAATGAGGTCTAATTAACTCCACATGCTCGTTTAGCGGAACATGTGGTCTTCACACGTGTGTGTGTGTGTTAAATACACTGTAGATGTGTGTGTTTGTGAGTGCATTGAGGTCCAGTTAAAACTGTGTGTGTGTGTGTGTGTTTATAGGAAGTGCATTACATAAGTGTTAATGTGAAGCCCATTACAGGGAGCTTTCAAAGAATTTAATACTTTCATTCAAGATATGATGCACTACATTGACCAAATGTGTCAGTAAAGACATTTATAATGTCATAAAAGATTTACAATTTTGAAAATTAATGAATCTGTATTAAATCAAAAAATAATAAAATGCATCACGGTTCAAAAACATGACTGTTTTCATCACTGATAATACTCATAAATGTTTGAATAAATGAAAAGTAATAATGATAAATCCAGCTTTGATCACGGGAATAAATTACACTTTACTGTATATTCACGTAGACAACAGCTGATTTACATTAGAATAATATTTCACTATTTTTACTGTATTTTTTTATCAGATAAATGCAGCCTTGAGCGGAAGAAACTCACATTGTCCGAAACAAACACACTTATTTTTTTTAGTATTTATTTATAATGAATGTATAGCTATCTCATCTTCTTAAGACTATTTAATAGAGGATCATAATCAAACATTCGGCAATTCTGCAAGACAAACGTCTATAAAAGATCCTTTAGTCGTACGAGTGAGAAGAACTGTAAACGTTTCCTGCGTCCATCTTTAAAAACCTTCTCAAGTTTGTTTCTTTCAAAACACATGTTTTACAGTCGACATTACAGTCCTCCAATATGGACATTTTGGTGGTTCGTCAACTTCAAAAATTAATTGTTAAAAACTAGGGCTGTCAAACGATTAATCGCATCCAAAATAAAAGTTTGTGTTTACATAATATATGTGGGTGCACTGTGTATAATTATTATATATATATATATATATATATAAATACACACACATGCTTGTATATATTTAAGAAACATTTTCATGTATATTCTGTATATAGATTTATATATAATTTATATTATATATAAATATAAATATTTTATATATAAATAATTTTTTTTTCTTAAATATACATGCATGTGTGTTTTTATATATATACAAAATAATTATACACAGTGCACACACATATATTACGTAAACACAAACTTTTATTTTGGATGCGATTAATCGTTTTGACAGCCCTATTAAAAACTTAAAGCTGGTAGAGACCTGTTGATGCAATAATTCAATCTCTTTTCATTGAGAAGTTGGGGTTTCCTTTCCTATAGCCAATCATTATTCTCATTTGTTCTCGTTTAAAACATTAAAGTCCCCCGTAGTCAATGATTGTATCCCATAAAGGGATAGTTCACTTGGTATGTTTTAGTTTACCTCAAGGGCATCCGAGATGTACTGTAGGTGTCTTTGTTTCCACAGTATCTTCAGCTTTGATATTATTAGGTCGAACCATTCTTGTCTGTCAGTCATATAATGGAAGTCTATGGTCACCACCTCAAAGAGCATGCACAGAGAAGTCCAAATTAAACATGATTTAATGACTCGTAAATGTAAGTTTCGTGTCTTAGGCCATCAGTGTGTACTTACGAGTCATTAAATCATGTTTAATTTGGACTTCTCTGTGCATGCTCTTTGAGGTGGTGACCATAGACCTCCATTATATGACTGACAGACACGAACGGTTTGACCTAAAAATATAAAAAATGAAAATACTGCGGAAACAAAGACACCTACATCTTGGATGCCCTTGAGGTAAGCTAAAACATACCAAACATTAATTTCAAAGTGAACTATCCCTTTAAAACTCATCTTTGATCACCAAAATTACTAGGGCTGTCAAAACGATTAATCGTGATTAATCGCATCCAAAATAAAAGTTTGTGTTTACATAATATATGTGGGGGCACTGTGTATAATTATTTTGTATATATATAAAAACACACATGCATGTATATTTAAGAAAAAAAAAATATTATTTTTATATAAAATATTTATATTTATATATAATATAAATTAGATATAAATCCATAAACAAAATATACATGAAAATATTTCTTAAATATATACAAGCATGTGTGTGTGTGTGTTTATATTTGAAGAGTTCAGATGCAAAAGCCTCTAAATGACATTTGAAATTTTTTTCTAAAATGATCATTTTTATCAAGCTTGTATATTTAAGTTCAGTAATTTCACTTAAATGACAATTAATAGGTAATCTTCATTGCCATTTAAGTGAAATTACTGAACTTAAATATACAAGCTTGATAAAAATGATAATTTTAGAAGAAAATTTCAAATGGCATTTAGAGGCTTTTTCATCTGAACTCTTCATATCTAAAACTTACATTATATATAAGTTTAATATAAACTTATATTAAACTTATATTTTGGATGCGATTAATCGCGATTAATCGTTTTGACAGCCCTAAAAATTACATATTTATTAAAAATAAAATAAATCACTGTGTCCATCTTAAAAAAAACATTTGTTTCTTTCAAATGCATGTTTTACAGTCCTCTAAATGACATTTTGGTGGTTTCTTTTTACACAAAAGATAATTTCCGTCTGATTTGGGGGTGAAATGTGAGCCGTGTGTGTTTGGACTCACAGGATTAGATCTGAGTCTCACCTTGACGAGGTTGAGGATGATGATGGGCGATCCGAACCTCTGCAGCATCTGATCGAAGTGAAGAGCCGCCACATGAGCGTACGGGTCGGCCTGGTCCACTGTACAACACAACACAAATAATGTAGGGCTGTCAAAACGATTAATCGCGATTAATCGCATCCAAAATAAAAGTTTGTGTACACATAATATATGTGGGTACTCTGTGTATAATTATTTTATATATATATATATATATATATATATATATATAAAATTGTATATAATTGTAATGCGAACATCAAATATGTGAGTAATTTAATTTCTAAAAATAAGAGCGTCATTTTTAATTTGAGTTCCATCACAGTCAATGTTGAAATAAAAAAAAACAATCAATTATGAAGAAAAATTGATTTGCAGCTCTATGTCATTATTCAAATCAACTCAGTTCAAGATTTGTTCCCATCCGCAGTCAAATCGAGAATACAACAGACTATAAAAAGGCACAATTTTGACTTTTTAATCATAATCATATGGCTTAGCATCTCATAATTTTGAGGTTTTATGTCACAGTAAAGTGGGTTTCCATAAGACTACGACGTGAGCCATGATGTGGGTCATAAGTCCGCCACAATCCAGTTACAAACCTATAAACAGATTCGAGCACAACACACAAAAACACTTCTAGAAGTAGGTTATTAGAGCGAGGTTCTCATAAATCTCCCTTTTACACGAATTCATTAACGCCACACAAAGCATATTCAGAGTCGGCGTAATCAAATCCTCGTTCACTGAAAAGTCCTCGAAGCGGGTCAGACGAAACCCATGGAAATGGCAGCGTGATGCAAGCCAGCAGTGAAAGAGAAAAACCACGACTCATTATCTCACACAAACAATCAATGAAAGCGGGCCAAGAATCGAGCCTTGCGTAACTCCCTTTCTCCGCAGAAAATCAATGTTATCTTGAAGCTGTTTGTGTGAGCCTATATCAAACTGACCTACAGTAATTACAGAAAACATCTTCTTCAGACCCAAGGACACCGACTCTGGCTAATTACATAATGAATTAAGAAAATCATATATAATTCACATTAACTCAGAGCTTTGGGTTGTATTCGAGTGTCATTTTCAGGATAAAGCTGGTTTGAAAAACAAGACCAACATGATGTTTATGTGTGGATTGGGGTTATTGGGATTAGCTCAATTAGCCCCAAAACAAAGCTCTGATCATCTTAAAAGACTTAGAATTCAACATTCAGGGATCGACTATAGAGAGTCACCGTCGAGTTTTCAGCGTGAATGCCATGAAAAACGCACAAATCACAACTAAAATGGGAAAAAGCTTTGCGATTGACTGTACAACTAGATTTGACAAGAAATCTGAGGTATATTTTCACAGACTGCCGAAAGCTACAGAACAGAGAAGCAAAACCCATCGCTGAGATTCACAGAAACAAATGGATAAGCCAGAGAAAGCTAACATTTTGTGTCAATATGCAATAGTTATGGTAATTTAAGGTGTAAAAAAAACCATACCTTATATATTGTATTGACAGGTCATCAAGTGAATATATTCTGCATAATTGGATGTTTTTAAATAAACACTGACAAAAAAACTACACAAGATTTAGGGCCGGACGATATGATGATATAACATTGATATAAGTGATCACATGGATTTAGACCTATAATACAATTCTCAAGATTGTATTTCGACTTTATTCTCGAAATTTAACAAGTTTTTTCTCGAAACACAACAAATTTATTCTCGAAATTTAATGAGTTTATTCTCGGAACACAAAGACTTTATTCTTGATATTTAATGAGTTTATTCTCAAAATTGTATTTCGACTTTTTTCTCTAAATTTAACAAGTTTTTTTCTCAAAACACAATGGCTTTATTCTCTAAAATTAATGAGTTTATTCTCAAGATTGTATTTTCGAAATTTTTCTCGAAATTTAATGAGTTGTTACTCAAAACACAACAACTTTATTCTAGAAAATTAATCAGTTTATTCTCAAGATTGTATTTCGACTTTTTTCTCAAAACACAAGAAATTTATTCTTGAGATTTAATGAGTTTATTCTCAAGATAGTATTTCGACTTTATTCTCGAAATTTAATGAGTTTATTCTCAAGATTGTATTTCGACTTTTTTCTCGAAATTTAATGAGTTTTTTCTCTTAACAACAAATTTATTCTCGAAATTTAATGAGTTTATTCTCGGAACACAATGACTTTATTCTTGATATTTAATGAGTTTATTCTCAAGATTGTACTTCGACTTTTTTCTCTAAATTTAACAAGTTTTTTCTCAACAAGACTTTATTCTCGTTATTTAATGAGTTTATTCTCAAGATTGTATTTTGACTTTATTCCTCGAAATTTAATGAGTTTTTTCTCGAAACACAAAGACTTTATACTCGAAATTTAATGAGTTTATTCTCAAGATTGTATTTCAACTTTTTTCTCTAAATTTAACAAGTTTTTTCTCAACACGACTTTATTCTCGAAATTTTCTGAGTTTATTCTCAAGATTGTATTTCGACTTTTTTCTTGAAATTTAACAATTTTTTTCTCAACACGACTTTATTCTCGTTATTTAATGAGTTTATTCTCAAGATTGTATTTCGACTTTTTTTCTTGAAATTTAACAAGTTTTTTCTCGAAACACAACAACTTTATTCTCGAAAATTAGTTTATTCTCAAGATTTCGACTTTTTCTCAAAACACAAAGACTTTATTCTTGATATTTAATGAGTTTATTCTCAAGATTGTATTTCGACTTTTTCTCTCTCTAAATTTAACGAGTTTAATCTGACTTTAATCTCGAGATGGTTTTATTTTTTTATTATAACTTCGCCCTAATCCTCTTCCATATCTAAGTACCAAAAAGCATCTCGGTATATTTCTACAGCTCCTTTCTCAGGAGCTCTGCCAAGAACAGCTCGATTTTGGCCTGTCTACTTAATATTCATGAGCCTCTCCTCTGATTGGCCGGATGTTTTCCGAGTGAGAGAGGTGACTGGAGGCGATGACAGTAGTTCCGAAATCACATTTAAAGTCACTACAGCTCATGAAAAGGCACAGCTACTTTAGGCAGGGTGTGTGCATTTGTTATTTTGTTATGTTATCATGACAAAAGCAAGGAAATTTCAGTTTTGACAATACGGGATCTTTAAAGGGACAATCCACCCCAAATGTAAGCTCCGTCAGTAATTACTCTCCCTCATGACTATCAAAATAAAGTGTTGCTAAAAACTCAATTCGTTGTCAATAACAGACTACAGCTCTGCAATGCATAAAACAATAAGATCTCGTCCAAACCAGAAACATCCAAACCAACCAAACACACACACACACACACACACGGAGAGGTTGAGGACGCTAGCGGTAACCAATCTAAGATAAGCAGCGAGCGCGCAGCTGGATCAGCGTGTGTGTGCCTGAGACGCTGTGCATCTGAAATGTCATCTTGCTCTGGAGGAGAAGCGGTGAAATGAGTTCAGAGACGCAAGACGAGTCCATGCAGCGGAGAAATAATGCAGGAGAAGAAGAAAATAATGCGGGAAAAGATGAGACATCCTCAGACGGCCCTAGGGACGTCATTAAACACACAATCATCTGCTAATACATAGAAAAACCATTAATAGCAAACCTGTTTTGAGGTTAAATAGGGCTGGAGAAATTCTGGGAATTCGTGGTTCCTCAAATAAAATATCAATTCAACCAGTCCGCAATAAAAACATCTGCGACCCTAACTCGATGTTTCCGTATAGTGTATACTTGCACAATATTAGATTTGACTGTTCAGTGGGACAGGATTAGATTCTCTGATATATGCATGTAAATTAATTACATTACATGTAATGTTCATGTGTTTTTGGACAGGATAAGCGAAATAGAAATAGTTAAGATTGGTGTGTCTATTCTATGTAGGAATGAGTAAATATGTAGGAAATATTAAGGAAAAGCCAGAGCAGAAGTGTCGTTTGTCTCAGAGTAATACACAGCGGTGCTTCGCTTCTGAAGTAATCAGCGTTCAGAGTGAATCAATCAGGTGAACCGATGATTCAATGACTCATTCATAAAGAGAGCCATTTACTTCATTCCTAAATGAATCAGCCGTTTGAACGAATCAATCAGGTGAACCAATGATTCAATGACTCATTCATAAAGAGAGCCATTTACTTCATTCCTGAATGAATCAGCCGTTTGAACGAATCAATCAGGTGAACCAATGATTCAATGACTCATTCATAAAGAGAGCCATTTACTTCATTCCTGAATGAATCAGCCGTTTGAACGAATCGATCAGGTGAACCAATGATTCAATGACTATTTCAATAAAGGAGTAGTTCACTTTTAAAAAACATTTGCTGATAATTTACTCACCCCCGTGTCATCCAAGATGTCCACGTCTTTCTTTCTTCAGTCGAAAAGAAATTAAGGTTTTTGATGAAAACATTCCAGGATTTTCTCCATATAATGGACTTCAATGGGGACCAAACAGTTCAAGGTCCAAATGAGAGTTTCAGTGCAAACTGTTCAAAGGGCTTTAAACGATTCCAGACGATGAATAAGGGTCTTATCAAGCGAAACGATCGCTCATTTAATAAATAAATAACAAAGTTTATGTTTTATAAGCTCAATTTTTCTGAGTCAATTCATTCGTTTCGTCCGTTGAATGAACCAAATGACTTGGAAAAAGATTCGTTCATTTTGATGAACGAGTTCGAACAGGAGAGTCACGAACGCGCATCACAGAACAGAGCAGGGCGAGGTTTAATCAAAATGATGAACTCGTTCATCAAAACAAACGAATCTTTTTCCGAGTCATTTGGTTCATTCAACGAACGAAACGAACGAATTGACTCGGAAAAATTTGAGCTTATAAAACTTAAACGTTGTTATTTATTTATTAAGTGAGCGATCGTTTCGCTTGATAAGACCCTTATTCATCGTCTGGAGTCGTTTAAAGCCCTTTGAAGCTGCACTGAAACTCTCATTTGGACCTTGAACCGTTTGGACCCCATTGAAGTCCATTATATGGAGAAAATCCTGGAATGTTTTCATCAAAAACCTCGACTGAAGAAAGAAAGACACGGACATCTTGGATGACACGGGGGTGTTTTTAACACCAAAAGAAGGTTTATGTTCACAAGCTGTATAGTTCACCATATGGGACACGAGCCATACTTTCGATCAGATAAACAGGAAGTAGTGATGAGGAAATGAAGAGGAAGTGTCTCTCACAGCGTATGGGTGGTTTGGGCATCATGGTGGAGATGTCCTGAGACCAGTGTAGAGGAACCGAGCCTCTGACCTGAACACAGGAGGAGTAACTGCCCGCGCTGAAGGACATGACGGAGGCGTCGTGGACGATCTGCTCCGTCTCCACCTCGTTCGCCACATCGCCCTGAACACACACACACATTAAATAATAAAATAATTTTGCTGCATTTTGTAGTAGGAGCCAAAACAACACAAAAGCAGAAAACAAATAAATTGAGCCAAAGAAAGCGCTGTATTAAATTAAAAAAAAAATGTTTTTAATTATTTGTATCGAATCATACTGCATAACCATATCCATCAGTATACTGCATAAGCACATAGATCAGCAACTGTTTCAGTCTGCAGAATCACATGAAACGGCCGACAGCCTTACAGCAAACCAACATTACATCATCATCACTCCTGAACACACAGAGATAAACACAGCAGAACCACAGCTTGTGTTGGACGGCTAACACACACACACACACACACACACACACGTGTACCTCGCAGTTTGCTCCTCGCTTGAGGAAGCGTGTGCCAGCGAAGCGACTGGAGCGGCGAGCGATCAGCGTGACGTACACCGGCCGACCGTAGATCAACAACTCTGGAGAGGAGAGCTCAAGGAACAACACTCAATGTTGACACTCACATATTATACAGCCTCAATACATGCAGACTCTATATAATATCTATTAGAGTCTATATAAAAATATTTCAAGACTTTATGTGTTATAATTGTGATGATTATGGCTCACAGCAATGAGTCTAATTATTGAAATAAATGAACTTTTGCACCATATTCTCATTTTTAGAGTTGCACCTGTAGATAAAGCTTAGTTTCTGTAATCGTTTTACTCTTAACGTGTCGGTCAAAAATAAACCCGTTTTTTTTTTGTTTTTTTTTTCAATGAAATGAATTTACTATATTTTATTTTGATAATGATTTATTTTTAGGGGATTCTTTTAATACTAATTTCTATTTACGCTGCATTTATAATCCATTTGTTCACTTTTTGAGCATAGACCTGAAAATGTCATTTCCAACATAAACTGTCGTAAATCTGAGTGAAAAAAGTTTGAAAAAGTGAACTTGGAAAAAGTTACGGAATTTTACGTGTTTCGTTATGAAAAATGGACATTTTAAAATTACTATTTTAAAATTTTTATATGAAACATATTTTCAAAATCTTTAAAACTGCATGAAAATCAAATAAATAATTAATCTAAACAAGTTGAGTTCCAAATTTGAGGTTGAAATCTCAAAAAAAATATATTTTTTGTGTGTGTTTACACCGCATGTGCCAAAACCTTTTTTTTACCAATGAATTAAAAGAAAAAGAATTAAAAAAACTAAAATTTTTCAGAAAAGTTTGGAGTCCTTAAATATATTTAAATGTATTTGAGTCTCTTCTGCTCACTAAAGCTGCATTTATTGGATTAAAAATACAGTAAAAATCATGAAATATTATTCTAATGTAAATCATCAGTTTTCTGTGTGAATATACAGTGAAGTGTAATTTATTCCTGTGATCAAAGCTGGATTACTCTTTTGTAACAGATGTCTTTCCTGTCACTTTGCATTAAAAATACCAAAAGTATTCATTTCTTTCTTTCATAAAATGTTCTGACCCCAAACTTTTCTCCATAATACTCATTTATCAAGCGTTTGTGTTTTTCACAGTAATAAATCTAGTGTAATATGGTTCTCCCATAATGCGTCTGGCATCCATGAACCCGTTGCCCGCTGGTACGGGCTCGTCACAGGAAGTGGGAGAACCCATTACAGCGACACAAGCAATCAACAGCGCCAGACTTTCTCCAGGGGACTGTTTCTTTAGCTCTTTTCTCCAGCTTTGACCCTGATGAACTGTGGGGAAACAGGTCAGGATGGGTTGTGGAATAACAGGTCAAAATCAGACCCGATTAACCCTCTAACCCTCTAACCCAGATCAGATCAGCTGGCTTCAGCTCGATTTTCCAGCAGGAAACAAAAAAAAAATTACATTAAAAAGTTTTTGCTGCATTTTGCATCAAGGAATAAATTTAAATTAAACTTAAAAAAAAAAATTAAAACGTTTTTGCTGCAATTTGTAGCAGGGAATAAAATAAAATGCAGAAGGTTATAAAATAAAATAAAAATATTACATTAAATTACATTTAAAAAATAAAGTTTAAAAAGTTTTTAGCTGTATTCAGTAAGAGAAAAAAATACATAATAAAATAAAACAAAATTTTGTTATTACATAAAATTTTGGGTTTATATGCATTATGCATTTAATAATATTAAGTTTAATTAAATTACATTAAAATGTAGACAGCAAAAAGTTAACTGTTTTCAGGGGGGAAAATAAAATAAAATGATATCTAAAAAAAAATAAGTATGTTTTAACTGTATTTTGCTGAAGGGCATATAATAAATAATAATAATAAAAAAAATTAAAAAATAACATTAATAAGTACATTTATCTGTATTTTGTACATTTTTTTATTACATTTTTAACCCAACATTTGGGTTTGTCCATTTTTGACCCAAATTTCGTGGGTTTTCCAGGGTTTTTCCAAATTTCCTGGGTTGAAATAACCCAGCATTTTTTAGAATGCAATGCATGATGCAAAAAAAAAAAAAAATTATTTGTATTTTTTTTTAAATTTCCATATTATTATTTTATTTTTTGTTTTATACCCTTCTGCAAAATACAGTTAAAACATACATATTTTATTTTATTGCCTTCTGCAAAATACAGATAAATGTACAGACAAAATACAGACAAAATACATTTATCTGTATTTTGCAGAAGGCAATAAAATAAAATATGTATGTTTTAACTGTATTTTGCAGAAGGGTATAAAACAAAAAATAAAATAATAATATGAAATTTAATTAAAAAATACAAATAAAACAATACATCCGTATGCACTATAGACCCTGGTCAGATGGTCACGGTGACGACAGCAGCATTACATGCACAAGTCAATATACCCCTATAGAAGAAAGTGAAACACACACACACACTCAATATATAAGAGGATACTGGATTGGCCGCAGAATCCGTGGATGATGTACAACAGCCAATCAGGATGCACGATGTCCTTGACCTTCTCCAACAGACTGACGTTCCACACATACTTAGCGTAGGGTTCGTTACTGAAGCCGAGAACAACTGAAACAAACACCGCAATTAACAACTCACACACACACACACACACGATACAACACAAAACACAAACACAAATAACTGGAGTCCTTTCCTTATTACAACAAAAATTGCCCAAACAAGCCAGACTTGAGACCTTTGAGACTTAAATTTTATTTTTTTAATAAAATAAAATAAAAATTTAGATTTTAACAATATTTTGCAGAAGAGTATAAAATAAAAAAATGAAATGAAATAAAATAAAATAATATATTAAAGTGTAGATTTTAAACTGTATTTTTCAAAAGGGTAAAAAAATATGAATAAAATTAAATTGTAGATTTTCACAGTATTTTGCAGAAAGGTATAAAATAAAAAATAAAATACAAATAAATGAAGAAATAATTTAAAAAATTAAAACTACAAAATTAGTACATTTAATTAAATTATATATAAAATAAAATCTGAAATGTATAATACACACACACGTGGATATGTATATATAAAATATTAACTAACAAAAAATACTAAATTGAATATGTATTAATATAAAACACAAAAATATAAAAACATAATATAAAATTCACAAACATTTAATATAAAATTAACCATATCATCCTAAAAAATACAAACATAATTGAACAATCTATAAAAGGTAAAATACAATTAAAAGAATAATAATAAAATGTAACATAAATATATAAAATTGAATATGTATTAATATAAAACACAAAAATATAAAAACATAATATAAAATAAAATTCAAAAACATTTAATATAAAATTAACCATATCATACTAAAACATAAATACATAATTTAACAATCTATAAAAGGTCAAATACAATTTAAAAAAATACATAAATAAAATGTAACAAATATAAAATATACATATAAAATATATATATATAAAAGAGAATGCAATGCAATCTGAACACACCTTGAGTGGGAAGCCCCTCCTCCTCAAAGATGTCGAAGCTGTCCTGTCTTCCACCGGTGTCTCCGGGGTCACAGGTCATCTGGAGCAGCGACACGTTATACTGCAGCGAGTGACTCAGGTCGTAGCTATAACTGAGGGTCAGAGGTCAAAGGGTCACAGGTCATCTGGAGCAGCGACACATTACACTGCAGCGAGTGACTCAGGTCGTAGCTGTAACTGAGGGTTAGAGGTCAAAGGGTCACGGGCTGAGAAAAATCACATTCCTCATTACTGTTGAGCATGAGGATGCACAAAGCATTGTTGCTAGGTGACAGCAGCATCGTTGCTTAGAGATGAAGTGCACTGAATGAACTTCACACAAGTTCACGTGTAATTATTTCAGACTCACAGAGCAAACACAAAGAAACGTCTGAAAAAAACCTGTTTCGTTTTTTGGTAGCACTTTACAGTAAGGTTCATTAGTTAAATAGAAATAAATATTTTATATTTATATATTTTTTCCTCTCCAGAAATGAATAGATGAAGGTCTCATTAAAGTCCTTAATTTATTAAGTCCAAAAAATAACTTAATTTTCAAATTGAGATCATTTGAAAATTTTACCTTAAAAAAAATATGCTTGAATATTTTTGAAATATTCATACCTTACATCTCTTCAATATGTGAGGAAAGCTATTTCAGATGCTTCTTTTCTAAAATCAAAGACCATTTTCATGCAGTAAACGCTATAGCCAGATTAATGAAAAGAAGCGAAGGGGAAAGGACAAGTAAGGCCACTTCTATCTCAATGATCTGAGAAGATACGTGAGGGCAAGGCATTATGGGTAATGAAACGAAACTAACCTGAAGTAGAAGTTACTGGACAGATCCACATTCTGGAATATTCTCACATATCTGTGGAAAAACAAAGCAAAACTTAATGTAAAATTTAATGTAAAAAATGTAAAAAACAAAATTAATTAAAAAAAAACTGTGCAGCATTAAAGGTCAAGTTTAATCTGAATTAGTTCATCGTATGAAAATGTTTTTATTTGGATCCATTTATGGTTAAAAGACAGATTGTTTTATTTATTTATTTTTTTCAATGAATCTCTTCTGCTCACAGTCATCGAGGCTTCATTTATTTGATTAAAAATACAGTAAAAAGTGAAATATTATTCTAATGTAAATCATCAGTTTTCTATGTGAATATATAGTAAAGTGTAATTTATTCCTGTGATCAAAGCTGAATTTATCATCATTACTCCAGTCTTCAGTGTCACATGATCCTCCAGAAATCACTCTAATATGAGGATCTGATGATCAAGACAGTTATGATTATTATCAATGTAATCAAATCCGCATGGTAGAAGGCCACGGTACGGCCAATGTTAAACCCACTAAAAGCAGCCCAGTAATGCTTCAGACTTAAACTGGACACTAATACGCAAGCGGCATCTCATGTTACACACGTCACCGGTTACAGACGCACAACTGAAGGACTGTAACTCTCCAACACACATCACGAACAACAAGCTTCCATTGCCATCACACACACACACTCTCTCTCTCTCTCGAACACACACACTCTCAGTCTCTCTCACTCACTGACTGACACACTCAAATAAAACAAAAAATAAAATAATAATATGGAAATTTAATAAAAAAAATACAAATAATTTTTTTTTTGCATCATCCAAGGTTAGAGGCGTTCATCTACTCTATATGAACCCTGGGATCATGAGAACATCCGTATGCACTATAGAAATTTAAATCTCCTTTTTAAAAATCTCTCAAACAAGTGGACGCCGCATCCGCGTAAACTAGCTTAATGAGATCTTGGCAGGAAAGCGTTAATATTTTAAACAATGTTGGAAAACACTTTCTGTATATTTTTAGTTAAGGATGTTAAGTTATTAAGCAATTTCCCATGTTTTTTTTTTTCTTTGTGTTTTATGAAATGGCCACTAGGAGGCGCTTAAGGCATGTTTTCCCTGAAGAGCTATACCTCGTTTTTAGTAACCGGAAAAAAAATGACGCACATACATGGCGTTTCATGAAATGAGAGTTCTGTGACTTTATTAAAACCAACAAATTAATAATTTCTCTCTCATCAACCCGCAATTAATTGAGACGTTATTTTTTAATTACATAGTATACACATTTTAAGTGCGAGAGCTTGGTTAAACATTAGTTTTATAGACATTATATACATTTTAGATGTGTTGCTCCAAACTTTTTGAGGTTGGAAGCACCAGTCCTATAGAGTAAAAAAGTTAATCTCGAATCCTGCACACACACACACACACACACACACACGGTGAAAATAAGAGATGTGTGAATTGCATCCTGAGATCAGAGTGACTGACCGCAGCGAGACAGAGTGTGTGAGGAAAACCACACGCAAGAAACAGACAGTGACAAACAATCTACTGGCACACTTACTTATGATTTTTCTTATAAATGATGCCTGATAATCAAGTAAAGCTGCTTCAGTGCAGTTGAAATATTATTAACAATAACAAAAGTTATTCCTATGTTTAATTGACAAAGTCAGATTTGACAGCAGAAACGTTTGCATAATTATACTAAATATAAAAGTAAAAACAGATCAGGGTGATCATTTAGAGGCCTTAGAAATGTGTGGGCTTTAATATAATCAGCATAAACTAGCAACAATGTCAGTACATCATGTGACCAAATCCGTAAAACCTAATTGGTCACTCTCAATGAAACTAATGCTTTTTATTAGGGCTGTCAAAACGATTAATCGCGAATTATCGCATCCAAAATAAAAGTTTGTGTTTACATAATATATGTGGGTGCACTGTGTATAATTATTATATATATATATAAAAACACACATGCATGTATATTTAAGAAAAAAATATTATTTATATATAAAATATTTATATTTATATATAATATAACTTATATATAAATCTATATACAGAAGATACATGAAAATATTTCTTAAATATATACAAGCATGTGTGTGTGTTTATATATCTAAAATAATTATACACAGTGCACCCACATATATTATGTAAACACAAACTTTTATTTTGGATGCGATTAATCGTTTTGACAGCCCTACTTTTTATATGTCTGAGTGTAAACGGACTCACCGGGCCTCATCCGGGTGTGTGACTCTCACCGAGTCATTGGGAATGTAGATCATATTCGTGTCTTCAATCTTATAAATCGAGTGGCCGCCGATGTCAGCCATTTTACGACGTTTCGTGATCAACACAATATAGTAACCCTCCAGAAAGCGCACGAAACCTGAAAGACACCAGAGACAAGAGTAGATCACATTAGTTAACTGCATTAGTTTGGGCCCTAAAAGACCACGGATTATTATTGTTACTTTGTTTTAGCGATCACAACTTAATTTTCTCGTGATCTCGGCAATAAAAGTTGTTTACTCCTTATCCCAACTTAATTTTCTCGTGATCTCGGCAATAAAAGTTGTTTACTCCTTATCCCAACTTAATTTTCTCGTGATCTCGGCAATAAAAGTTGTTTACTCCTTATCCCAACTTAATTTTCTCGTGATCTCGGCAATAAAAGTTGTTTTATTGTTATCACGACTTACTTTTCTCGTGATCTCGGCAATAAAAGTTGTTTTATTGTTATCATGACTTACTTTTTCTGTGATCTCGACAATAAAAGTAGTTTTCTCGTTATCATGACATATTTTTCACGTGATCTCAGCAATAAAAGTTGTTCTCTCGTTATCACGACTTCATTTTCTCGTGATCACGGCAATAAAAGTTGTTTTCTTGTTATCATGACTTACTTTTTACGTGATCTTGACAATAAAAGTTGTTTTCTCATAATTACGACTTACTTTTCTCGTGATCTCAGCAATAAAAGTTGTTTTATCGTTATCACGACTTACTTTTTCTGTGATCTCGACAATAAAAGTAGTTTTCTCGTTATCATGACTTACTTTTCTCGTGATCTCGGCAATAAAAGTTTTATCATTATCACAACTTATTTTTCTCGTGATCACACAACTCAATCCGACGCTGTTTCATTTTTAACGATGGACTCGTTGAACTGCTGATAACGACGGAACTTGAGACCACATTTGGCTAATGATGCTTTCGGGAAACACACTCCTGTCTGAGAACGGCTTCACCGGCTTATGAGTGTGTGCAGACAAAATAATTATAATTCACAGACAAGCCGTTCAAAATCCCTCCGCTAACAGAAGTAAAGCTGAAATCATATAAACAGCAAATAAACGGTAAAGCATGAAACTGGCAACGCCAAAGTAACGGGTTCGATTCCCAGGGAATGCAAACGCATGAATTTAAAATGTAAATACTAGATGGAAAAACAAATTTCAAAATATTGATAAATACTATAATAATAGTAGAAACAGCGATATAAAAATTGATACGATACCGATAATTTCTTATTTTCAAAAGTCGATAACCGTTATATTGGCCAATTAATCAAAATCCAAATATTTATATAATTTTTGCGAGTCTAATTACAAAAAACTGGTCTCTTATTTTATGTATAATCGTATAATTTTACGTAACCGATATGACAAACTTGCACTGAACTGGATTCTCCATTTTTGTAAGTGTTTCCGATCATATTTCAAGCAATTCAAAACCATCATGTTGAAGCGCATCTGAAGGAAATAATACATTATTATATAACGGACAAATTTTCCTATCGGGCCGATAACGAAAATATTAAATATATATCGTCCGATACCGATATGGTGACCGATATAAGTCATGCATACCTAAATAAAATTTAAAAGTGAACAAGGAAATAAACGGAGCAATTCCAAGAGGGTCCTCGCACTCTGGTGGTCCTAAAAAGGCTTACCCACAATGCCGTGGGCAGAAACGGCTCTGGAAAGACCGGAGGATCCTTTCTGCCCGATCTTAGTGCGATTGCCCAGATCCAGACGGCCCAGGAGCTCTCGCACCTCCAGCTGACTGTAAACATGCTGACACACACACACACACTTAAACACAATTAACTAGGGCTGTCAAAATGATTAATCGCGATTAATCGCATCCAAAATAAAAGTTTGTGTTTACATAATATATGTGGGTGCACTGTGTATAATTATTTTGTATATGAAGAGTTCAGATGCAAAAGCCTCTAAATGCCATTTGAAATTTTCTTCTAAAATGATCATTTTTATCAAGATGGTATATTTAAATTCAGTAATTTCACTTAAATTGCAATGAGGATTACCTATTAATTGTCATTTAAGTGAAATTACTGAACTTAAATATACAAGTTTGATAAAAATGGTCATTTTAGAAGAAAATTTCAAATGGCATTTAGAGGCTTTTGCATCTGAACTCTTCATATATATATAAAAACACACATGCATGTATATTTAAGAAAAAAAAATATTATTTATATATAAAATATTTATATTTATATATAATATAAACTATATATAAATCTATACAGAATATACATGAAAATATTTCTTAAATATATACATGCATGTGTGTGTGTTTATATATCTAATATAATTATACACAGTGCACCCACATATATTATGTAAACACAAACTTTTATTTTGGATGTGATTAATCGCGATTAATCGTTTTGACAGCCCTAAAATTAACCTTATTGTAAAGTGTCACCAAAATATTATTCCCACCACACTAGTGATTTGAATATGCTGGAAATGCCATTTGGTTTCTAGTAGGAACATTAATGAATAACCACATGTACAGCGACTTATAGATTCAATTGTGATTTTATACTGATTTGAATTTAATATTTCGCCAATCTTTTAGTACGTAATGCCCACATTTCTCTATCCAATCAAAATCAAAAAAATGTCACATTATTGAAGTGAAATAGGTTGCAAACATCATTTAATGTTGACTGAGGTGTGTGTGTGTGTGTGTGTGGGATACCCTGATATCATCACACTCACCTTATCATCAATAATGACCAGATCTCGCGGTTCAGTGCGATCGATCTTCAGGACGCGGTGTTTCGTTTGAGCGTTATTACTCCCCACGAGAAAATACCTCTGAGAAAAGAAAAATTACAATCAATGTCGCTTTTTGACAAGCAACAACATGAAATCAAACTCCTCTTTAAAAATCGTAAATAGACGTTAGGGTGAGAAATTCATCGAAACATTTGAGTGTCACATTATTACGTCCCAAAATCGTCCCCCTGTGGTGAAAATCCAGCGTTTAATGTTGTTTATATGTCTATTTTTAATCCGCTTTAACACACACCATGTGTGAGTTCATAAGTGGACAGCATTGCTGAGTATTTCCTCCTTAAAACTGCAGTGCTGCAAGTTTAAGGTTCTTATCTAACCAAATGAGCGGTCATTTAAAAAATAAATAAAAAAGTTTAAGTTTTATAAGCACAAATGATCGCCCCATTGAAGTCCATTAAATGGAGAAAATCCTGGAATGTTTTCATCAAAAACCTTCATTTCTTTTCCACTGAAGAAAGAAAGACATGGACATCTCGGATGAAATAGGGGTGAGTAAATTATCAGCAAAAGTTTTTTATTAAAGTGAACTCCTTTAATAGCATTTTTTCCTTTTCCACAGAAGCCTGTAGTAACTAGAGCTGTCAAAACGATTTATCGCATCCAAAATAAAAGTTTGTGTTTACATAATATATGTGGGGGCACTGTGTATAATTATTTTGTATATATATAAAAACACACATGCATGTATATTTAAGAAAAAATATTATTTATATATAAAATATTTATATTTATATATAATATAAATTATATATAAATCTATATACAGAATATACATGAAAATAATTCTTAAATATATACAAGCATGTGTGTGTGTTTATATATCTAAAATAATTATACACAGTGCACCCACATATATTATGTAAACACAAACTTTTATTTTGGATGCTATTAATCGTTTTGACAGGCCTAATAGTAACACAATCAAATTCACTCAATCCAGTTTTTTTTTTTTTTTCTTAGATTCCCAAAATTTCTTCTTATATTAAGTACAATCTAAAAAAATCTGGATTGTTTTAACCCAATTTTGGGTAAAATATAGACAAACCCAGCCATTGGGTTACATTTTTAAATGACATTTTTATCCCAATGTTTGAGTTTGTCCATATTTGACCCAAAATTGGGTTAAAACAACCCAGAATTGTTTAAAGTGTAAGGTAATAAAGTATTTGACTCCTCTGCTCATACATCACAATAATGAGAATTTGATTGAAAATAATAGTTTTATGTATATTCCGTCCATGTTCTCATTAGATCCAGCAGATTACCAAAACCAAGAGTTATTGAGTAGAATACAAAGAAAAACAGTTTGCTCTGTATTTGGACAGATTTCCAGGAACGACACATTAAAGCTCTCAGTGAGAAGGAGACATCGAGAGGAGAACACAGCGAACGGGGATAAAGACAGACAGTCTTAACACACCCTCACATTATTACAGTCTATGAATGTGCATCAAGCGGCCCGGTGTGTGTCCTGTTCTGTGTTAAAAACACTGCTCAAACACGCCGTAATGTTAAAGGAGCCGAGTGGATTCACACTGAACTGGACTGACTGTAAGTCTACACACAGCAAAATTATCCTATTATTACATAACATACGAGCATAACATCAAATTTAGTCAGTCAGATCAAATAACTAGCCTATGAACTGCAAAAAAAAAGTGAATAAAAAAATGATGTGGATTAAAAATGAAGAAAAAAACAGATAGCGTCTAAAATAAACACTATAAACGCTAATCTATATAAAACAGCTACTCATATTTTCTTTCCTATAATGATTAGACATACTTAGATTGCACAAAACTACTTATTAAATCTTATTAAAACAGCTCTTTCTGAGCAGAATCACTGCGGTTCAGACATCAGGTCTGTTTGACGGCAGAGAAACACTGCCATCTAGTAGCAGAGTAATATTTCACAATCAAAAATATTACAAATAATATTATAATATTATTAGATCCCATTAGTTATTATTAATTGATGTGTTAACTCACAATTGATATGGTATTTATTAATTTTTTTAACATTAGTTTATTCTTAGTTTATCTCTCCATTAGATAATATTAACAGATACAACTTTTGATTTCAATAATGTATTGGTAAATGTATTTAAAAGTATTATTCATTGTTCATGTGAAAGAGTGAAACCGTATTGTAAACTGAATTAAATGTGGAAGTAAAAGTTGCATATAACATTTTATTTGAGCGTTCGCAAAGCCCCGCCCCCGTTCTGTTACTGTTGCTATGTCTGACAAGCCACGCCCCTCTAAACCAGCTTACTTTTGATATGAAACTAAGTCTCAACTTTCAAATTTGCTATTTTTTAAAGAAATTTAAACAATAAATAGAGTTTTCTGTCTGTTTAATGACAGATCGCTCCATTAAAGCCGCTCGTGTACGATCATCTCTCCCTTCTAGTTCATTTATAGCATTAAATAAACACGAATGAACATTAGGAGGAATGTTGTTTTAACCGTAGAAAGACGCCAGTACACTCCATATCTCAAGTTTAAATCCTCCAATTTTACGTTTACGTTTTTATTAAAATAGTTTCTCGTCATAGCTTCCAAAACACATATTCCAGTGTGTGTATAAAGTCATATTCATATATGCATGAGCTGCTGATTCACAATCGCATTGTATGCTGTTTAAAATTATTACAAAATTTAAACTATTACTATATACACTATATATAACTATATACACTATTTAAAAGTCCAAAGCAAATGCATTTATCCTTCAATAATAATAAATGAAATGTGACTTACAGCTCTGGTCTCGTAAAGCACCAGCTTCTGAACTCCTCCAATCACAGCGGCTGTCAGAGGCATGATGATGATGATGATGATGATGATGATGATGATGATGATGATGCTTCCGTCCAATCAGTGACCCTTCAGACAGTAAACATGCAGATGAGACACAGACATCAGAGGAATCCACACATGCTTTATACTCTGAAACTTTTCTATTATGGCTACAGATCACAAGTTATTAAACTTCAGAATCTGCAAATAACTAATCAATAATTAATCATGAACACTGCATTTTTATTTAGCAACGATTCCACACAAAAGACGTTCCATATTTAGTTAATTTAGCCTGCTTTTAAGAAGCTACATAATATATTTATCATAATATAATAACGTATTTAATATTAATATATGTTTTCCAGAAGAAAATATAAGAACAATTTACCCTGATTAATAATCCTGAAAGAACCACAACTGTAAGTACATGCTTGAATGGCAAATGAAAAACAGGATGTACAACTGTATCGATTATAATATTATTCATAAAACAAAACAAGGTTCCAATGATAAGTTAATTCATTAAATATCAAAGATATAAATAAATAATAATAATAACGTAGATTTCACCTCATTGAAGAAATTTAATAAAGGTTGAGTCTTAGTGAATTCATTTTTGCATTTTGATTAAATATGATAATACAGACAGAAATAATCTAATGTGAACATGTCTCGTTTAAATGTTTACTGCGTTTAAGGGCTGTTTACTGCCTCCTCTTTGTGTTTTAAAACATAAACGCTTTCAAAATTACACAATTATAGCCAAATAAATAATACTTACAATCAGAGAACGCCTGCATGAGTGTTGATATCTAGAGAAATATTGTCCATAAACAAAACGCTACTGAGTCATGTGACTGTCATGCAGTGCAGCTGAGACGGGGTCTCTGCTGGGACATAAAAAACAAGAGCGCGAAAGCGATTCAAAAAAAACAACAACACTTGCGACTGACTTCTACAGGCGCGGGCTCGTTTGAATGTCTATTTTGTGAGTATGAAAAATTCAGTAGTTTTTGCTTATTTGCATTTTGTTGTAGTGTTAGATAGATAAGTTAACATGACCTTCCTGAAAGAAATATACAGCGAGCCTAGAGTAAAAGTATTTTACATTTCTGAAGCAATTTTTGGTAACAGTGAAAACTTACCGCCTTGATCCAATATGTTGTGGGTGGTTGTCAAGGCGTTGCTAAGTAGTTCCAGTGTTTTTTAAAGTGTTTCTCTTCAGTTTTGAGTGCTTTCTGGCTAGTTGTTTGCCCATTGATGTGACTTTTCGAATCGGGAGCGTAGGAGTTTGTTCAAATCGGTTGAAATGCTGGAAAATGGGCCGTTAACATGGCCGTTACTCATCACGTGTTTAAAAAGCCCGCGCTTCTTCAGTTATGTACGCTATTGGATTAGGATTGGGTCAATATTGATTTATTAATTTTATTTGACCACTTAAATATAAAAATATGAAACAGAAACTGTGACATAGCCTACTGTACATTAAAAAATAAATAAATAGTCAGGGATAACACAATAATAATTGCCCAAAGACTTGTTTCTAATGTGGGCAGCGTGGCAGCAAATCACATATCAATCATTGATCATACATTAAACAAATTCATATTATACAGAAAAAATAATTTAAAAAAATAGACTATAATTGTTATCGTTCTGATGGAAAACATGTTCTGGAAGTGATTCTAATCGTTTCTCTGTCGTTTGTGGACCCCGCTATTCTTGCGGTTGAAACCGAATTAAGCGTGAAGAACTCTTTTTTTTTAGCAAAACTATGGTTAATTTTCGTAAGGTTATAAATACAGTACTTTAACCTGTAGCAGTGAAGATGCAACTCTCTTCGGTGCCTGTAGATGTCGCTGTGAGTTCATAAATCGAGAAGCAGGGGTTTCTTTTATGTGTAAAGTACAATAAATTAGGTTTGTTGTACTATTATCTGTAGAATAAAGTAGTCTTAATGCCCAATAGTATCTTGTTGAATTTTATTTTGTTTTAATACTGACGGTGGTGTGTTTATTTTGATTTCCTTTTAACATATTTTAGAGTTATTTTAAATGGAAAGAACTCAAGACAGAAATGTAAGTTCTGCTCATTTAGGTTTGTGTTGTGTTTTGCTTCATCTGTTGTGTTCAGATACATTTTGAACTACAAGCATCATGTCAACTACCGGTCATTTGACTATTAATGTCTGCTTAATATCTGCTAACACTTTAATTTAATGCTTATTAAGCACAACTTATATGCCTCTCTTTATTTCTTACCATTCAAAATCACTCTATTGGCATACACTCACATATATGTGAAAATAAATACATAAAAAGAAAGAAATTAAAATAAATAAATAACGTGCCACTGTCAGTAGTAAAATGAAATTAAATTCGAGATAATATTAGGCATTAAGACTACTTTATTCTACAGATAATAGACTAAAAAACTAATTTATTGTACTTTTACACACACTCGTGCACATAAAGACTTATTCTACAAACCCGAACCAAGCAGTCTCTGAGAATTAGTTGACATTTTTGCATTAAAGTAGACAATCAATCAAAATACAGTGTACCCCAAAAATGAAACCGAGGAATAGAAAGGAATGATTGCTTGAATGAGAAAATTAGATTAAAAAAAAAAATTAACCTAACATGATGTGACCCTGGATCCCAAACCCAGTCACAAGTGGGCCAAAATTATGGATTTTTCTTTTATGCCGAAAAATCATTAGGATATTAAGATCATGTTCCATGAAAATATTTAGTAAATTTCCCATCGTAAATATAAACGTTTATTTTTGTGAGTGGATGCCGCATAATCACCAACATAAATGCACAACTTTAAAGGCGATTTTCTGAATGTTTATTTTTTTTTGCATCCTCATATTCCAGATTTTCAGCCAAATATTGTCCAATAACAAACCACACATCAATGGAAAACTCATTTATTCAGTATCAGATGATGCATTAAATCCCAATGGCAAAAAAAGTGACCCATGTGGTCCGGGGTCCCATGGTTTAACTAGTTCCTCTCTGCTGTATCCTGCTGGTATTTTGACAGCATTATCACTGCGAGAGAGATTAGTCGTCTTGGCAATCGTTGTGGCGCCGGCGTGTCCCTCCTCCGGCAGACGGGGTTTGTGTTGGCAGCCCAGAGAGGCTTCTGGGAAACGTCGGTCCTCCAAAACCCCGTCTGCACCTTCACGGTCCCTTTTAAAGTCCATTTCCTCGTCTTATACTTCTCTTCCGCTAAACAAACACATTCTGTCATCCTGAAACATCCTGGAGATTTCAGACTCCAGATCCGACACTGTGGCCTCTAATCAAAGATGTGTTTTTGCTCACCAGAGGAAATTATTAGTCTTAACTCAAAATGTGTCCTGGTTATTGGCATCTCAGCTCTCTGTGTTTCTCCTGAACACTTTACAATAAGGTCCATTAGTTAACATGAACTATTAATGAACCAAATGGAAGCGTATTGCATTGCATTCACTTGAAGAAACAAAAAAATCTACTTTGTTTTTCTGAATTAACGAGTTAATTATCTCAGAATTACGAGATCATTTTTCATGGGAAAAAAGTTTTTGCTCTGTTTTCCGAATTAATGACTTGATTATCTCTCAAAAACTCATTAATACATAAAACAGAGTGGAAACTTTCTTTCATGAAAAATGATCTTGTAATTCTGAGATAATTAACTCAATACGCAATACGCCTGCTTAAAGCCTTATTAATATTAATTTAAACATTTAATTTTATTTTATTTTAAACATTTATTTTTAAACCTTTAATATTTTATAATGTTCTATTAATATTTAATATTATATTAATATTAATATTTAAACATTCTAATACACTATATTAAAATCTAAATATTAAAATGATTGTTGCGATTAGTTAATGCACTGTGAACAACAAACATGAACGATTTTTAGTAACTAACATTAACAAAGATGAATAAAGTCTAAATATATACTAAATAAATGTATTGCATATAACTAATGTTAACTAATGAACCATACTTTACTGTAAAGTGTTAACAAATCTTTATAGGGGCACAAAAATTGAGTCAATAGTTGCCTTACATCAAGAGAAGAGCACAATAAAATAAATGTAGATAGCGACCGGTTGCATTTTTAAAGAAAGTAATTGTCTCTCTGATTATTTCTAAGCTAATCACGTGATATTTCACTGTGTTTAGCATGTCTGGGGTACACTGCAAAAAAAAATGTCATTACTTAAGTATTTTTGTCTTGTTTCTAGTCCAAAATATCAAACATTTCTTAAATCAAGATGCATTGACTAAAGTAGTAAAATGCCATAAGATATTAA
This sequence comes from Cyprinella venusta, assembly GCA_038021265.1. Lineage (NCBI taxonomy): Eukaryota > Metazoa > Chordata > Actinopteri > Cypriniformes > Leuciscidae > Cyprinella > Cyprinella venusta. Next base: position 32,891,430 of record CM075876.1, on the reverse strand, counting down.
GTCTTGTTTTCTGTGGAAATAAATAAAAATTAAGTGAGTTTTTGCTTAAAACAAGCTAAATTATCTGCCAATGGGGTCAGGTCTTGTTTCTGTTAAAATTAATATTATTTTTCTGACCCGATTGGCAGATAATTTTGCTTGTTTTAAGCAAAAACTCACTTAATTTTGATTAATTCCCCCGGAAAACAGGCCATAATATCTACTCATCTAGTAAATGGATCTTGATTTAAGAATTTTAAGATATTTGGAGTGGGAACAAGACAATGCTAAGTAAGAAAAGCATTTTTTTTTGCAGTGTAAGTACATTTGACCTTTGACCTGAGTACATTTAACGCTGAAAATACCATTACATAAAATATTTCTATCACAGAAGCTGCTCAGATCGTGGAAGAGTTTGCTGAGAAGGTCATATTGATGTCTTTTATGTTTCTGCGATCGTGATGTGCATCTCCGCGTGAGATCGAGTTTTGTTGCTCGTCACCTTGAGACGGTTTGTATAAACGCTGTGCGTGAGCGTCAGCGAAGGCTTAGCTTTGACTATCACTGATAATCTCAAGAACACAAAACACAAACACCTGCTGCTGCTCAGTGAGGGGTGCGTGACGGAGAGATGCGCTCGTCATCAGATATTAGTCAAGCCTCCTTCATTTATACAGTTTAGAGCAGCTCTAGAATAAAGTTCATTTTGAATCACTTCCATTACAACGATCATAAATTATTAACTAGTTAATTAGTTGTTAACTTAAGGGCTGCTAACGCATTACATATTACGTACATATTACGATAGGAAGGTTTTAAAAAGTCAGGTCTAAACTTGGTTTGTAAGTAGATCTCATGACAAATGTGGCCCTAGTTTTCCCAAATTCTGTTTAAATGTTTAAATAAAATTTTTATTCAAAAATTTTATTAAAATTTTAGTCAATTTTATCCCTTAAAACACATATTGGATCACCAAAATTACATATTTAAACTTTTCCCTTCAAAAAAAATCATCTTCATGCCTTAAAACTTCTTGAATGTAA